>CM007317.1:825672-843172 GCA_000333855.2 Endotrypanum monterogeii | reverse complement strand
TAAATAACCAGCCTCCCCCCCCTCCTGATTTCATAAACGCAATCTCGATGTATCACTGCTGATGTGTGAGCATTGTAGACCTGAGTATGTGGTTGCTGCGGCGCAGCGGCCTGGTGAGCGCAGGAACGCCCTCGTGCTGCCCGCACGATGCACAGCGCCTCCTTGTAGCACGATGAAGTCGGATCCAGCCTTCACTTATCACCTGATCGGGAAGCCCCGGTCCTCCTGTCCGGCGACATCGGCCCCCTTGGTCATCACAGGCTACTGCCCCATCAACCATCCCCCCCCCCTCACCCTTCCTTCCACTCTCCTTCAGAATGTTTCGTACGGCTACGAGCATAAGTAGAGAGGAGCCAGTCTGTGAAACAGGTCTGAAGACAGGAGGCAGGTGTAGTGTGTGAAGAACCGCATTGGCATTCCTTCAAGAATCAGCGGGGCTTGCTCGCGCTGCATGACTGACCAATGGACAGGCTAGGGGAATTGTGACCTGGGGGGAGAGGGAGGGAGGGAGGTGGACTGAAACATATATTCGGTTACTGTCCAGCGGAAAACAATAAGCCGCGGGAATGTCTCCGCCACCCTCTCCCTTTCTCCCCCTTGTCCTCGCACCTCGTTTACACCTACGATACGTGGGTACCTGGTGTACGTCAACATGGTACATGATCGCAAAGGGGAGAAAAGAAGCGGCACATCTCCGCTTCGTGCCACCCAAGATGAAGGCGAGAGAACAATATCGACGGTAACATGTCCCACTACCCCAGCTTTCCCTTTCCATGAAAACCCTCTCATTCACTGAGCGATCCCTGGGTTTGGCGTCTGACACCAAAGGACACACTTTACGTGGAAGTTATGGCCACCAACGATACTTCGCGAAGAGGACATCGCAGAGAGGCTATCATCGTCCTGAGAAGACTTCCATCCACCCTCCCCCCCCCCTCCCATCTACCTACCCCCACCCTCCCGACAAAAAAACAAAAGCAAAGCAAACAAGAGCACTACATCGATGCAAGAACAACGTTCAGCTGAGCAAAAATAAAAAACGTAAGCGATAAAGGCAGATGGACAACGCCTACCCCCCCCCGCCTGATACACACACCCACACACAGAGACATGGTCCCGTCGCGTAAGCAGTGGTAGCAGAACGCATTCATACCACCCAAGCGGGCGGACGGGGGGAGGGCCTCCATTGCTCCTCTGCTATAAGCGCGCTGATACGCTTGGTTATAAGATGTCTTGTCCTGGAAATTCACCAAAAAAAAAACGTCGACCGCCACCGTTACACCCACTTTCTGAAGCCCTGGAGGAGGTCTCCAAGTACACCCTGGTGCGGTGTTATATATATGTGGGTGTGTGCAGCTGCGCATGCATACCTTTGCATTCAACTGCACGTCGTGGCTAAACGAAGCTCCAAAATCGGACAAGTCCGTCCGGCGACGCGGTTACCACGAGGTGTGCAGCACTCTGCACTCTCACCCCACGTGAGAGACCCTTCCAACCCTGTGGGTAGCCACCCAGCACTACCTGTAGCTTGCGAACATCCCACAGGTACAGGTTCTCGCCAACGCTGGCAGCCAGGTGCACGTCGTCTACGTCCAGACCAGTGACGTAGTTTTTCAGTTTGAGGGTATGCATCGTGTATGCCGATATTCCTGTGGTCGCCTCAGAGCCTTGCACGGACGACGTCACACCACCCGGTACTCTCAAGTCCCACGAAAGGATACTACAATCGAAGGAGCCAGTGAAGAACTGATTATCGTCACGCACAGCGAGGGCCGGTAGCTTACGAGTGTGATCTACCAGTGTGCCTATGGAAGTGGATGTCTGCACGTCAACGACGCACACAGAACCATCACCGCCACCGACTAGGGCGGTTGCTGAGTGCGGCAAGCAGTCTATAACCTGCGCATTAGAGGTGATGGGCACAAGATGCACAGCATCGCTGTCCGCCTCGCGAATAACAAGGCTGCTGTGTAAGCCACCGATCAGCAAGGGAGATGGGTTCATATTTTTTAGGTAGGAAACGCAGTAAACATCTGAGCCGAGCGACGTCGCCGACGTCGGTGTCAGCACAGAGTCATCATTCGAGAAAGAGCCGAGTGAGGTGCCGAGCCTCCAGGAGGCGGCTGTCCCATCCTCACAACCTGTGGCAAACCGAAACTTATCTTTGAAGCTGACATCCCAGATGGAGGCATTGTGGGCGTGCGCCTGGAGGAGTGAGTTACCGAGTGAATCGAGCAAGTACACATTACCGCACGAGGATCCGACAGCGAAGCGGCCCTCCTCTCCAGCGGACTGCACGCAGAGGAACTTATCACCAGCGACCCCACTAAAGGATTTGAATAACACAACGCTGCCGCTAACATCGATGGGGCTGTCGCGCTTTGAACATTTTACCACCTCTCGTGGAGCGATGTCGATGATGTCCACGGCGGCGCTGATACGAACGTGCTTCTTGGCAGATTTTGGCAAGGCAATCGTCGGTGCTACGGAGATCTGCGATCCACGCACGGATCCAGCACCAAGCTGCGACTGGGCCAGCGCGTCCGCCGTAACGAGGCGCGCACGTGAAACCGAAGCAGCCAAAGAATCCGATAGAATAGAAGAACCCTGAAAATTGGAGACAAGCTTGATTATCACAGCGTGGTGCGTCAAAGCTTTAGGAAAATGTGGGTGCGACTCTAATGCGATGATAATGCGCGAAGATGGGTCAAATCCCTCTAGGTTGTGCTTGTGGGCATCCTCTAGAAGTTCTTCGAGAACAAGACAAGTGCTGATAGACTTGTGCGCGTTGACCATGACAAACCAGCCACCGCTGCGCATGGCCTCCGCAAATTCGGTCGCGACCACCTCTGGTTTAGGTCGCAGGCGCAGTTTCACGCCCAAGTCGAGGGCCACAACGTGTTTCTTCGCCGTCAAGGCAAGCAGCTCGATTTCAGCGATAGGGTTGACATCCTGCGTCACGCAAATGACGCAGTACCCTGGCTCCACACGATCCAGCGCACGTCGTATACGACCCTTTACCGTCATCTCTGCTGAGTCGTTGGAGGCTTGTCCATAGGTACACCCCCCAACAGACCCAACATGGCGCAGCATTTCGTCCCCACGCATCGAGATCTTCATCTTCTCAAACTCAAGTAACCCCGGTGTGGGGGAATCAGGCCCAGCGTGTGGCTCTGCAGTCGCAACGGCACTAGCTGAGGGGTCCGACAGGGTTGCGCCTTTCAGCTGAGAAATGTGTACTGTGTCGAAGTCACTCGACGACGCTTCTGAGACCGCCTCGCTGTCTTCAAGGTCGAATGAGGCAGCGCTGCAGTCGCTTTGACTGCGCCGCAGCGTGGGCTGCGGAGGCGGTGAGTGTAGTCGGCGACAGGACGGCTGAGAAAGATTGCCGCTTGTGTTTGAGGTTAGAAGACGAGAACTCGACACAGAATTCGATACTGGTGACCTAGCGCCAACAGAATCTTTTAAGAAAGCCGACATTGCCGCTGGATTACCTATCATGCTGCGCCGGAAAGACCCGCGCAATTCGTTGTCGATGGCCGGTAACGCCGGCGGCGGTTCCTCACCAGACGGAGGAGTCATCTCGTCGATCAGCTCCTGGACGGCAGCTGAGCTCGGAGTTGCCACGTCACTGACAGCACCGTTGCTCACAACGCTTCCTTCAATCGCGACTCTCGACGCCGGCACATCGGTGCGCTCAAATGTGACGATGATTCGTGTCTTTGGAAGCAGCGTCGCTGAATCAAAAATGGAAAGCTTCTCCCTCCCGGCCGAATCCAACGACGCGTTGTGGTGGCGCATGACGGCATCTAGAAGAGCGGCCTTCAGCTCTGGACTGTCCGTCACAGTTTTCCCATCCACGGCTGACACGCGTGACTTCGTCAGCAGAACCTGCCTCACCAAGTCCCGCGAAGCATCCGGCAGAACCCGTTCCACAAAGCAATCTGGATCGAAGGAAAAACTCGCGTTGAGCGACTCGACGGTAGTGACTACATCGTATGTCTCGCCCCCCAATGACATTTTCGCTTTGGCTCGGTGTTTAGGGGAGGCAACAACAGACACTGAGAGGCAGAGTTGGGAAGGGAAGACCCCAAGGAAGAAATCGTGGCGCCCCGAATCACGTCGGCGTATCCCTAAACCAAAGCAGCGACGCAGCACCGCCCCAGCCACCTCTGTAGTCCTTTCAAAAAAATAAAAAGAGAGAGAGAGAAAGAGAGCGAGACAGACCAGCGTTCTAGTTAAAAGTTAGAGGCTGCGTCTGGTCTGAAACGGTGGCACCAGCGCTGCTCCACGTCTTCCTCTCCTCCCTCCTCTTTCCTGATGTGGTTTAGTCAACTGATTTAACCTGCGCTTCTTTCCCTTCTTCTCCTCAAGGAGAGCACGCGATCTTTCAGCGAAAAATGAAGATGAGGTGATGATAATAATACAAGGCGGTTGGCGGTGATGATATGGCTATGTCACGGATTGGGGAGAAGGACGGAAGGGTCAAAAGAAAAATCCGTTTTTTTTTCTGATTTTCCCTTTGGTTGCCTCACTCGTTTCGTGTTTACTTGATGGATTCTCCCCCACCCCTCTTCCTCACTCTCCCTCACTCCGCCTCGCTTTAAACCAATCTATACAGATGGATGGATAGATATATACACAAGCAAAAACAAAAATGAAACAAACGAGCGAATAATTAATGATGGTAAAGAGGAGAGCGAGCGAACGAGAGCAATGGAAAAGAAAAAAACAAGTGAACAACGAAATGAAGGGAGGGTAATGTCAGGAGAAAGACACGCAGACAAACAACGAAAAAAAAAAGCCGCAACGTAGGGAAATAGTGAAAGAAAGGGTTTATCTGCCACAGACGAAGCTGAATGCAGCAAGGGGAAAAGAGATGTAATACAGAAATCCCTTGCAGTGAAAGAAGTGCGTGGATGTAACACTGCTCTTTCGCTCACACAAATGCAGCACCCAGCTGAACGCACCCGCTGGAAACAACGCGGGGAGCACAGGAACTGTGAAATAGTCCCAATACACAAAAGAAGTAAAAAAAAAAAAAGGTAAGCGAGGAGGTTGGGTGTGGGTGTGTAGATACGAAGAAAAATAGGTGAAAAGGAGATCCTGTAGGTGAACGTGCACCGCGCTATCACGATCACTGCGTAGTGCCTCGATGAGGGAATAAGAGAGCGCGATCCGACGATGATTTTTTTCTTTTTTCCTTCCTAGAGTGTGTGAGAGGTGGTGTGAGACAAGATGAGAAGCTTCACAACGTGTGGGTCGCGAGCAATGGTGGAAATGGAGAAAAGTTGAGGTATCGGAGACGATTACCTCGGTGTGTTCGCGTGTGTATTTCGTATGTGGGGAGGGGGAGGGGGGAATACCCAAGGCAGCTGCGAGAAAAACCGCTGTCCCGGAAAAAAAAAAATTGTAATGTGAATCGCCCAGTGCTTTTTTTTTTAGTTTGTTTGCCCCTCACCTTTCCGTTTTCCTCTTCCTTTCCCTTTCGGAGGAGCTGCTGATGTGTGCTCAGCTGTCGTCACAACCTGGCGGGTGATTGGAGAAGGCGCGTGGAATGGAGAGAGGGAGGGGGGAGGGCGGAGGGGGGAGGGTAAGAAAAGATATGTTTCTTCGATGCCCCAGTACAAGAGATTTACAATCATGAGCATGCATACCGATGTATATGAAAGCATGCAAAAGCATGACGTGTGCATGCCAGAGACGAGCAAAGATGTACAACGCAGTCACCCAAAAAAAAAAACAAAAAAAAAGGGAGGAGGGTATAAAGGAGAGGGACTAAAGGAGGACACAGAGCCAAACTGAGGAGCAGATCAATGACGACAGCGGTGCGTCGCTCAGGCCCAGAGTCGTGACCATTGTTGTTGTTGCTGTTGTTGTTTTTGTGGGGGGGCAAGAGGAGGGAGTGAACAGGGGCAGATATAACTTCGAAGAGCGTCCGATTTTTTTGTCTTTTCGTGTTCACCTGAATGACACTCACACAAACATACAAAGACGAGAGCCTGCATATGTGACCACGCACGTGCTGCCAGGAGCGTTGAAAGAAATCATACAACGAGGTATGTAGAAGCAAACATCTAGAATATATAATATTTAAAAAAAGTGCTTGGCAGCGAAACTAACAACATTTTTTCTTGGGTCACTACATGCTCGACCAGGGGAATAGGGCAGGTGGCCCCATCCCTACGCAAGACTCATAGCGAAATTTTCATGTACCACGGGGCAGCCTTTTCTCGCTCGCCCCCTCCCTCCTCCCCTCTGCTTTTCTTTAACCCGTGTAGCCAAGCAAAGGTAGCAGTGGAGGGGGGGGGGGGCAGTCTAATAGAAAATTACCCTGGAGCGAACACGCGCACGCAATATGGAGAGGCGGGGGAGAGCGTCCGCAGCTTGGGAAAAAAAATGAAAGGGGACGGAAAAGGAAGTCTATTTTCCCCTCACACACCCTACACCTCTCCATCCTCTTTCCCCCAGAATAACAGCATCAGCATTGGAGGAGGAGGAGGGAAAAAAAAGAGAGGAATGGGGGAAGCGGCGCAGATGCAAACAGACCCATCACTACCACTCGGCAATAGGATTACGAGAAATGCACAAAGACGACAAACCCGGGAAGAGCGAGGATAGATGATCTCAGACGTTGAGCGAGGTAGACCCGGAGACGGAAAAAAAAAAAAGAAATCGCACACATCTAGAGAACCGAAGCGAAGGAGTGCAGCGGAAAAAAAAAAACAAGAAGTAGAGAGTGAAGCGATCCCCGATCCCCCGTCGTCCTTTTTTTCCTGGGAACGATGAAATAGCGTGATAACACAAAAACAGAAACATTTGAGTATCTATGACAAGAAAAAAAGAATCTAACAAACACACAAACACGAATACATTATATATATATATATATATATATATGTTCGTAATACGCTCCTCCTCTATGAGCGTCTTACTTCATTTTTCGACTGGCCTCGCTACCTTTATATTACTCTGAGCTGATGTGTGTGTGTGTGTGTGTGTGGGGGGGGGGGGGGGGCATGTGTCCCGGGAGAAGTTACAAGGAGGACATCGCAATGCAGTTGGTGCGAATACACCACCCACACATCTGATACACGAGAAAAACGCGCAGCTCCTTCGGACATGGCGACACACGCAAACGCACACACGGGGGAGAAGTTTGAACATTTTCTTTTTTGACGGACCGGGTGTCATCACACGTGGGTGCCCGCACTCGCATCACACACGTCTCGAACGGCTACGACGCTCTGCTGAGGGGGAAGGCGAGTGAGAGTTTGAGTTCAAGGCGTAAAGTGCCCGCTCCACCGCCGGGCGAGATGTCTGCCGCTTCAGCTTGCGACGCGCAGCGATTCCGATTGGCGGGGACGAAGTTAGATGATGCGAATCTGTCTGCCCGTCCACCCCGCTCACCTCCGACTCCTCACGTGTTTTGAATGCCACGTTGTCCTCCTCGACCGCTGTGTATTTAGGTGCTGCGTGAGACATCGCAGCCGCAGCGGAGGACTGCGGCCTGGACCAGTTCTCCTTCCCCATAAATACCTGATAAAGTTCTGCAAGTGACATGTTCTCCGTGTCTACGGCGCTGTTGAGTGTAGTGGCCGAGGGGTGTCGGTGCACAGCAGAGCGGGAAGCAGTGCGCGGGCGCCCCTCCCCGGCATAGCCCTCCTCAGGATCATGGTAGACCACCGTCTCATCAGCGTCTTTACGATTTCGGCGGCGAAGCGCCTCGCTACTGCTACGCGCGTTGCACTTCCCACGCACATCGGGAACCTCATGATGACGCTGCGACTGTGTCTGCAGATTCCGGTTTAAAGATGCTGCGGTGGGAGATGCATGACCGGTGTCGCCCTTGCGCTGGAGCTGCGCTTTCAAACTGTCCAAGATGGAAAGCGCGTTCTTGACGCCGTCCGCGTAGCTGGCCGTGCTGCGACCGCCTCGTCCTTCCGCTGGAGCACTCACCCCTGCTTGAGGTGAGCTAACGCAACCCTCCTCGTCCGACGCTGCGCATCCCAAGCCTTGATGCGCATTCGAGCTTGCCGCGCTGCCGGTCACTTCGGTGTGGCGAGTGATGGTGGTGCCACCCTGTAACGAACGACTGCTGCCTCCCCGGCTGGAGCGCGACACATGAAGGCTCTCACGAACGCGCCGCAGACTCTCACGGCGAACGCCACGCCGCGCCTGCGCCATCAACGCCTTCTCCTCGCGTTCAAGACGCTGAATACGATCTTCGACCTCGCTGTCGCCAACCCCGCGGTAGTATTCCAGAAGATCTTCCTCTGCCAGGTCTGACAAGTTAGGCCGCGGTTGCGGTGAGACGGAATTGGAGCCACGTTGGATGTTCTGTTGCTGCTGCCTCTTCGCCTCCTCGATGTCATCCCTCACCATCTCGTGGGCCGTCTTGAGGTCAGAGAATTCATCTCGAGCCTTCATGAGCGCTGCACGAAGTTCTTTCATGCAGACAGCGCGTTGTTCAGCATCACCATTTTTCCAGGAAGAAATCATTGCTAGAAGATGGTGCCCATGGTCTGTGTCAGTGGCTTCCGTGGTGCCGTGGTTGCTTCCACTACTGCGTTCCATCAGCTTTTCCTGGAGAGCTGAGAAACCGGCTTGAATGAGTGGAACACTGCGGGATGCGATGCGCTCAAAGCACACCGCCCACTCGTACTGGATCCGTGCACGACGCGCCAGCTCCAACTGTAGAAGAAGGTCCATCTCAGTGCGCTGCTTATGGCGCGCCTCGTACAGCTGATACTCCCACCCTGCAAGATTTGTGTCGAGTGAAGACATCTTCCCAGAAAGCTCCTCCTCTAACTTCGCAATTTTCTCCTTTCTGCATTCGATTTCAGAGGCCACATCGCACTGCCGCTTGCGCTCGTTTTCCGCGAGGCTTTGATTATTGATCCGCTGCCTTGTCAGGTCATTCTGCTGATTATATAGCTGGCCAATATGGTCTATGGCCATGGCGTGATCGTGCGCGACGAGCAGGCGTTGCGCGTTCGCGAGCGCGTGCAAGCAGTCGGATACTTGTGCCTGATAATTTCTGACAACCGAGCCCACGGTGCTGCCGCAGTAAAGAAAGCTGTCACGTACCCCGCGCTGATACTCCGCCTCTGCGGACTCCTGCAAACCCTCGATGAGCTGCCGCGCTCCATCACTGTACTGATGCGTGAACAGCGGTGGCATATTTAGCACGACCACGGGGTCGTTCTTAATCTTCATCGCGCGTTGTGTGAAGCGTAGTGTCGATACTGTTTGCTCAAAGTTTTCACGAGATGGATTCACACAACATAGCACAAGTGTTATACCAGAGCCACCAAGGCACGTGCGAAGGAGGCGAGTCAGCTTGGCGTCTCTGTAAGGTACATGAGGTCGCTTCTCGACAATAGCATCCACCACGTTGCCTAGAGTTAAAAGACTGCGGTTGATGTGGCCGCCCTCGCGAAGCGAAACTCCCTCAGTGTTGGCGCGTGAGGCCGACTCAGAACCCGCTAGATCTACCAGGTTGATCACGCTTTTGCCTAAGCGACTGTGCCGATGTATTTCGAAGGTAAGAATGACGTGCGACCGGCTACTGTGCTCGTTCAGGTTAGTGACTCCATACTTTCGGTTCCGCTCTGCTGTCGACTGCAGCTGAATAAAGTCTTCGAAGGTTTCCACGTCGACCATCTTCTTCTCAAAGAAAACCCCTCCGTCGGGGGCGTCGTGCAATGCCAGCTCACCTCTCTGTGGCTCGAGAAGATCCTTCACGGACTCGTTGTAGATTTCCGTGTAGAATGCCTGTATTGTCGAACCAGGAGTGGAACGCTTTAAATCTAACAGCAGTTTCGCTGCTCGCGGAACCATGCCGGGGTCTTTATCTACACCTATCATGCTATGCGTCTTCCCGCTTCCGGTTTGGCCGTACGCCATGACAGTTACATTCTTTCCATCGAACGCGGCATGGACGATGGCTTCCATGCCGTGGAAGATAGACTCATTGGTGCTATTGCTGGGATAAACCTTGTTGTACACGTAGCGAGTGTTGGGGTTGGCGGTGCTGTAAAGCACCGTCTCTGCACTGGACCACACGACGTTGGCCACAGACGGGCGAATACGCACGTGTACCTCAATACTCATCCCCGCTATTCCGTCTTGAGTGTGCGTGTCTGTATGTCGAGCACACGTGCGTGTGCGAAAAAAAAAAAAAAACAGAAGTAGTCGCGAGTATGAAACAGGCCCAGGCAAGACGTGGGAAAAAGAAAAAAAAAAAGGTGGCAACTAGCAGAATGGCAGACCACCTTCCTTTAGCTGGGGAACCCTGAAAGAACAAGACACAGAAGTGCACCTGCGGTGTGGACTTCTCCGTAGAAACAGAGCAAAGGCCCCCAGGTTTTGCGCTTGTGTGTCACAGGTGGATGCCTACCGACACACACAGATACACGCAAATACACACGAGCAGACGTATGTCAGTACGCACAAAACACGAACGGCGCCGGGCCCTCAGCAGAAAAAAAAGAAGCGGATGGAGGCAGGTTGTCTCTTTTTTTTCGAGGTGAATGACTGAGTGAGGAAGATATTTAAAAAAGGGTACAAAGGAGGACATCCTCCTCAGAAGTGTGGATTGCACCCTTGACTCCTGCACGCCTAGTGCCTCCTCCTCCCCCCCCCCTCCCCTTCGCTCTTCAGCCCGCTGCGTTGCCCAGCAGTTCATGATTCCCTCTTTTATCCCCCTCTCCCCCAAAAGTCGGGATGCACAACCTCTCGCGACTGTTAATCTCTTTTTCCTTTCCTGCTTCACAACCTTACAATAATAATAAAAAGCGAAACGAGAAAAAAAGACAACACGCCAAACTCCAAGGCACTAGGACGAAACACGGGCAACCAAAGGGCAACTTGATAATATTACAAAAACATACAAGGAGAAAATCCGAGGAAGAGCCCCCCTCCCCCTCTCTCTCCTCGGAGAGTACATCAAATCTGTGTGGATGCAAACATTGGCAGACAAAATAGGGGGACAATAATCACTCTCTTAAGAGTCGCCCACTTGCTCAGACAGCCGGCGCTCCTCTCCACCACCCCTCAGCTCTAACCACGCATCACGCAATCCCCCCCACATGAGCACATTCCCTCGCGAAAAGAGCAGTGCGGGAATACTGCATCGAGTAGATGCCCGTCCTTCATCACGAACACCGACTCGCATATCGCAAAACTATTGACGTCGCTCCATCATCTAGGTAGAGAGGTAAATGAAAACAAATGTGCAATATCGCTATGAAGGTGAGTTGTCAGCGCACAGATAATTCCTATTAACCAACAGAGCAGACAAAATTTTTTTTTAATAGACACAAAGAGAGAGAAGGTGGGGGGGGGGGGGGTAACACGCAACAGTTTAAAAATACTTATCATCTGTTGAGGGAGGGGAATGCGAAATATGCTCACACAAAAACAGGAGAACTAAAGGGGCAGGCAAAACCGAGAAAAAAAAGGGGGGCACCGGTAACATCAATGAGGACTAACGAAGCATTTTTTTTTCTAGGTACGAATCCATGGCACCCTTCAGGAGTAGAACACTCCAACTTCTCCAGAAATGACACCACTGCACTCCCGACAACTCTCCCCACCCACCCAAAGCCCTGCTCGTGTACATACGTTGAACTCATGAACCACAGCGAGCGACAAAAAAAAAAATCGAGGAATTCACTGGTTGCGATGAAGACGCCCGTAGCAACGAGAACACCAGAGCCGCACTCAAGGGCCACCAACCCCAGCCGGTCCGCGAGGTAGTGAAACAGAGTCCAACATTACGAGGAGGACATGAACCACCAATGCTATCCTATTAAGACTTTCCACGATGAAGTCCGAGTTGCTCACATAGCGCGAACCCCCACACACACCCACACGCAAACAGACATATATATATATATATATATATATACAGAAAGACATGAGGGAAGACAAATGCGCCTGTTCGGCCCTGATTAGATCTGTGAGGTTCACTCGTCACACCCAATTTCTGTCACTGCCGTTTCGGTTGACCGGGGGCCTTCACATTCGAGGTTATTCCACGATCGGGTGAAGGACTCCGCCACTCGCCTGTGGAGCCGCCACCGGTACGAGGAGCGCTTGCGGAAGTAATGACCGGGAGAAATTGTAGCGTTGCGCCAGGAGGCAGCTGGTACACACGGTCACCAATTGTGACACTTTGCGCGAGGGGAAACGGGGGCTGTACCCCGGGAATGCCTTGCTGCGGCATCGAGAGATTTTGCGGGGGCCTCGGGAGCGAAATCGAGCTTCCAGTCCCAGCAGCAGAAGGAACAGCACCGCCCATCATCACTGACTGTGGTGGTGGGGGCGGCATGCCAGGAGGGTGCATGCAGTGAGAAGATGGTGTAGGCATGACAAGGCCCCAAGGCATCGAGAAGGGCATTCCGTTGCCGACAGCACCCATGGCAGTTGTGGGCATGATCGGCATGCCGCCAAACACAGGTGAAGAGTACGCTGCCGCCATCGGTGAGTAAGGCATGGCAGTGCCGCTGCCAAACTCACACCCTGCACCACCGTAAGGATAGCCTGAAGCTGCCGGTGCGGTAACGCTGCTACCCTCAACCCCGGCAAGCGCTGGCGCACATATGCGTCGGCCCACGTACAGTGGGGGGATATCCCGCAACGATGCGTCGCTGGCCCGGAGAGTGGCAATATCCTGCGATGAATACCCAATCCATGCGCCACGCGGGGTGCACAGCACTCGGTGATGGTAGTTGAGCGCAATTGAGATGTCAGTGTCATCGAGGTTGACTGTGGCAGAGCTGTCCACCATCTTTTTGATGAACCCTGCTGGAGCAACACCGCCTGGAGGAGCGGTGACCATCGGGCTGCTGCTGTTACCGCAAATGAGCTGGACGTGGGAAGGGGGGAGTGTAATGGACATGAGCGAGAACAGCCACGACACATAATCTCGCGTCGTTTCACTTGGCAAGGCAGCAACAAACAACGAAGTGTGCTTGTCTGTCGCACTGTGCGGTGTCGCTGCAACCGGCACCGAAGATGATGTCACTCTGGTGCTCATGTGGGAGGCGGTGTCGCCGCTCAAATAGGCGTGAAAGGTAATGCGCTGCGGACCCCCAGCATTTGGAGGTGATCCCGGACATGGCATCATTGCATCTCCAAGCATTGAGTGCGTTGATGTCGATGACTCACATGTAAGCACAGAGCTGGAGGGGTACAATGCAGTGCTGCCTTCTCTGGCAGACAAGCCTCCAGCCATTGGCGCGCTGCCCATCCCTACAGAGCTCGAGACCGAAGATGGAGTATGCGACTGTGGCTGGAGACCTACAGGCGTAGGCAACGAGGAATCAGATGGAGAACCATATTGGGGTGGTGGGATACCCCCACCATACGGCGGCGGCATAGACCCACAGTGTTCACTTGAGGCACTACTCTCGGTTCTTCCAAACGAAACCGCGCGTGCGTGGCGATGGCCCCGGCCGCTGCCGGCCGCCGTTGCACCTCTGTTAGAGCCCAGCCCGCGTGTGCTGCTGCTGATGCCGCTACCACCCTCGCGTTGACTGCTGTGGTGGTGGTGTCTGAAGCTATTTGCGCGCTCAATCACAACGGGGTGTATTGGACCCCTCACGCGACCTGCTGTCACATCAACGATGTCCTTTGATGCGATCAGCTCCCTCATTACCTCGGGTGATGGTGACACGTACACCCCCTCCTCGGCACAGTATATCCGCTGGTTCACCCCTAAAAGCGCCTCCACATCCTCCTCGTTGGAGACAAACACAGACGCGCACCCCGTCGGTGCAACATTTGAGCGCCCATTTTTTGTCTTGCGATGAATTAAAATACTCGATGGGCTCAAGCGCACGCTGCAGGCGACCTGAAAAATCCAGCAGACCATGTGTCGCCCGCTTTGTATGACTTCGTAGCGCAGACCACCAAGGAACAGCTTCGTGCCTGGGTGATGAGACGGTGCAGACGCACGGGACAAAGCATTCTCCGCGCCTGAATTATCCTCAGCAACGCCATCCGTCCCTGCCGAGACCGCCACATCGTTGGAAGAGGCAGAAGCGGCACCGTTGCTCAATGCTGCAGCGCGGCCCTTCGTCTTTGCCTCATCTAAGGGAGCGGTGACCACCATCTGTTGTTTAATAACATCCGAGGGAGGGTAACGGTAAAATGTTGTATCCAGTCGCGCGGCGTGCTTGTCGATGTTGCTGAGCAAGGTCTCCAGGTACTTGTTTTCCTCCTCATTTCCCTTGTCACTGGAACAATCTGGGCTACGCTTTTCGGGGGATCCGTTGTGCTGCGTCGAGCGCACTGACACGCACGTATTGCGAGTCATTGCATCTAGCACCAGTGACCTACTCCGTTGAGAATCGTCCATGCTGTCAGCTTCGCTGTCCGTATCCGTATCCACGCCGCCAATTTCTCCGAAAAGCTGGTAGTCTCGCGAGAGATAAGAAGAGGCACCACCGCCGACGCTGGACGCGTGTTGAAAGAGATCTAGCCCATGGTCAAGGTCGGGCATCGTTTGCATCGAATAATTCAGCTTTGCCATGCGTTGCTCGAAGCTCTGTGCCGAGGCAGACTCGGCGCTTGTGTAGCTCCGCCCGCCAGTCGATTCTGTCTCGTCATCCTCCTCTCTCTGACTTACGAATCCTGTGCCCACGGCACCTGCATCACTGCCGCTCTCGCCCTGATCCCGGAACAGCATTGGGTGCCTCTTTCACTAACCTTCAAATATACTCCCCCAAGCACCAAATATATACATATATATATGTATATATGTATATATATATATATATATGTAGGCACCGTAACAAGAGCTACAATAATAATAATAATCGGCGCCAAATATCTCGAATCAAATGTACCAATATAGAAATAGAAATATGTTCCCGGGAACACAAAATAGCACCAGAAGCTGAAACAGAAAAAAGTACAAAAAAAAAAGGCTTTGAAGCGAAGAGGGAGGCAAAACAAACGTGTATACACCAATCAAGAAACAGCAATGGCAGCGAGAAAGGCAAGGCAGGGGAGGGGGGAGGGGAGGGAACAAGGTCAGATGTCAAGAGGCTGCCAAGAGGTCCAGAGAAAGAAACACCTACCTGGGGAGCGGAAAATGTGCGTTGGGAAGGAAATCCCACACAGAGCACTAGACAAGTCAGTACAGATGCGAAGAGGGGACGATGGGTGGCCACTCCTGGAGAGGTAACGCCTTCAGTGGAGGAGGCGAAAAAAAAAAGGAGACGAGAAAAGAGTGAACCTAAGAGGGGAGGGGGGGATCTGACAGCGGGAGGGGTATAGAGCGAGATGGTGAGAGGATGAGGGAGGGAGGGGAGGGGAGGGGAGGGGGAGAAGGTAATTCACACAGAAGGAAACAAACAAGATAGATCAAACGGTAGCAATTAATAATTTTTTTTTTTAGAATCGCGCCTCAACAGGAGCTCGCCTGTGTGTCGGGGGGACGAAAAAAGCAAACACCCTTGTTGCTGTATGTGACCTCAGCCGAACCTTCTGCGGTTCCCCGGGCCACGAGACAAATAAATAAAACCGTTACAAAACAAAAGCAAAAGATAGAGGAAGAACAATGAAAATGAAAACTCAGAGAAGTTTGAGGGGAAAAGAAGAAAAGAAAGAGGGGAAGTGTGGGGTGGGTGCCCTTGTGTGTATTTATGTGTGTGTAGCTGTGTTGTCCTCTATTCTCTTTTGTTATCTTCTCTCGGATTAGAGGTGACACGGTGCAGTGCAAGGAAAAAATGATACTTTACCTCGCCTGCGCGAACGACCGTGTAAGATGTACAGTGTGGTGAGACGGTAAGGAGCGGAAATGAAAAAAAAAAAAAAAAAAGCGGGACGTGGAGAATAGCGGGAGTGAACAAAACGAAAATGAAGACGGCAGGGAGTGTGCCCGAAACAAAACCGCGTCTTAGTGGGGTTAGCAACAGCAGAAGCAGCAACAGCGGTGCGATGGGAAAAAAAAAACTAAATAAATAAGCAAATATATATATATATATATGTTTTTTTTTGTGTGTGTGTGCGTGTATGTATCAAGGTGAAAAGAAGAAACTTTTTTTAAAGAGATGTGGCACGAAATAAGTGGGAGGAACTGGCAACCAGAAGAAGATGGGGGAGAAGAAAAGGGGAGGGGAGGGGAGGGGCGAATATAATCCAATCTAAAACGTACACAGCCTTATACAGTGAGGAAAAGAAAAAAAAATACAAGACAAAATGAGCTGATGGTGAATAAAAATAGGGAGAAAAAAGGAAAGAAGTCCGGCAGCTCCAAGAGGAAAATATATGAAGTATCAACAAAAAAAAAGACAATTTGAAGAACTAAAATCAAAGAAAAAACAATTTTTGTATGAAGAAACACTAGAGTGAGCAAACGAAAAAAAAAATCGATATGAGTCACGGAAAGCGCGGCTTCTACTCGTGATGTAATGCACGATTTCCTTTTTATTGCTGTTGCTTGGATGAGCGGGTGCGAGAAAAGAAGAGAGATTTTTAGTGCAGTGACGAATTTGAGTCCGAGAAATTTAATGCAATTTGTAGAGGGAAAGCAGGAAGAAGAAAGAGGGTATGTTGCCGCTTTTTTTCCTGCTTGGCCTTCAGCACAAAAGATTGAAGTTGAGGTAGGAAAAAAGGGGGGACACAGAAAAGTAGAGAAGCGGTAATCGACCTCCCGTGCTTGTGACAAGGATAACGGCAAGGACAGAAACACGTGAAATACACAAAAAATGAGAGAAGCGTGTACAATCCGTACAAAAAAAAATCGAAAGACAGAAAAAAAAAATGAAGGAAGGAACAAGAATGTGGAAATAAAGTTAACACACCGATCCCTAGGACTATTATATATTCTTTCTCCGTTTGTGGCTGATCAATGGACGCCGGAACGCGTGCTATATCTACGCGTTTATGAATGTGTATGTGTGCGGATGTGTGTGAGGGGAGGAGGGGGGAGTAACCGATCGGTGTCGACTGTATTAGGGTCCCCGTATATTCAAGTGATACGTCTTTATGTGTAGAATACCTCTTCAGTTTTTCTTTTCGTGATAATAAAATCTAAAACACGCAGAAAATGGAAAGGGATGAAATACAAGACGTGAAAAGGTATGTATGGCATACAAGAGAAAAGAGGAGAAAGATGGGCGATACTCCCTTCCTCAATGACAGAGAATGTCCAGTGCGGGTGGCAGAGGCGCTGTTTCTTTTTGTCTATCCATTTGTCCGTTTGTTTGTTTTTTTTTCCACCTTTAGCACGTCTCTCTTTGTTTTCCAGCACGTGCCAACACACAGAGAACACATCACTGAAAATACCACAAATCCCTGTCTCCCTCTCTGGATACTTCACACTCGCATAATCGCATTTCACACCGGTCTGTGTGTCTGTGTGTCTGTGTGTGTGTGTGTGTGGGTGGGTGGGGGTGGGGGGGGGGGGGGGGGGGAGGTGTAGTAAGTGTGTGTCGCGTCCATACGCCGCCGTCCTCCTCCACTCACCCCGTCCTCTCCTCCT
>CM007317.1:799605-825589 GCA_000333855.2 Endotrypanum monterogeii | reverse complement strand
ATTAGATTTATGTGGTGGTGTGTGTATAGATGTGTGTGTGTGTGTGTGGTGTGGGGGGGGGGGGGTGGAGAGAGCGAGACAGTGTACACAGACGTCACCGTCCCTCCGCCTGTGCTATAACGCGCATCACTTCATCACAAAATGCTTTGAAGTCTGCATTGTTGTACTGCGCCGCGTCGAGCGCGTCCAACCGAGAGCGACTATTATCAATGGTTTTAATGAGTTTCTGTAGTGATGGGCTGCGCAACGCACCCCGTACTCGTGGGTGGTTTGCCAGCGCACCAAGATGTTTTTCCTGTAAGATATAGACTGCGTCAGCGTCGCCGACGTTTTCCCTCGGTGCCGATGGGCATGGGCCAGCATCGGCGGAACGGTTTGCCTCCGAGATTCTTGTCGTCGTTTTATCCGAGTGCGCAGTCGCTGATGAAGTCGAGGTCAGCGACGAGTCGTCTTGAACGCCTTGAACAGGACGCGTTGGAGCAGTCTTTGCACGCGACAGGTCCGAGAAAACATCGCCCTCCGCTTCGGCACGTTGTTTCTTGGCCTCACGATCTTTGTCCGGTTGCTGGGCAGCTACCACGGCGTCACAGAGATAGGAATATGTGGAGGGCTTGCCGCCTCCGTCTACCACCTCCGCAATCGACATGCGGTGCTTCTTGTAACACTGAGAGGAACAGTAGGCAGAACGGCATGTACGGCAGCGATAATTCGCCTTCTCTGTATCACAAACGACGCACTTCATTTTGCTGTGTTTCTAGTACCCACCACCGCAACAGCAAACTGTGCCACCGGTCTCCTTCCCTTCGCCCGCCCCTGTGTGTTGTGGGAGAAGAAACAAGGGGGGCTATTCGATAGTGTATTGCAGACGTGTGCGCGTGCCTTAGAAATTTACCGAGGTACGTCAGCAGGCAGTGAAGAACTCCCAAAATACACTATATATAATGTATATATTGTGTGTATGTGTATACAAAATAAGCGAATGTAAAATGGTGCAACCGATTGTGTATAAATTCGCCATATCATCAAAGGGAAAAATAAAAAAGAGCAAAGGGGAGCAGAATTGAATCGTTGGTTAAGTAGGAGTGACAATGAGCGCGTCGATCGATCACTGTAAGATGCAGGATAGAGGAAGGAAGCCCACGTACCGAATATCGGCATTACTAAGGATTTGTCAAGGCACAGACGGC
Organism: Endotrypanum monterogeii; assembly: GCA_000333855.2. Lineage (NCBI taxonomy): Eukaryota > Euglenozoa > Kinetoplastea > Trypanosomatida > Trypanosomatidae > Endotrypanum > Endotrypanum monterogeii. Next base: position 824,402 of record CM007317.1, on the reverse strand, counting down.
GTAAATGACCGGGAAGGGGAAAATCAAGCATGACCCCCCCCCCAGAACATAAACAGGTCCAGCAACTCGCTCCTAGACATTCTCCACAAGGATCACTGAACGTCTTCGTACAGGCGAGGAAAGCAAACCGGAGCCACAGGGCGCACCCAACCAAAGAGATTCGTTAACATTGCCTTCATCCTCTCATGGGCGTCTGCCCAGACACACAGCCGCAATGGAGTATAAAAGATTGAGAGAGGGACATGAAAATATATAATATTCTCAAAAAAAAAGAAAAAGATACGCAGCGCATATGACCACTGATAGATGTGTGTATATGTGCGCAAAAGCTGCCCCATTTGTGCACAAAGCCCTTTCTAGGGAGGAAGAGAAGGGGGGATGGTATATGCGTCTCACCGCGTGCACCCTTCTTTGATGCTGCGTTTCGCTATTCACTTCTCCTTTTTTTTTCCGTCATGTATCTCTATCAAATGACCCCCAGGCATGCACAGTGTTGAGTGACGCCTCCGCCTTCACCCACCGACACTCGCCGACACATGGACACAAACATCCCCACAGAAATCGAAAAAAAAAATGAGAGACCTTCCTCAAAGGAGGTATGCTTACCTGTGTATAAGCGGAAAAAACATCGAGCAACACCCTCTTCTTCAACAAAAAAAAAATCTCCAGAGCGCTCTGGTGCCATGAGAGAGGTCTGGAAAAGAAAAATGTTTACGTGGTCACAGGGGAGGTGGAGAAGGGGGGGGGGTAATAAAATAGCAGGCACACACCCGCGCATTAAGCAGGCGACCGCACTCAGGCCGACACCACACAAAACCCCCGAAAACGTATTCGACAAAGATAGCCCCTTCAGAAGAAAAAAAAAAAGACCCGATGTGTGAATAGTGTGGAGGAGGAAAGAAGAGAAGCAAACAAAGATGAACCACCCCCATGGCACGTGTACATTTCCAGACAGACGCGCGCCAAGTTCTCACATGTACGGGGCACCACAGCTCATAGAACCTAGCAATTGTTTATTTCTATACTTGTATCCGTTAAACTCATTGAGTGAAAGCGGCAAGTTCATGAGCTCTACACAGCTCTCGTCCAAACGGAAGCAGGTACGGTGATGAAGGCGGGTCAGTGTACACAACGAGCCGGGTGGTGGTGATCTCATTTTGTGAAAAGTTTCCACTGTGAGGTAAAACCAGCGCTTGATGAACATGCGCATAGTCAGCCCATGGGTAATGATAACAACATTCGTGTCCATCGGAAACTCCACGCGCTCGCGCTGGAAGGCATCGAGGAAGGAGGTGACGCGGTCACAAACATCTGCACCGCTCTCGCCAAAGGGGAAACGGTAGAAAAATCTGCCGTATCGCTCGCGCTCCTTCAGGTGTTCCATAAGCTCCTCAGTGCTTGTGTAGCGACCAATGTCGCCGTCTCGAAGGCGAACATCTTCACGAACGCCAATAATGTTGTTGCTCGTTCCGCTGTTCAACACAAGAGAAGGGTCTCGATGCAGAGAAGAGAATGCATGAGACTGATTTACATCGGAATACGACGGCGTCGTCGCTGTCGCACAGAGGGGTGATTTGGTGGCGGCATATGTGACCCCTGCGGAAGAACTCGTTCTCAGGGGCTCCGTAGAGGTGGTTGCGGTAGAAACACCCGCGCTTTCTTCCTCCTCCCACCACTTCCGTGAGTGACACACCCCACTTAAACGAGCCTCATCGAAACCCTGTAGCAAGTACCGCAGAGACTGCCGAGATCGGATGTAGGGTGAATAATAAAAATACACAGGATCGTCACCGATCAGTTCGCTCAGTGCACGCCCCGCCGCGATAGCCTCCCGCTTTCCCTCCTCCACTAACGGAATGCGCCAATCGGGGGTCTGGACATACACACTCACATCCTCGTTGGCCTCGCTTCGTCCGTTCCGGATGAGAATTATGCGCTTGACGGGCTCGGCAAAACTAGACACCGAATACAGCAAGTGCGACGCACCTACACTCGAAGTTGGTGCTGAAGAGGAGGAGGAGTAAGGCTCACCTTTGCCCCGTGATGCGACAGATGACGCCGAGGAAGGAGGAGTACGTTCCACAGCCTCGCTATCCTGCGTACGGCTGCTTTCACTACACGCACCACCACTCGCCGTCATCGGAGACGGTGGTGCGGCAGTGCCTGAGGAGGAGGAAGAAGGTGCACTAGATACTGTGGCCCCTGATGGAGACTCCCGTGGTGGGGGGTCTGGGGACGAGAAGGTGAATTCAGAAGATGTATCCTCCCCAGAGCGACAGTGGGTCGCCGGGGCAACCACTCCCTGATGCGAGGAAGCCACACCGGATAAAGTTGTAGACTGCTGCCGACGTGCGAGCTGTCGGTGCGAGCTGCTGCGAATCGAGATGGACATACGCTGGACACCATTGGGCTTTCGAGTTGACACCCAGTCGGTCGTGGCATCGCGCTCGGCGCTTCCTTCGGACATATGTGACGCGGTGTCCGGTTGCAGAGCAGGATCCGACGTTGGTGTCGAGGACATCGGGGGTGAATTCTCGTTTGAGAAACCCGAAGAAGATATGTACCGGTGTGAAGTAGTGAGTGAGGTGAGCTTCAGAGACGCACCTAACCCGACCGAGGCCAGGCGAGCTGACGGAAAGGCACGATTGAAGCTGCACGTCGGTGTCCTGCTCGAAGCTCCAGGAACACTAGCGTAGGTCGCTAGGACGCACTGTATCGTACGCGGTGCAAGTATGGAGTGCATTGCGGACGTCACGTTTCTTTATGGATCTCTCTTATTATTTACCGCCTTGACAACCCGCATGGGTGCACACAAAAAAGACACGAGTGACTGGGGGAAAAAAAAAAAATGCGCACACACGAACAGTGGTTGTGTTGTGCGCACTGCTGTGTACGGCCCCGATAGGGGAAGAGGGGAAGCAGCGGATACCGAAAAAGTCAACAGCGAGGAGGGAGAAGAGGACACAGGCCATACACGCAAAGCGAAAAGGGAAGAAGACTGCGGTGGCTCCAAACTTCTCACCGCGACGCCAGCACCTTAGAGGGATTCTTATCCCTGGTCAAGTCCTAGCCTGACACGGGTAGATGCACCCGGGGAAGGGGGAGAAAAGACGAGGGGACGCTCCTTTCCGCAGAAGAACGTGGGTAGCAGATGTATGACAGCGCCGAGAAGAAAATAGAAAACTAAAAACACAAAAAAAAAAGATCGCAGGCCAGCAACAGGGAGCTAACAAGAGATCGAAAGTTTACAAAAGAGATGTGAGGTGAGGTAGAAGAGAACTAAGTTCGACAAAGGTAGAGAAAACAGACACACACAAGCAGCAGCTAAACGTGAGGAAAAAAAATGGTGTGAGGGGCTCAGTGAAGAGGGTGTAGGTGAAGAGACGCAGGACAACGCCTGCTCAAACAGTGCGAAGAAGTGTGCGTGGGTGCGTGGGTGCGTGGGTGCGTGAGTCGGTATGCAAGACGCCCAAAAAAAAAAAAAAATGACTTCCAACATCAGCCCAAGGGGCGACGATGGAGAGGAGACGAAACAAAGCAAAAAAAAAAGAGGGGAAAGCATTTATCAAGGAAATCAAAAAGTGATGGCGAGGGGAAGGTCTCAATCATCTGGAGAGCAGCACGGTGTCTACCGACTCTGTAATCATCTGCTAATTAGCCAAGATCACATGGACATATGAGCTGAGGATATAGTAAGAAGAGACGAAACAATCTTTGATTCCCTTCCTCGCGTAACGCGCACCCGAGCACTACGCGACACTTGCAAAAAAAAAATTGCAGGTGTAAAAGCAGTACTACGGTTTTTTTTTTTTTTGGGGGGGGAGAGGAGGGGTTATGCTTGCCGTAACGTTAGCAGGGTTCTCCTCCTGGACTCGTTGACGAACAGAACCGATAGTACCTCATTTCAGCCCCGGCGCTCTACATGTTTGTACGCTGCTGCGTCGTCTGAAGAAATGAAAAAAGCGGCGCAGTTCTTGCTGGAACCAAAGGCAGAGAGAACAGTCAGCAAGGTACCGAAGCGAAAGCAACACAACGAGGACCACCCTAGTCACTAGACGAGGATATACATCCAAGCCTATCAAGGCATCGCGCAAGGCATACCAATGGGGAAGGAGGGGAGCATCAAGGCGTTACGGAGACAGCGAACCGGAGCCAAAACTAGTTTTTTTTCTTTTTTTAAGACGTAGTCGATGTTTTGTGTGCTGGAGGCCGGGGCGAACGACCTCTTCTCATGTTGAAGCAGAAGACGAAATGAATAAAGAAGCAATCATTCGCCAGAAGCCAAAACAAAGAAACAGAAAATACACAAGGTAAAGCAAGCGGAGTAGAAGCGACTACTCCATCGGTTTCTCCCGGGAAGTATCACTACCGCCTCTGTGGAACTTGATGTGATCCTCATTTGATGCGCAGTCGATCCGTGAGGATGAAGACCCCGACCCAGGAGCGCGATCTGGTGGTGGCGGCGAGGCAACCCCTGCAGTGAACGCCGACCTGCCTAGATCCTCAGACTGGCTACCGCTCGTGTCACAGGCTGATACGCTCGCTGATGGAGAAGATCGAGGTGTAATGGAGAAGGGGGGCCTGCGTCGTCGCGGAGGTGGAGACGGGGCGCCAACGCCGCTGTTGTGTGCATTTGACATGGAGTAATGGTTCTCGTCATCATCTTCGGCAACAGCCCCCTCCGCTGCTTTGGTGGGATCGACGATGCCAAGGAACCTCTCACGGTACCAGCGCGTATCCTCGCGGCCGTCAAAGCGCATCATCTGCAACAACGGATCGCTTCCGAAGAGGCTCTTGCTGATATCTGTCATGACGAGGCGGCCGAGCTGATCATCACGCTCGAGGAGTATGATGGCACAGTTTGGCGGGTTACACATCGTTTCAAAAACCTCCATGGGTACTCGGAACCAGCGGCCAATGAAGAGGCGGATGAGCAGCCCATGAGCGACGATAACAACATTTTGCTCCTCGCTAGCACCATGATCAGCTGGGGGCAAAATACCGGGGGCTTCGGCATTGCCCATGCTAGAGAGGGACAGCGGGTAGTGCGGCGGTGCAGAACGCATCGGCCTTCGCATGGCGTGAGGGGAAGACGTAGCCTGCTGATCTGACGACGACGGCGACGCAAAGCAGTCCGCTGAAGACGAAAGAGATGTGCCTCTCTCTGACGACGAGGAGTGGGAATTGCCAGCATTGCCTGGGGTGGCATGGTGCTCGGTATTCAATTGACCGAAATCGAGGCACCCCAGCTCCTCACGTGCACCCTGTAGTAAGCCTTCGCTCATGTTTGGAACCGCCAAGCCGATCCGCTCGCGCAGGAGTGAGTCAAAGAAGCCCGACACACGATCGCCGACATCGGCACCGCTCTCTCCGAAGGGAAAACGGTAGTACAATCGACCAAAAGCGTTTCGTGCAGCCCACGTCGCATCCATCTCGTGCAAAGGTTGATAGTTGCCCATTTCCTGCTCGCGCAGGCGCTCATCCTCGCGTTCGCCCTGGATCTGCGACTCATCGAAGCTTCGGCGTATCTCGCTCAGGGTCTGCCTAGTGCGAGCGTAGGGAGAGTAGTAGATGTACAGCTTCTCATCCCGGATAATGTTGCGGAGCCTTCTGCCACAGTCGTACGCCTGCTCTCGTCCGAGCGCCGTGAGCGGAATTTTCCAGTCTGGGGTGGTGCTGTAGATCTCCCGGTTTACATTTGCTGCAGATTCGCCGTGGCGCACGAGGAGGAGTCGTCGCGGAAGCCACTGATGCTGCACGCGGCGACTGTCTCTGCTGCTGAAGACTTCGTTGGGGTAGTAGAGTCGCCTGTGGAAGTTTGAATGTCGCATCATGACCAATTTCTATGCATGAAAACTCTTCGATTGTATAGTATATGTATAAGTTTAGAATGCACTCCTCCTGCCCCGACGTGTCCTCTCCCCTTCTGTGTGTGTGTGTGTGTATGTGTGTGTGTTGGTTGATTGTCTGTTGGAAGACACCTACGTGGGTATCTATAATAGATTTCGTAGGTGATCTCTGTATCTCTGCCGATTGCCCTGAAGGTTGCTGGAAGTCCACGAATACATTAGATATACTCAGAAATGTGTAGAGAAAATATTTGTTTCCCCGCACGCACGCACGCACGCACGCATTGGTCTCGAAGTCGAATTTCAAAAAAAAAAAAAAAACGCAGAGGGTACGAAACATTCTGAAGGAGAGTGGAAGGAAGGGCGAGGGGGGGGGATGGTTGATGGGGCAGTAGCCTGTGATGACCAAGGGGGCCGATGTCGCCGGACAGGAGGACCGGGGCTTCCCGATCAGGTGATAAGTGAAGGCTGGATCCGACTTCATCGTGCTACAAGGAGACGCTGTGCATCGTGCGGACAGCACGAGGGCGTTCCTGCGCTCACCATGCCGCTGCGCCGCAGCAACCACATACTCAGGTCTACGATGCCCACACATCCAAATCGAGCGGCCTCGCACTGCTTTTCACCAATACACAAGTTCTTCGACCGACAAACCGATAAAAGCATGGCGTTCAGAAAAATATATATGTAAAGAAATGCTCGACTTTCTCATTTCGTTCGGTGGAGACGGCACCGCGGCCTCCGCAGCCGCGCTGCTAAGGGGTCCCCTCCCCTCCCCCCCCTCTCCCTTCCCTCCCAGGTTTTGTCATTGCTCTCAGAGGGAAAGTTTTCTTTTCCCTTCTAGTACGGTCCTCCTCCTCTGCTGGGAAGATCTCGGAGGTGACAAAAAAAAAAGGGAGGGACGGAGAGAACCTCTGGATGTCAAAAAAAAAAATCCCGTTTATTCAGTATAGAAGTCGCTGTTTCGGTGCGCTCGAAAGCAGCGGATGGACAAACTTGATGCCAACACACTGAGGCTTGACAGCATCATCGCCGCACCCGCCACGATGGGAGAGAGCTGAATTTGGAAGAATGGGTACACGAGGCCGCTAGCAATGGGAAGCATCAATAAATTGTAGCCAAAGGCCCAGACGAAGTTACCGTAGATGCGTCGCACGGTGATCTTGGAAAGAAGTTGCAAGTTCAGCAAGTCCACAAGGTGGTTGCGCACGAGTACCGCGTCGGCGGCCTCAATAGCGACATCAGTACCGGCGCCAAGCGAAACACCGACGTCCGCTTGTGCCAAAGCAGGACTGTCGTTGATGCCGTCACCAACAAACATTACCCGCCATCCTTCTTCTTGTAAGCTTCTTACAACTTCTACCTTGGTATTCGGGAGCGCCTCCGCACAGACATTTTTTGGATCGATACCAACCTCAGCCGCTATACGCGCTGCCACACCGGCGCTGTCGCCAGTCACCATCAGCACGTGAATGCCCGCCCTCTGTAAGTACTGAATGACGCCGCGGGCCTCACGCTTCGGCTCGTCGATAAGGCTAACGAGCGCGCATGCTGTACCATCGATTGCAGCCAACACTGTTGTCAGACCACGCCTGTTCTCCTCCTCCACAAGATGTGCCAACTCAGGGTTCAGGTGAATACTGTGCTCGTGAAGAAGTGACCTATTGCCCACGAGGAGACGGTAGACACGTGGCGACGCCTTCTCCAAGGTAATCTCATCACCATTGTCGCCGGCTGCCGTCACGGTTACGGAGGCCTCCACACCCAAGCCGCCGTGTGTCACGACAGAGGATACCTCATAACAGAAACGACGCTGCTGCTCATCGCCGCTCCTGCCTGCCTCCTCCAAAAGCTTTGCGCTGACTGCCTTTGCAACGGGGTGATTCGACTGCGCCTCCACCAACCCAACAAGACAGAAAACCAGAGCAGCGTCCATTGTGCTTTGAGGGTGCACCGCTGTCGCTGATGCCAGCGCAGACTCCCCCACTGCGGTGTGTGCTCTCATCACCTCTAGGCGGCCCTTGGTTATTGTCCCCGTCTTGTCCAGTACCACGCAGTTCACAGTGCGCACCGCCTCCAGTGTGGTGCCGCTCTTCACCAGCACCCCGTTCTTGGCACCGACACCCGTACCCACCATGATAGCAGTCGGAGTCGCCAGCCCTAGCGCGCATGGGCAGGCGGACACGACAGTCGAAATGAAGAAGTTAAACGCAAATGACTGCCAACTCGTCTCTGCCCCGCGCCAAGATGCTGGGTAGGCACCCAGCATGCCAAGGGCCAGCCACACACACAGCGTCAGTAGTGAGAAACCAATGACGAAGGGTACGAATACCATGGCGATGCGATCGGCAGCTCGCTGGACCGCTGGCTTTGTGTTCTGGGCCTCCTGAACTATGCGCAGCACCTGTGCCACCATGGTTTCTTCCCCAACGCTGTCGGCGCGAATGAGCAGCGTGGCGGTGATGTTGAGGGTACCACCCACCACCTTCTCCCCGGGGCATTTCTGCCTCCACACGGACTCCCCCGTCACCATCTGCTCATCCACCTCTGAGCTGCCCTCGATGATAGTTCCGTCGACCGGGACACGATCGGCTGCCAATACACGAACCACGGCACCCTTCTGCAGCTGCGACGTGCTCACCAGCACCTCGCCCCCGTCCGGCTGTATACAAACAGATGTTGACGGTATGAGATTCATAAGCTCTATGAGTGCTCCGCTTGTGCTACGCTTCGCCCGCGCCTCGAGGAAGCGGCCAAGCAGCATGAAAGTGGTGAGCACCCCGGCCGTGTCGAAGTACGTCATCATGGGGGTATGTAGATGCATAAAAAGCGAGGAGACATACACTACGGTGGAATAAAAATAGGTGCAGCCGGTGCCAATAGCGACAAGGGTATCCATTGTGTACGCGTTGTGCTGCCAGCTGCGCCACGCACTGACGAAGAAGCCTTTACCGAAATGGAACACAATGGGAGTGACGGCGCAAAGCTGCATGGTGTCAATGAAAACCACCAGCCGCGGTCGTCTTGTCATGTCTATGAACATCATCATCACCATCACCAACGCAAGTGGTGCACATAGCACAGCGCTGCCAATCAGGTTGCGCTCATGCTCCGCAATTTCGCGTGTGCGCTCCAGCGCCTCCCGAGTCCGGCTAACAGATGTGTCGGCCTGTAGGAGCGCTGTATCGGTGACAACATACCCCAACGACTCCACCACTTTGCAAGCGTCCGTGTGATCACTGGGAGTAAGGGTAGTAATGACAGCAATGCCAGTGGTGAAGGAGACGACACAGCTCAGGACAGTCGGCATCCCTCGCAGCACGCGCTCGATACGTGCTGCGCACGAAGCACACGACATCCCCTCGATGATAACTCGATGTTCATAACCCGACATAACATTTCCCATATACACTGGTACAGCTCGCAGATTGGTGCTACACGTGCACTCGCCATGTTGGGGTTTCTCGCTGTCGATGGCATTGGGTGCGCCGGTTGTGTTGAGCACAGTAACTGTGTAGCCCATATTGGCAACGCAGCCCACAACCTTCTCGAGGGAGGCAACACCCGCGCGGTGCAGCACCTGTCCACTCAATGTTGAGAAATTTACAGAAGCGTGGAGAACACCGTCAAGATGCGCAAGCCTCGCCTCGATGCGGGCAGCACAAGAGGTGCACGTCATGCCTTCAATTAGGAGGTTTGTCTTTGCTTCGAACCCTGATGCTGTCGCCGTTCTCCACGCGGCACGAGCGGCAGAACCACGACACCACCGTCTGCTTCGATTGCGGAGGTCTGAAAGGATTCCGCCCATCTGCGGATGTGTAACGGAGCTCTGTGAAACACGATCCGAATTGTGCTTGTAAAGCAAACATGTTTCCTCCGACAGAATTTCAGGCTCCGGCGCATAGGCGCAGAGGCAGCCACGTCCACCACAGCCACACGGCACCCGGCGCAGACCAGGAGAGGTGGTTTCGGGGCGGTCGCATAGCCGCCTTGGGCCCGACACCACTGACTTGATCGTCTCGTGGGGCAGCTGCAGCTGAGAGTCGCCGGGTGTGGGCACAGCTATGACCGAGGGCGTGTGGAAGAGGTTCACCGAGCTAGGTTTCGGAGGGGTCAGTTGTGTTGAGAATTCACTCGTTTCTAGCAACGGCACCTCGCACGACGGCTTTGCGGTGGACTTTGTTTCGAACTGCCCCAAATCCTTTTTTTGCTCGATGCAATACTCAGTAGCCGCTGAGGGCACATCCACAGGCAGCTCGGCATGTGGCGCACCGCAGTCCGGGGGTACGGAATTCACTTCCAGAGACATCGTATTGCCCTGCTCACGAAAAGTAGGTTATCTAGACGTCCCTAGGCCACTCGTGCGGTACTAGTGACGTAGCCCCTTGCTGCACTGCCGTAATCCTGTTGATTTGCAATTGCGTTTATTTGTGTGAGTATACATGCGAGGGGAGGGGAGAGGGGCAGCGGCAGGAGATCTTACTGAAATGAAGCGATCCTCTCGCCCAAGCAGGGCAACTACCCCGACCAACCCCAAGACTAAAAAAAAAAACCTTTAAAAATTTTCAGGGATGCCAAAGGGAATACAAGAGTGAAAGAGAGCTCGCTAGACGATGAAGCCAGTTGTCTGCGGCGGTGCGTTCCGGTGTCAGTGAGAGCTGATACTGTATATGCACAACGCGATGCAATCGCACCGTAGAATAGGGCGCACGTGAGTCAAGGCGATGCGAACGGCTAAGAGTGTGGTGATTCGAGAAGAGGGGACAAGAATCGGGGGGAGAGGAAAAGAAAGATGAGAAGGGTCTCGCAGCCAATTCCGCGCCATCGATTACACCGCAGGATCACCTGGCCTGAAAGAGCATGGCCATGGGTGACACCAGTAAAAAAAGAAAGTCGGAGTTTGGATCCTGATAGCTGACTCTACGGTGGCTATTCCCCTGATCGTGAGCAAAACAAGAGACGCAGAGTGTGGCGGAAGACTGATTTGATGAATACAAAGGGGAAAATACTTCAAGTTGAGTGGAAAGGCACTTGTGTGTGTGTGTGTGTGACAGAGGGGGAGGGCGTCTTTACAACTGATCTCCCCACCACGTGCTTGGGCAGCACAGCATCTCAGGTTCACAAATCCATCAAGAACACAACCGTTAAGGAGAAGGATATCGACTGTCAGGCAAGCATCATGAAAGGCCGCAAGGGTACACCTTCGCACGCCTTGTTGTAGCACGCCTCCACGTCCACCTCTACTAATTGCCCACAGACTCGCTCAATTATGACCGTTGCTCGACGACGCCCCGCCTCTCCCGAAGAAATCAAGCTGGGAGTGGTAGATGCATCGTCGACGGCTGAGTCATTCCGATCCGACGCCGTGCCCGCATGGGACACCCTCGCTGCCACGTACACCTCTTTGATTCCGCATCCTTTGACATGCTGATAATACTGCGGGTGGTGCCTCAGCACATACAGCACAGCCGCGCGGTCTATTGAGAACAACGTTGTTCGAGGCACATCAACAGCAGATGCCTCAGCTGTGTCGGTGCGAGAGAATGCTTCCATCGTCTTGGTAGACTTTGTGGCATTTGGAAGCGGTTGTTGTGTGCTCGATAGCGACTCTTCGGGACTCTCCGTCTCTTCCCTCTCACGTTTCACTACACCGGTAGTCGATGCGTCACCGGCAGTACCGCCTGTTGCACTACAAGTAGTTGCAGTGGTGTCAAGTGAGCGCAGATAGTACTGAAGCATCCCACGTATGTGTCGTAGAGTCACCCGCTCCAACGTGGTCCCAAGCTCTGGTGGAAGCGGTAAATACGGCACCCCCGCACCGGCAGCGGATTCTCGAGGGGGGTGAAATACCAGAGACCTCGGCTTCCGCAGTCGCAAAAATTTAGTTGGCTCGTAGCACTCCTGCAAATCCCAGTCGACGGCGATACCACACGTGCGCACAAGAAGAAGCTTCGTCGAAGCCGGTGAGCGAAGCTGGCTGCCGCCACCGCTGTGTCTTCGCTCAGGCGGAATGGAGGTCGGCAGCAACGCCAGCCTCTGCACACCGCATCCGGCAAGAGCAAGTGCCGAAGGGTGACTTTGGAAAATGCTGAAGAGTGTACTTTCCTCCGCACGGCGCAGGAGGACGGCCTCGAGTGTCGTCGTTGAGATCTTTCGCGGCACAACTGCAGGTGGCACGCCGCTGCTGTGAAGGCCAACGCCACCGCTTTCCAGTCGCCGCACACACAGCCAGCGCACCGTGCGCTCTGACCGCTTTTCCACGTGCTCCAAAAATGCGAGCGTGCCGCTTAGTGGACCACCCACCACCATCCGCAACGTCGTCGCCGTCGCGAACGTGTTTGAGCCGTCGGTAGATCGGATGTGTTGCAAGCCTAGTTCCACTAGCTTAGCCGGTGTAATGACCCGCGACTCGACCCCGCTATTGTCCAGCAATGTAAGGGTAATGCCTTTCATCCAGCCACGCAGTCTCCATTCCTGGATGCCACGACGCTGGCAGGCAAGGAGGAGAGGGAGGCAATGACGCTGCATTACCTCCCTCACGTAATCCGCGTCCACCGGACGAAGGCAATGGCCGCTTACCTCCGTGGCGTAGCGGGGAAGCGCCGACCCGAGGCGACAGAGACGATCGGCTAATTCCTCTACAGTGTAGAGGGGTGGCGTTGCGTGGGAAGGGGTGTCTGTGGATGACGCAGGTGAAGCATGGGAAGCGCTCCCCACCTCTAAAGCCCCGTCGACAAACATCTCGATGAGCTGCTCCGTAGACGGTGTGGGAACTAAAGCAGAGGAACGACCCCTGGAAGACGCTGGTGGCCGGCGACGCGGCTGTGCTGCGTAGTCGCTGCCAGTCAGGGGCGAAAGAACTAACGGAGGCGGCGGCGGACCAACGCAGTGGAACAGCTCCCCACGAAAGCCACACCAACCACCACCCCCACTACGAGTGGACGCCAGCCACTCACCAAGGCGTGGGCCCAGCACACGAAACGAAGTGGCGGCGGGATCACTGGTCAGCAACACCAGAGGTGAACCCTGTCTGGCCGCACTTGAGGAGTTCGCAAGCACAAGTGAGGCTGCGGCGCGTGTGGAATTATCTGTAGTGTTCTTTTTTTCATTCGGGCTTGAGACATCTGCGAATGTCTTTGGGTGTGGTAACTTATCGTGTGACTCTGCTACTGCGGACGACTCTACGGAATGATGCGAATCCAACAGATGCTGCTTTGATTGCTGAAGTAGCTCCTCACAACGCTGGCCTGCAGAGCCAAGAATCACCTGGCGTAGAGATTGCCGCAGAACATCAGGTTCCTGCAAGCATCGCTGCAGTGTGCGGCGCCACACAGCGGCAAAGGCAACCAGAGCAGGGTCTTGGGGAAGTGGTGGGAGAAAAAAACGGTGCTGCTCGCGAGGCAGATCATGCGGCTCGAAAGCCTCGAACGTGCTGGAGGTGGTGAGAGTCACCGACCCAGCGACCCTCGCGGTTGGGATGGTATTCCGGCGTGTACCGGAACAAGGCACCGGCGAACCGACACGCATGGAGTAGTAGTCGACACGCGTACAGTCGTCGGTTGAGACTGACGCAGTCGGGTGAGACCCTCGCGAGACGCAAAGGTCGCGTGGCGGCAGCGGTGCAGCCCGAATCCCCGTAGGCGTGACGGCGGTGACAGTGGCGCCGCGTCGCGAGAGCCACTGCGCGACGGCATGTCTCAATACTTTTATTGCTACGGAACCTGGTTCGCAGCGGTCACTGCTACTGCTGCTGTCGCCCACTGCACACGTAACCACAGCAGGCGTCCACTCCTCCTTTTCCATAGCTGCCGCAAGCCACGGCGCCAGAGGGCGGGGGAATGCCGTACTCCCCGCATCACATCCAGCAGATGTATTTCGGCTCATGCTGGTGGATGTGGTGGTTCTTGTCAGAGCCTCCAGCAGCACTCGTGCGTGCTGAAGCAGGGCAGTGTATGTCTGAGCAGGCTGAGAGAGTAGAGACTTCAACTCGCTTAGCTGTGAACAGTTCTCGGTATCACTTCCATCGATATTTTCCGCTGGCATCGCATTTTGAGCGCTGTCAAGCTCGAGTGCCAGGTTGTTGCCCCACAACTCCTGCAGCTCGCACCAGACCCTGCCAGATGTCAGGATCACGTCAAGATACATGATTGTGCCGGCACACATGATGTACACCTCTTGTACCGGCAAAGACGCCTCGGCAGCTAGAGAATGCAAGGCCCAAAGTGTCTGACACGTGTACGTGCTCCACCGCGCACAAACACGCCCACCGGCTTCGGGTACAGCAGCGCTAGCGGGTGCAGGCGACGGTGGCTGAGTGCCATAGATCAGAGATGTACAGCCTCCCACGGATGGTGCGAGTAACGCGCTATAGAGAAGCGAGGGGCAGAGCAGTCGCTCGTACGGGGCAACTAAAGAAATCCAGTTCCACGCCGCAAGCGAGCGCGGTGGTGGCAGCGTTTCCTCGAGGGTTTGGGGGGAAGAGGAGGATGCGGTGGCAGTCGATGCCGCCGCTACGCCGGATTGAGGCGGATAAGTTGCATCCGCAGTCTCCGAAGAACTTTTTGCTCTACACTCGGGGCGACTGGGTGTTGGGGCCCTCGCAAATGTCGACGGGCCCTCCGTGCCCCTCGATCCGATCCGTACTTGCGGAAAGCCAGCGAACCGCACTGGGCCCCGCGTCGATCCCACCTCACGCAAAAGATGGTGCTGGTATGAACGATACGCGTGCTGCTGATCCCAGTATAGTGAGACATGCTCGTGCAGTCGCCTGCTATCGCTTTGCACGTCACTTGCGTTGCTTTCTCCGCCGCCATGGTCAGAGAGGACGTGAAGAAGAAACGAGTCCGTCGAGCGCAGAACCTCTGTAGACTCCAGTGGAAGGAGTCGCTTGCTTCGCGGCAGGCCTGTGCTAATGAAAGTCATCGGTGAGGCACACAGGAGAGAAGACACCGAAAAAATGGGAAAACGAAGCTAGCAGGAGTGCAGCTGGCTGCAAGGATCAGTTGGTGGAAGTGAACACAGCGCCACCCAAACCAAAAAAAAAAAATCAAGTGAGAAAAAGAATGGCATTAACAGCCATTGGAAGCAGCTGTGCAGTTGCCGATCCTTTGTCGGGACAAAGCCCCTTGATGACTGAAAGCAGTGTATGCATGTATATACGTGAGAAGGGCAAGAATATATGTATATATGAGGGAGGCGAGAAGGTTGAAAGAAATGTAAGTTGCTTGAGGGGGCATCAGAGTCGATAAAAGACAAAAAGCAACCGTCTCTGCAGCCACCCAGCCGACAACTGTGATAGTCCCTTGTGCCTCCATGGAGTAACGTAGTGTGTGAAACAGAGAACTTCGGCCGCGTGTGGAGACCCGCGCACTCAGTCATCCGCCCTCCTTCTCTTCTCCTCGACACCCGATGCCACCGATGGGAAAAGCGATATATATATATATATATATATATACATTTAAAAAGGGAAGGGGGATGCACACATCCGAAGGGATGGACTATATACCCACCCTCCACCACCCTCACCCCCCATACATCCCCCTCCAAACCACGAGAAAAAAAAAATCTGTACGAGGGCGGCGGCACGCGACTTGACACAACCCCACAACGATGCACTCGATTCCAATGTCCCTTCCTTTCGTCGTGTTTGCAGACAACTGCAAAGTGATATTACCCCCATCGGATATATGTACTACCCGACACGAATACACACGCGCGCGCCACGAGAAATAAAGATATCTACCCTTATGGCCCAGAGAATTCAGAGCACAACAATAGTATCGCAAGAAAAAAAGCATTGAGCCATGAAGGGCCGGAAAAAAAAAAACGGCGCTGGGGGTAACGCCTGAGTCGGAAGGTAAACGCACGCCGGGAGCGGGTCGAATTGGGAGAGGGAGGGAGAGGAAGAGGAAGGACACAAAAAAAAAAAAAATAATATATATATAAACCAAATGCAAACACAGCCTGCAAATAAAACAAACAAAAAGTGCACGCTTGCGACACAGCACGCAAGGCCTTTTCTCATCTTTTTTTTTTCTATGGGAGACAATATAACAGTGCGTGTATGACATATAAAGATGATCAGAAGGGAAGGACCACAGTGTCCCCTATTTTGTATTGAAAAAAAATTGGGTACACCCACAAAAACAATGTAGCCGATTGGAGATGCCACACGTCCCCAGGACGCAGACACACAGACAGCAGGTGGTGGCGCAGGGGGGGGGGGTGATGATGCAAGAAGGTGGGGGAAGAACAATGAGCGGATGATGAAGGTAGCGGAAGAGAAACGGACAGAGTGACCAAGTGCACGCTGCCAGCAGCAGTCGCATCGCCTGGGAACGGAAACAGAGAAGTGAACAGAAGCCCAAGATGTGCAAGAAAATATAAAAAATAAATATATGTTTTTTTTTAGAGGGGAAACCTGAGCCGCGAAAAAAAAAAGGAGGGAGCAAGAGAGAAGACAGTACCCAAACAAGTGGAGCAACAACTCACCAGGGCAAAAACCGACGGGAAAGGAACAATGTCACTGAGAGAAAAATATAGAAAGATGGAGGGGGGAAAGAAACGTTGGGCAATAGACAGGCGATTTTTAGGGGACGTAAGAGTGGAAAGAAAAAAGGCAATAAGAGACCAGCATACACACTCAATGGGATGTGTTCGCGGATCGCATTTCTATAAGTGCATTTTTGTCCGCCGCCGCTGATTGGTATATCTCCTTGGCCATCAACATCACATCTGCCCCGAATACTCGATCAGATTCCCCCATCACTCTCACTCCCACTTGAACAAGAGTTTATTTCTTTGCACACACTGCGCTGGATACTCAGCGCATGACTACTGTCAACGCGCTATCTAGCCCCGCAGTCACGCACAAACATGTCCACCCGAATAAAACACTGCGAAGAACCCCCCGAGAGTCTTTACATCTGCCAGTGTCAAGGAAAAGCTCTTTTTTGCGAAGTACACGTTTTTTTTTTGTCAAGCAAGCAGAGAAACACACATCCAGTTGATTTTTTTTTCCAGCTATCCTCCATCACCCGCTCGGTTCCTATTCCTCCAACAGCATTTGTACAAGGATGCATCTTCGTCTCAGTCACCATACCGCCCTCACGGGCTTACCTGGAGACAGGTGTAGTAGTTCAGTAACTCACGCAGATCGCTGGAGCGCTCGGCGTCATGCGTGCAGCCGCCAAGCTCCTCCAGTACCGCCGATGTCGCCGCCTGGATGCTCTGTGGGGTGTGTATATACGACATGTATCGCTGGCGTAACTCCTGATTTTTTATAGGTGGGAATCGAGCCCCGCCCTGTTGTTGAGAAAAGTGCGGTGGCACCCGTTGCTGGTCGAGGGATTGCGCCCCTTTCGCCGAAGGATCTTGGTAGGGGGGCCCTGGGGGCGACGCGGCGGTAAGAAGATGATCTCGTTGACACGACGACGGTGAGCCTGCACGCTGTGACGCCTGCTCGAGGGGCACGCCGTCGAGCAGGTCAAATGAGTACTGTGAAGTACCGCACTTCTTGGCTGGCTGTCGAGGAGCCGCGACTTGCAGCTCACTGATGGAGGAAGGGCCAGGATAATAACCTGCTTCAACAAAGTAGTCGTACTGCCCACGAGACTCTAACGCTTGAGAGGTTTCGGTGCCCGGTTGGAGAGTCTTCCCTTGCAGCACTGCCGCCGCAGTACTCGAGACATCACCCGTGCCCCCAGTTGCCTCACCGCTGTCAGAGGGCTTGCACACACTAGGCGAGTGAAGCATTTCTTTAGGCAGGGCTTTTGTATAAAAGGATGGCGGCGGTGGGGGCATCGAGACGCCCGGGCAGCTGCCGATTTGGAAGGGTGAGGTGTATTGATACAAATCAGTATGTATGGCGGAAGGTATCGCCAGGGGCTCGTGGGTTTGTGAAGTATCGCAGTTGGCTCCTTCCACTGTGTTGTATGCCGTCCGCGTTGGAACGTCATTCCTGGCAAAGACGGGCACCATCACGCGTGGTGCGGTCCCTTGAGGCAAGCGAAGGTCACCGCTCATCATGACATCGTCGCTTTCGTCGAAGCGACAATTATTCGGGTCAAGCACACTCGAGCTCTGCGCCATCAGCCCGTATGATGCATCCTCTTCGGCAGTGATTGATCGGCGGCACGTGACTCGGTCGTTGAACGCGCCACGCGGCGCCAAAGGTGGCGTGTCCTCCACGACTGGCCCACTCCCCTCGGAGCTGGCGGATCGTGCCAACACGTTTTGCAGCTGGATCCTCACAGTGGCCGGCCCGCTGTCGTTTAAACAAACCTCAGCGCTACGAGGCGGCATCAGCTCAGAGTTATTGCGAAAAACATTTCCAGGGCTAAAGCGCGGCATGAAAACACTTGGCTCCGGTTGCGGGAAGTATGAGAAACTCTCCTCATCCTCGGTGTTGGGTACATGTCCGCGGTCGCTTTCTGGGATACCCTCATCACCATCGTCGTCGAGGTACGAGGCTCCGTAGTATTCGGAGGAATTGATATCCACCGAGGGTAGCGCATACGGCCGCTGCTGCTGCTGCTGCTGTGATGGGGGTGATGACGGTGGCGACGATGGGTGTGGGTATGGGGGTGGTACACTACTTACGACGACGGAATCGAAGGCTGAATACGATACACGTGGTATAGCCCTCTCTTCATTGTGCTCGCTGCTGCAGTGGTGACGACGGCTGTCGCTGAGCGACGACGTGGACAGATGTTTGGAAGACACGCAATCGTTCATATGAGTCGACGTTCTCACTCGATCGGTTGCATCATCGACCTCACCTTCATTGTGAATACTCCTGTCGGCAATGCTGTTGTCCTCCAAGGAGTCCACCTCGTCGCTGCTCCCCTCATTCGTTGGTGGCATAGTCTCGCGCAGGGCATGCTGTACAAGAGACAAGATCGCCGACTTATTCTCCGAGCGGGAACTACCAGATGTACCTTGGAATGATGCTTTGTATGGCGTTGGTGCATACTGCTTCACGTTGGAGCCATAGAACACATTATAGTCGCGAAAAAGCTGGTGCTCGCACAACTGCTTCGCCGTTGGACGCTGCTCAGGAAAGAAAGCGAGGCACCGGGTGATGAGATCGATCCACTTCTCTTTTTCATCGCCGCTTGTCTTCAAAATCCAGTGATGCTCGATGAGTTGTCGTAGCTGCGACGGGCGTGTGGTGCTGCGCTGCAGGTACAACTTGGCGTTGCCAGAGGGCATATAGAGGTCGATATCTTCAGCCGTGGGGGTGCCGATTGTATTCAGAATCACCTCTAGCTGAAGACTCGCCTTGGCGCCGTCCCACTCGCCGCGCTCGTTCAGAGCTGTCCGCATCGTGAACAAAGTCTGGCCTGTGCACATTTCGTAAAAAATGCAGCCCAGGGACCAGATGTCGATCCGCGTGGATCCCCCTGACACGCTAGTGATCACCTCTGGTGGACGATAATAACGAGTACAAATATAGATGGTATCGCTATGCTGAGTATCTCGCGCAAGACCCATGTCTGCGATCAACGCGGTAGACATGTACGGATTGGTGACGTCGAGGCACACCAAAACGTTGTCCGGTTTCATATCACGGTGAATGATGGAGCACTGATGCAAATAATCGAGACCAAAACATATCTGAAAGGCAAACACAACGGCCACTTGAGCTAAGAATTGATGTGTTACGCCTAACCGCTGAACACTCGACTGGGACGAAAGCAGCCGGATAAAGTAGAAGAGGTCACCCTTCATCAGCGGCATGACAATGTGAACGTTGAACTCGTCCGTCTTATTAAGTCTCCCCACAAACGCTATCAGCTCCTCGTGATGCAGGCGCAGCCGCTCATCATCGCTTAGACCTTCGTAATGTTTGCCCATGACGTTAAGCTCGAACTCCGTATTCTCTGCCGTCTGTGCAACACTCTGCCGTGGGTCGTCCGAGGCCTTGGAGCTCTTGTGGTTCGGCACAGCCACACCTTTGGTGACGAAGATGTTAAAGTAGCCAATCACGTGCGGGTGTGCATCGTGCAGAAAGCACATAATGTCGATCTCGCGCATCAGCCGATGACTCTCCTGGTTCACGAATCGGCTGGGTATCGTTTTGATGGCGACATTCTCTTTTGTTATAGAGTCTGTATACTCCTCCACTGCCCCGAATCCTCCCTTTCCGATCTGCTTCACCAAAATATACCGGCCGGCTAAGAGATGCATTGGGGGCAGAGGAAACGAGGCACACAAATAAATGTATATTTATTTATATATATATATATATATATGTATATATATATATAAACCACTCGTACTCCCTCGAGATCTAACACACTGGAAACAGTGCCAGACGGATCGAGTAAACGTCAGAAAACAGAAAAAAACGGTGATCACCTACATGCGCACACACACACACACACACACACACACTGATAAACCCCACAGGGGCACGTATGCGGAGAGCAAGAGATGCCGCGGCGCAGACACAGCAACGTCACTACTCACATAAATACGTCTACACGAGCAACAAGAAAGTGCTTTTTTGCAATAAAATAAATATATGTACTGAACTTGTTGGTGTTGGCAGAGAACGGAGTGCTCGCTGCGAATACGCAAATAAAGGGGGAAAGCAGCACAGATACAAAGAGGTGATGAAATATATATATATATATATATATATATATATAATGTAGTACAGCCCTATCCAGCAACAGCGCAGACTTGTGAAAACAAAAAAAAGAAATTAGAAAAATCAAATACTTTTAGAAAATGGGAGCGACCGAGGAGAACCAAATCCGTGAGAAAGCGAAGGTCACGAGGAAACCTGACAGCACTGTACGCAAAAAAAAAAAAAAACGCGAAAAGAAGAAATGCACAAAGCGTACCCGGGCTCACAACCCGATAGATGACAGATACGCTGGCGGACGGGATAAAAATACTGTAAGATGGCCGTACCACAAGAACCCAGAGGATGCAGCGAAATACAATGTGTGTATGTGAGAGAGAGAGAAGGAATTGAGCACCGGTGAAGATGAAGGGCGACCGTCACCCCTTCCCCAGAGAATATATATATTGTGTATGTAAATGTTTATATGGGTAATGAAATTCTCCTCCTCCGATCAGTATGCCGCGGTGAGTGAGCTGTTAGCACGTACCGAAGGAGAAAAATAAGGAACACACGCACAAACTCAAGAACAGGCAAAAAAAAAAGGGAAACGTACGGAGGCACGAAAAAAGGCCCACCAAACGGAAGGAAACAAGACAACAGCGCCGGAGAACAGAGGGACTGTATTTTTCACTGCCAAACCCTTCTGACGTCCTCCTTCGTGTCGGTGCCGTCGCCCTTTCCTTCAAGCTCTCTGGTCGCACGAAAACGTAGCACTGATTGGAGTGCGCACCCACACACTGGCAGTAACCTGACCACCAAGAGGCGAGGTGCGGGAAGCGGTGAGAAGATAGCCAAGGGGAGAAAGAGCTTCCTCAGGACCTTTGTTGTTGTTGTTGCTGCTGCTGGAGCGTGACTGAGCTCCCCCCTTTGAACGACGGAGAAAACGATTCGTGGGGTGTCAAAGCAAACAAGCAAACAAAAATGAAAACCGGTAGACTCTTGAGGGAGGATAAAGAGGCGGAGGAAGGGGTGAAAGTCAGCCTCCGAGGCTTGTGAGAGTGCGCAAATGTGCTTGTTATTATTATGAAGATAGATTTAGATATCGCTTGCCTGTGCACATACACGTACCAGTACGACGACGGTGGATGTGATCCGACAAAGAGGGACAGCGACAAGTTCTTAGCGGCTAGGATACTTGGGAGATGAAGGGAAAGCGTGAGTAGCGTTTCCCTCGCCTGGCCGTCTCAAGTGATGACTACGACTATGATGTGGGCGTCTATGCGGAGGGAGCTGATGTGCGTTCGTGTGTGGTGCCACCTTTCGTGCAAACTGATTTGACCAGACTCGCCCCTCCCTCTCCCTTTTTCCCAAAAGCACTAGCGGGCACGCAAGACAAGTTCACAGATTGCGATGCGCACGGGCGGAGAGAATGAAAGTTGAAAAGCAGCCGAAAATGGCGGCAGTTTGGGAAAGAGGACAAGAAAAAAAAAGGAGTGCGCAGCGGCGGTGGGGTAGAGAGGGGAGTGGAGGACTATAGTTCGAGGATACAAATTCTGCAGCACGCAAGCACGCCCAAGGGGGAGACCGCAATGCCGCAACGCTTTTGAGAATAAGACAACAGGAATGAAGAGTGGGATATTGAGTAAGCACGGACAACCGACAAGAAGAAAGGGGGATAAAGAGGGGAACAGAAATCTTTGCGTGTGTGTGTGTGTGTGTGTGCAGAATAAGCGAATGAGAAGAGCCAGCGCGCACACATGCACCCACATAAAAATGTGGCAGGTCCAATGGAAAAAAAAAAGGAAAAGGGGAGAGAAGAAATTCGGGAAAGGTATGAAAAAAGAAATGGTCGGTGTAAGGAGAGAGAGAAAACATGCGAAGGCACCCACGGGTTCGTAAGGATGACCTGGGCACACATGAAGAAAGCATGAGCTAGTGGAAAGAAAAAGGCAGCTTCATTGGCAAGTCTATTCCCGTGTGAAGGGGAGGAGGGAGAGGGAAGACTACGAATGGGGCAGAGAGCCACACGGCAAACAGGAAGTGCTGCAGCCCAGCAATAGATTCCAATCAGCTGTTCCCCCTGTCACATTTTTCTCTCGATGCCGCTCTCTCGTTCTCCCTCTTTCAGTTGTGAAGTGCTGCCTACGCTGTCAATACTATGCCCTTGGCATCACACCCTTCACAGCTAACCAGAAAAAAAAATCAGAGCTTCTGTTGCTGTTGTCGGAGCTTCTCTCCCCACCCCCTGCTATTGCACCCCTGCAATCTTCTCGGCTCTTTTCCACTTTTTTTGTCGGTTTATCCATTCAACAAAGCATTCTTTGTATGTCTGCTGCTACTTTTAGATGTTCTCTTTTTTGGTGCATTTTTTTTTGTTTGTTTTCCACTTCTAGCGAGGTCACATCAACCTGACATACGGAGGGACACGAAACATTACAGTCTCCATCTCTCTCCCCCTTCTCTGTCCAAGCATCATACATATACATATATACATATACATATACATACATGTATATGGAAGAGGAGTCAGAGACAGGACACATCGAAACGTCCTACACAAAAAAAAAAAAATGAGGTGTCAGCCCATGTAAGATGCATACAATAAGAAAGAAAGGTGTGTGTATGTGTGTCTGGAGGGGGGGGGGGGCTGTTTGTTTGTTTTTCCATGGGACACCGTTTCACTACAAGTTACGTACTAATAAAAAAAAAAAAGAAGTGATATCAGATAGAGTCTCTCCTGGCGCAAGGGAGAAAGCGGCTTCGACGGGTGATCATACGGAAGAAAACGCACCCAAGTCATCAGGTCCGGTGCGGCAAAAAAAATCACCGTCACACACACACACACACACACACACACACACACACACACGTCACATCACCTCTAGAATCGTGCATTGAGTCACCACGAAGTACATTTTTATCCTCCGCTGTTGCCGCTTCCCGATTTTATGGAGGACTGTCGAAGCGATACACAGCTGCCGCTGAATTCTGCAGGGAGGCGAAGACGCTCATATAAGTGATGAACCACCCGTCTCCCTCCGCACTGCTGCAGCTGACGGCACCAATGTGAACAAAGTCGAAAGCCGAAGTGCTGGCTGCAGGGGAAAATCTTATAGAGAAACGAAGCAGGTAACGAGTAAGTTCAAAGCGCTCACAGAAGCAGTGAACGGGCGTGACCAACGAGTGCTTTTCCAAGCACAGTGCAATCCATAGACCCCCTCTCTTCCTCCTCCCCTTCGCGTTTACAGACAGTAGTGATGACACTATCAAGCTTGCGCGTCCAGCTTGTCCTTGATATCGTTCATGAAGGGCATGATGCGCTCGTGCTGGATGCGGAGGTTGGCCACGGCCTCCTCGCCCTCCATCTCTGTTCCATCACTCTCCCACAAATCAGTGGAATCCTCAACGAACTGCTTTTTGGTGGACAGGCGTTCAAACACGTAGTAGCGAATCGCAAAGGTCTGTACGGCTACACACGCCAAGGTAAGCTTGAGCAAAGCCTGCATTGTCGCTCCACTGATGCCTGTCTCACCGCAGTTGGCGTAGAAGAAGGTTCGAGCACCTGCGCAGGTGACACGGCCACCGGCTATGCTCCTCTCACCAAGACGGCGAAGCATGACTGGAGTGACGATGCGAGGGGGGGAAAAGAGGGATGCAGAGAGCCCTACAGCGTAAGCGAATACAATACACAGGAAACACCACAGATGGCAACGAGCGAATGCGTAGCAGTGAAAGCAAACTGGAGAAGGAAATATATATATGAAGGAGTGTGCATTGTCAAAGTGCGAAGACAATGAAGCATTTTGTTTGTTTAGGTGTGTCGGGAGGGGGGGAGGGGGAGGGGGAGGGGGGGGTTAGGATAGACAGAGACGAGGGTGAAGTTGTGGTTTGGTGAGAATGAGATAATTCCACGCGGCAGGGGTGACGCATCGCGAGACCGACCAGTGAGCCAAAGAGGGCAGCAGAAAGGGAAAAGGGAGAGATCTACAGCACAGACTTTTGTGCGTGCGCGTGTGTGTTTGTGTGCTTGTGTATTCGTCTCCATGAAAGATACTGCACCGGTCCTCGCTGTGTGTTCCCATCAGCGCTCGACGCCACAGTGAGATGCCCCTACCCTCTCCTCTTCTCCCAACATGGCCAGAGCGGAAACTCATCTTCGCTCATGACATGTGAGCTCATTTGTATTGCATCTAGAGGGGGACTCCCATAGGCTTGATATAGAAACTCATTCTATTAGAGTGCCCGCGAGAAGCGACCATCTCTTCAGAGGTGAACGTTGAAAAGAAAAAGATTGGCGCTCTTCATGTGAGGAGGCTAAGCGATCGCAACACACGAGCGGCACCACCACCATCATAGTATCTTTTGCAAACATG
>CM007317.1:759756-793202 GCA_000333855.2 Endotrypanum monterogeii | reverse complement strand
GGGGGGGAGGGGGGGTAAAAACTTTTTTGAACAAAAAATTGTCACGGAAATCGGTGGAGATGAAACAAAAAAATGGGGCAAGTGGAGGTGAAAGGCGCTGGCACACAGAGAAGCGCAGGAGAATTTCAGCCCAGGACACGGCGACAGGGAGCACCATCAACGAACAGTCTAAATACCAGTCGGCTGCTTCATTATATGTATGCCCGCGAGGGTAGTTGTCTGGAGAGAGACAGACAGAACGGAAGAGGCGGTATGTTAGCGATGGTGGTTATGGTGCAGTCGCCTCTTGAGCTGCGTGAAAAAAAAAAAAACTATGCAAACGAAACCACAGTGATGTGAGAAGAACCGCATAGACGTCGATTGGGGAGAACCGCGAGCACGAAAGCGTGCAAGGGTCTCTGATTTGTGAGCATACCGTTGCAGGCATACCCCCTCACCTCCGCTGACGAGCAGCCGCAACCGCGGGTAGCCGCCACACCAGCCAGACCCCCCCCCAGCCCATTACATGAGAAAGCTCAACCATCACCATCGAGCGCCCCACCCACCCACCTCCTCGGCAACTTCAACGAGAAGCCGCAAAAAGGTAAAACAGAACAAAACAAACGGACACACTCAGGAGGGGTCGAGAATCGTCCTCCTTTCGCGTGAAAACCTGCGCATCTGTGCGCGCTCCTCCCCCCCCCCTCCCCTCACGACTAGAGCCAAAGCATCTCGTGCCTCGAGAACTCACTGTGCGCCATCCAACAGAATGCGCTCATAATCCGAAGCGGGAGGTATTTTCGTGGTCAACGGAGGGCCGTTCCACATATCCTCTACACTTGTAATATTAACCCAGCTCGACAAAGGCCGTGGACGATCTGTCCTCAGCGTGAGGGGATCCGAACCCGCCTCCTCCGCCACTGAAGATTCCCCAGCGGGGTCTCCCGAGGGCAGCGAAGAGAAAGAGGCAGCGCGATGATCTGCGTAAGCGCGCACGAGAGACGAAAAAGGCGGGAAAAAACTTCCGTGCGTTGTACCTTGAGCAGCCACGTCCAGCGTCGGCGCGGCATCGAAGGCCTGGCGGAGGTATATCGGATCGTAGCCACCAAAGTGCGGCACCTGGCCTCGTTTGTAGAACTCCTTGAAGGCATCAGTACAGCAAACTGGAAGCATCCCCACAGCACTTGGTGCCGGCATGGAGGGAGAAGCCCCCGACGGGGGCTCGGAGGACGTAGCCATTTGGTGCCAAAGCTGCGGCAGGGGTCGCAACTTTCACAATGTAGCGTGCGACAATGCCCAGTGCTTTAAACCCAAAAATATATATTTTTTTTTCCTTCTATCTGTGGTTTCCTTCTTCCCTTCCCTACACACCCTTCTCCCTCTGTTTTTCCTTGCTTTTCTTCCTCTGGTCGCCTCTCTCTCTCTCGGCAATCACAATGACACAGGAGAAACTTTGTATCGTGACTGAGTGTCGATTTTAGAGAGAAAAAAAGGGAGTTTGGTGCGGAGATACACAATCAACGAAACATATATACATAGGTATATATATATATATATAGAGAGAGAGAGAGAGAGAGAGAGAGAGGGAAGAGTTGAAAGAATCGAAGGAGGCGTCAGGCACCGCAGCGGCATCATCTCCCATTTCGCGAAGGGCACGGAGAAACTCCGAGAGAAGGCATCGGCCGAGGAAAGAAAAACAATATCATGAAGCATGCGGCCCCTCGTTCCTTCAGCTGGGCGTCATGACTCCTAGACGCCGGCTCCATCCCTATATCATCTCCTCCCCTCAACCCCCTACCCAGAGGCAGGAGGCATCCGTTACGCGTGGCAACACCTGTTATCTCCATAGACTGACGATGACATCGCTGTACCTACACATCAGCACACAGAGGGTTTCTTTTTTTTTTGGGGGGGGGGGGCTGAGTATCACTGGTGGCTAATCTTAAGAACAACGACCCTCAGCTATCCCTGCTCATTGCATCGCCCCAGCCCTTCTCGAGAGAGGAGGGAGGGAGGGAGACGAGGGGAGAACAGGAAAGGGAGGGGTGGAGACGTTTCTGTTTGTTTGATCCATTCGAATTCAAACCGTAATATGAAGGCACAAAGGGAGCAAACAATGAAATGCACAAAAGCATGTGTGTCCGGTCGCTGCACCGTCGCACCGAGCAGCCCATGTGGGGAGTGGATGGATGACACGAAATAACGTCGAAGTCTACAGAGAGGAACAGAGAGTCTCAGTATCTATTTACATGGCGGGAAGTTGCGACCCCATGAGGAGAAAGGGGAGAGAAAAAAAAGAACGATCGGATACGAAAGAGGTAAGCCGAATCACGCTCTACGGAAATTACCTCATCAAATGTGCGCATGAAAGACACGAAGTGTTGCCACATCACCAAAAAAAAAAAAAAGGTCCGTAAGCTTTCACAAATGCAGGCATTAACACAAAGAGATAACAACGATCACTTTAACCACTCAGCAACATCTTTCCACCCGATCACCCTTGTATTTCACTGTCTGCGTTGGGAAGAATGGATACGGCGAGCACGCCTTGTACGTTAAGGAGCAGCTTCTCCACAACATCGGCGATCTGTGCCGTGTGGCTTCTGACCTCCGCCACGAGCTCCACCACATCCTCTCCGGTGTGCCGCTCACGCAGTCGCGTCTCCTCTAGGGCTGCCACGGCCTTGATTCTGTTGTGGTCGGTGTACCGCGACGTGTAGGAGAGCACCATCTGCAGCAGCCCCGGCTCCTGCACAATGCGACAGGGGAAAGCTGCGGTCAAGTTCAGCAACACGCCGCAGCAGTTGTAGACAATACGCAAATCCTCGTGACCAAGGAATAGGGCAATCACCTCGTCACAGTGATTCGTCTCCATCCAGTCGCGCCCGGCGTTTGTGTAGCTGATATTACCGAGGATGCGCGTGGCCTCGACAGTGGCCTCGGCATTGTCCTCGAAAAGATAGTGCGCCAGCAGAAAACCGAGGGAACTGTAGAGAGAGACGAGCCAGTCAGACTTGTTTGCACCATCGATTTCGCTGCCATCGGTGGACTCGAAGGCGCCAAAAAAGTAGGACAGGTTGCTGAGGCACATGAGCACATAGACGGCCGTCTGCTTCACCTCCGGCATCCGCCTCAAAACTCCCAAGAGGTGCACCAACAGGGGTGTCACGGACTGCACAAGCCGTAAGGGGCACTGGGGTGATATAGCTGCAATACCAAGAACCCAGACCACAGCCTGGAGCACAGGTGCCGGAGGTAGCGACGGCGACGCTTCGATGCTGTCCTGCCCAACCTCCGCAGGGCTACAAACAGTGAGGTAACGAGTAGCCAGCGCTTCCAAGAGCTGTGTCATGAGCGGAGACACGAGGTATTCCTGATGCACTGTGCTGTGCTCTGCGATCCGAGCCATCAGACCACAGAGCCGCGAGACTAGAAGCCCGGTGGGCGACCCCTGCGAAGCATTGGCGGGCACGTTAGAGATTTGTATCTGCAGCGCATGCGTGGCAGCCGCCATAACAGCTGTGCTCGCCTGCATGGAGACCAAGCATTCATCGACGTAGGTGAGCTTCACCAACGTACGCGCGGCTGCCTCCACCGTCGCCGGATCTTCCGCGCAAGTATTGAGCATGTTTGTGAGGGTATCCACGACGCCGAGTAGGTGTAACTCCTTTGGGTGGCACTGAACGAGAAATCGGTAAAGATGTCCAATGATGGGCAGCAAAGATGGAGGAGAGTCCCCTGACTGGTGGTCGTTCAGATCGAGGCTCGCGGGAACACGACGCGCCAACGCGTAGTCGCTCAGCCGTTGCAGGATAGGGAGAAATCCGAGAGACACAAGGCATCTGCAAAAGTCTCGGCCCTCCTTGAAAGAATTAGAAGGGGAGCTGTGCAATAGCTGCGAAGCAGCTACCCCACACCCTTTATGTGAAAGAAGACTCACCGAAGGCCCTGCAGCCATGACGTCTGCCACGGATGCGCTACAATCAGAACTCGGGCTCACATGAGAAAAGGACTGTCGCTGAAGGGAAGCCGAAGTCACACATGGAGGCGGTGGCCGACGCGGCATAGTGCACACCTGACCCTTCAACTCGTTGTCTCGAACCTCACTGCTGTGAGTCGTATCCATCTCCACGCAGCCCGATGCAAGGAGGCCACTGTTGGACGCCGAGCCACTGCAGCTCAGTTGCTGACGAGAACGAGACATCATCAAGTCGCCAGCTTCCAGAAGAGCATCCTCCGCTGCGGTGGTGGCTCCATCCGCGGCGTCTTCGCAACAAAGGGCGATGGTATCCAGTATCCATTTCACACACCTCTGTGCCTGCAGCTGAGCACACACTTCAGGGCTTGCGAGGAGCTGGAGAAGCTCAACGATTCCCTTGAGGAAGCTGTCATCGCGGGCAATCCAACCAGCCAAACCTGCGTCGGCCACGATGTGGAGGGTGTGCGCGATCGCCTCGAACAAAATAGAATTCGCCACGAGCGATGCGATTGGGAATCCTTCCAAGATGATGGATACAGCAATTAGAGCCCCTTGCGCATATAGCAATGGCGCGTTGGGCCCTGCCAGCGATTGAGACACACGAAAGCCTCCAACCTCGTCACTATCCGTTGCAGCTGAACTCCTGGAAGAGATGCGATTCAAAGCGTGCCGCAGCGTGGCGCCGTCAGGCCAAGACGTACAGAAGCGCACGAGGGTTGCCTGGAGGCCTATCATGACCTCCTCCTCGTCAAATATGGGCAGCTTTCCAGTTGTATGTAGTGATGTCACCAACCATTGCTTCAGCTGAAGGAGGAGGTCCACCGCCTGTGGAATACGTTGATCGCCGGCGTGCAGCATAGGAATATAAAGCCGTACGAACTTGATGGCATCAAAGTCGTGAATGTGAGTCGACGAAGAAGGCAACTCGCCCTGCACGTCGTCTCCGTCTTTCTCCAAGATGCCGCGACCGGGAAAGCGCAGCTTCTGCGCAGGCAGCGGAGGAGATGAACAAGACAGCGTAGATGAGAAATCAGTGCCACCAGGCATAGCGAGATGGACCGAGGGAGTAGCCGAGGGAGTAGCCGAGGGAGTAGCCGAGGATGCAGCTGAGCCTGCTGCAGCAACCTCTAAAGCCGCGCCAGCAGACGACGCCGACTGAGCAGCTGTCGATGTTATGGGGGCCAAACGATATCCAGCCGGCAGGCGACGCTGCGAGCGGGTTCGCAGCCTACCAGAAGGGCCATGGAGGGAAGAAGTGCCTGATAGGTGACGAAGACTGCGCTCGTTGGCTGCTCCGCTGGTGAAGGAAGAGGAGATCTCGGTGAATGTCTCCAACGGCGTCTCGGGGCGGATCGGATCTCGCACTGTTGCACGCGCATCGCGAAGAAGACGTACCACACGACTTCCAGTGCCAGAAGCCAAAGGGTGTGATGTGGCAGGTGTCTCTGCAATGGAGAGACTAAGTCCATTTCCTGTGAGAGTCGGTTGCACAGGCAATGGAACGGGAATGCGCTTCCCGTTGTCGCTAGTGGTAAGGACAGCACATGGTGCAATGACCTT
This sequence comes from Endotrypanum monterogeii, assembly GCA_000333855.2. NCBI lineage: Eukaryota > Euglenozoa > Kinetoplastea > Trypanosomatida > Trypanosomatidae > Endotrypanum > Endotrypanum monterogeii. The sequence continues at coordinate 787,684 of CM007317.1, read as the reverse complement.
GGAGGAGGAAACACCATTCGACAAAGATCTAGATACTGCGCGGTAGTCCTCCGGGAGAGGCTCATACTCGACATGTGTGCTAGCCGGCGACAACTGGGTCGCGGTTGCTGACAATGCCAGGCCACGCTGAGAAGCTTTACGGGTCTGCCCATTTTGGGGGGTCCTAGAAGCATGAGGGTATGCGGTTCGCTTGTTTGTCGACACAGATCGCTTCTCCGGTACGACAGAAACTGGACTGCTGAACAACATCAGCTGCTGCGTGTGAAGTGTTTTCCGGGAAGATGATGTCGCCGGTGGCCGTCCCACTGGCCCAAGAGGGCGCGCTGAAATCCGTTTGGGGGGCATTTCTGGTGCGGTGCGTATCTAGTTGTGTGGAACAACAACAAATATGAAAGTGCCTGTGCGTCCTATACGGTGTTGGTATTTCTTTTTTTTTTTTCACTTCACCACCACCACCCCTCCTTTCTTTGGGTAAGTATGGGTAGTGTGTCCCACTATGAGGTACTATTTGCTTTCTATTTAGAATTTGATCCCAGTGTACCTCCTGTGCGTCTGCTGAAGTGTCTCCAATGTCAGCGAGCAACGACCTCAAAACAGTCGGAAGTGTATTGAAAAGAGATGCGAAAATACTGGCGCCTCCCCCCCCCTCCTCCCACTCACCCTCTATTGCCACTCGACTTATCCCTGCTAACGGGGCGTGCTCTGTCTCGCGCGCCGTCGCCCTCTCGCCTCGTCAGCGGTGATGCCAAACTCGAATACCGGGGATGGTGGAGCAGATGATCCAAGTAAGACGATAACGTAGCTGCGTGGAAATGAATTGATGGCACTGCCTCATCTGTCGTGTCAGCCACGCAGACACACACATTCATACCCCACCCCGAAAAGAGAAAGGAAGGGAAAAAAAAAGAAGAGGAAGCGGATGGTGCCATTTTTTTTTTTTTGGAAGCTGAGATATATAGAGATATTCGTTTGCGGCATTATTGAAGGGTGCGACCGTGCCACCGCAGCATCAATGGCCTTTTTGTGGTGGTGGTTCAAGCCGTAGAGTCGGTCCATAACGCACAGCTGCGCACAATATTTTTGTATGACTGCATATGCAAGGTGGGACCAGGGCAAAACCGGGAGGAGGGCCTTCCACACCCCATGTGAAATAGAACTAAGAGAAGAGGGAATATAAAAAAATGTGTAGCCCACTGTGCCACGTTCGAGAAAATCATCACAGCAAACGTTAGACGAGCGACTTGAGGATAGCGCTTGGCCATTGAGATCTCTTCGCCCCCCAGTGCCCCCCTCCATCCCCTGTATTCGATGCAGAGACGCTACTGTAGAGGGGACTAACTCCCATCTATTAGATCACAATATACCCGCCCTGGCACCACACACACACACACACCTCTAGACTAAAGCACCATAGGCTCGTATTAGTCACGAGCCATTGAGTTCGAGGGGGGCCCGCAGGGGGGAGGAGGGACAGGTGAGAGGGACCCGCGAGAAAGTGCAGCGAACACATCATCCTTGCAATATGAACAACTTTCCTGGGAACGGAAACAAAAAAGAGAGGAGAACCAACTCAAGAAAAATGTACCCCCCACACTGCAACCCCGCACAATACGCCATAGAACAATATCCGAGAGTTCATCACCGTCCTCCCCTCTAACTCCCCCTCACATCCCACCCTCTCCTCTCCACAGTCTCACAGCGAGGTGCAAAGCAGCAGTACACAGACGCGGCCAAGCAATGACAACCCACTGGCCTGGTCAGTGCATCCGGGTCGAAGTACCAGCAACCCCACACACTCCAAAAAATTGCCTCATAGCCGCCCTCGTTAACCCCACCACCACCCAGTATATATTTCGGGGAGACTCCACCTTTCCATGAAATGGAAGTGAACGCTGGCCGAGATGAGCTCCAGTGGAGGTAAACAGTCCCCCTGCCGGACGGATGGTGCAAGCCAATGTACCTTCACAGATGAACCCAGTGCGCCACCACCAACTACATGACCGAAGTTGTCATCAGCGATGGGTCTCACTAAAATTGCTGCACTGTAGGTGCGTGGATCCGCCACTGACGCCCCCAGCTACCGGCATCGGCAAGAAAGAAGGAGCACCAGGTCGCAGGAGTCTCCTCTCTCCCAAAGAAGAGGATCGCTGTGAACCTCCCCCTCCTCCCCTCCCCCTCCTCCCCCATCCCAATTGCTGGGGAAAAGGAGAGGAGAAACATGCAGACAAAAATAAAATGATATACAAGCACACACACACGCAAAAAAAAAGCAACACAGTGATGCCGGAAGAAACGGCAAGTACTTAAGAGATGTAAAAAAAAAAAAAAAGACTTTGGAAAAAAAAAAAGGTAGCAAACGCGTTGTGTATCAACTGGAGTGAACTATATGTTAAGCCTTCCGTTACCTGTGGCTATCTTTTGAGGAGAGAAAGGAGGAGGGAGACGCCTTCTTAACAGACACAAGTCGTCACCCTGTAGTTGTGGCTCTTGAGAAATTAGTACGAGGGGCAAGGCGCACACAGAGAGAGCGACGCAGACACAAATATTCCCTTCACGCACACAGTTAAACCGTTGCGGCACACTTTACCTGCACATCCTTCATTCCACGCAGTCTGTGTAGGAGAAATTCCTTTTTTACCTTTATTCTTGTACCCCGAGAAAATCCTTCCGCCTCGGTCGAAAAAAAAAAAAAAAGTTGACATGCAACAAAGTTTGTAGTGGAATACACATACATACATGCATACATGCATATATGCATATATATAAATATATTACTTGATGTGTTTGTGTGTGTATATCGAGAGAGAGCAGCTGCTGATACTTTGCTCTACATTCTACTGGCGTGTCGGGTTGATTTGTCGACGAGCAAACGAGCGAAAAATAAAGACGGGGAAAGAACCAAAGCGCCAAAGGAAAGAAAAAGGGATACGGAAAAAAAAAATCCTGACAGGGGAAAGCAATGCCGCCAAGTGACACAAATCGAGTTGGAAGGGGAAGCGGAGGTAGCCCACATTCCCCCTCCATCGACACCGCAGTCGGATTCTCTCGAATCAAAGAAAAAGGGGGGGGGGAAGGAGTCTCGATGTCGCGCGGCATAAATGCAGCAAACATAGCAAAGTAAAACTAACAAGCTGGAGAGAGAAAAAAAAAAGTAGATATCCGCAGTAAAGGGATAAGGTAAAACACAAACAAAAAAAAAAGCAGAAAAAAACGGAAGAAAGATGAGGGAAGGGGGACGAGCCTCAGCGGGGGGGAGTTGGCACTTTTCTTTTCGAAACGCCGAATAAGAGAAAGGCAGTATGTCAAAAGCAGAGAGGCACACAAGATGGTAACAATTTTTTGACATGGGAGATTCGTGGACTGTGACACCGAAAAAATGTTTTGGAGGTAGGCTACAGAAAAAGCGAGAGCAGAAGAGGGCCACCACCGCTGATACAGACAGCAAAAAAAAAATCATCAAAACGTGTGAGGCGACTGCAGCGCGCTGACGGAAAAGAAAGCAAATACACGCACATATCCGTAACATTGCACCTATCCATAATTTTTTTTTTACCCCCTAATACGTCGATCCTGCTACGTTGCTACTGTGGGTGTGCATCGGGATGTTTGTGTCATCCACACCATCCACCATGGCTTGCATTGACCCATCACGTGCCTCTTCCGTGATAATAGAGAAAGTTCTTCTCGTCATGTTCACAGGCTGCAGAACCGGCGCGCTACTGTCGCTAGACATCTCTGCCATGACAACAGACAACGGAGGTAGTAATGCTGCCGATGGTTCATGCAGACCTTCAAACGTGTGCATCAACCGCTCGCGAGATGGCGCCACAGTCGTTGGCGTTGTCGGTGACAATGCCTCGCCAGCGGCAGAGAAACGAAACTCTCGCGGCGACGGATATGAGGGTGGATGGGAGCATTGTGAGGCGGTTGTGTTATCGGGAAGAATAAACAAACCACCCGCATCCGCCATTGCATGCATCTTCTCCTCCGCCTCCGCATCTCGCTCCGATAGAGCTGCATAGCCGACGCTCGCCAGGACACCCTTTCCGCAGCTGAAGACCGCTAGGAAAAGCGAGAGCAGGCTGGCCAACACAGTCAGCACTAAGAAACCAATAAAAACATTCGAGTAACGCGTGCCGGGATTATACGCTACTGAGCATAGCTCTGTGAAGGTGCGGATAATTTCTTGCTGCGATGTCGTACAGAACGGACATCTGACCTCATGTGCACTCTCAGCGCTGTCGTAGGTCGCATTGCAGAGACGATTTCCACCGCTGCAGCGACGGCGCAGTTGCATCCTGCACAACTGAGCGTCAGTAGAATCCCCCATCGGGTAAATAAAGACGCGATTCCACCCCTCCGCGATCAATGCAAGGTTCCTCACCTCGTGCAGCTCCTTGCGCACCACCCAAAACACACCAAAGAAGTACATCAGAAGGATACCGACCGACGCGAATATGTAGTAAGCAGTGAGGAGCGAGCGAAACGTTGGTTCCGAGTTCAAGTATGTGTGAAGAACTCCGGGCGGCAACGACTGCACTGAAATGCTCAAGCGCGAAGCAGAAGGCTGCCGAGGGGACTGCACCTGCTGTGGTGGCGCCTCCAGGGAGGTGGTGGTAGGAATGAACCACGGAAGCCTTCGCGAAAACGCAGACGCGGAGCTGCCCCGTTGGTGACTGTTTCCAGCGCAGTCGAGATCTCTGAGACTGTGCTGCGTCGCCTGCCTGACAGAGACCTTTGCTGGCTGCACCTCCTCACTCGCCATCACCGTCACATCTCTCTCTCGAACTGGTGGGGCACGTGGCAAGACTGTTCTTGAGATCATTGCTAGACTGTCCCCTGCTGGAAGCTTGCATGAAGCAGCAGCGGGATAATTCGTGCAGCCGGGCTGGAAACTCCCCGGCTCACCGGCGTCACTGGCAAGAGCTGAGGAAAGCGGCTGTGTCCGCACCGACATCGAGGACCCGGCAAGCGTCGCCACCGGGGTGTGGTGCCAACTGGCTGCGCCTTTTCCTGGAGAGATATTGGGCTGGAGTACTGCGTCGCTGGGCCGCGCAGATGCAGTAGACACGACAGGAACGCTGCCACCCACCTCATCTAATGCGACCAGCGCGTGTGGCACCACCCCGACCGACACTGACCGGTGGTGGCGAGTCGGTGTCTTGCCACCAAACTCGGACATGGTCACTCCACTCGACGTATCCACTATAACACGGCTCGCATCCGAACTGTGGGGAAAGGTTCGGTCACCCACCGCAGAGATACCTGCTACACATTCAGCATGACCCGTGATTGCCGCTGGTGTGGAAACCCCAGACGACACATCAATGTTTCCATCACGAGATTTGAGAACACCGCCAGCTTCAGCGCTGGAGAAGACTTGAGAACTATCGACGGGCGAGCAGCTGCGGACGTGTAATCGCGGTGAGGACACCGCAACCTCCACGGGCGTCTCCTTCGTAAAACTTGACGAAGGAAATGCGGGCGGCACTGTGCTGACCAAATTTGTCGGCGTCTGCGCAATCGAACGACTCGATGGAATGCGGATATCCGTGTTGTACGTTGCTGTAAGGCAAATGCTCCTCGGCGAGATAGTTCCATTTTTGGGAAGTGGGGAGGAAGAGCCAACACCGTACAAGGGCAACTGCCGAGGCGTCGACTGCGGGGAGAGCGAGGAGGTGTTCAGCGACAGAAAAGATCCGTGTTTGGAAGGCCCCAGTCCTGGTGGAAAAGAAAAAGGGTTGGACAGAGGCAAATTTTCGGCGGGGGAGGTCGGAGTCTCAGCCCTGGCGACACCATCTGCCTTGCCCTGCAGAGAAGCCCCTTCCGCAACAGATGCACCGCTCACTGGACGATGGAGCTGTGGACCGGGCGTGTTGGACGATGACATGGACGGGAAATTCATCGACAGCCCTTTGGGGGCTTCGGAGGCAGCGTTCGCTGAGCCTCTCCTCTGCGTCGGTGGTTGCTGGTGCTGCTGCTCCAGCATCGAGTTACGCCGCGCGACCGCGTCCCGCATAGCCCATTGCTGCTTTCTAAAATAGGGGTAGATGATGTGAATACACAAAAAAAGTAGTGGCTGTATAAGACCCACCGCACCGCTGGCTACCATGAAGTCAGTAGAATAGCTGACGTCAAGGGCTTGCACCTTCACAACACTGAAGTACTGCTGGTAACCGCGGCGATCCGCCAGGGGGATGACCAGCATGCAGATAGATGAAAACAAGGTTGTGAGGTGTAGAGCGATGAGCAGACGCCGCACCCAGGCGTACTGACGAGCGGTCAATGCTTGGGGCATCTTGCTGTTCTTCGCCACAATGCCACTCCCTCGAATAGGAAAAATAAAAGCGAAATGGGAGAATGGTAAAGAATCGCCTCTGTGGCTATGGATGCTGAGTATCACAGGTATGACGCTGCAGCGCCGCTGGGAACGCCCTCAACACACACACACACACACACACACGAAGTACCACGAAGCGTGACTGCCGGGCCGATCACCACACAGGGATGCATGAAAAGGAGAAGAGGGACATACATACATGAATATACAAGTATGAAGAGAAAGCATTGGACACTCGACTGGCATACTCGCTGCCTCTCAAGAGTGGTGAGTAGAGACGTATATGGGTTTTGTTTGGGGTTGCCTTCAATCCGCAACACACACTGTCGCCAGAGGTCGTCGTTTTGGGCTTCTTTTTTGTGACGTCAGGTGCACACACACACACACACACACACGCAGTGAAGTCCATGGGCAAATGTTGTGGTAGCTCACCCAGATGCGCACGTGCACACGCTCTGATGTACGTGCGGGAACAACGGCGAGTGAAAAAAAAAAAACTGCGCTTTGAGAAGGCGAGAGAAGGTGCGGCATCCAGCAGCAACCCACCACCATCCTTCAGGACTACTATCAACCACCTGACAGTAAAGAGAACCTCAATAAACACACACTCTTCGTCGAATCAACGGCCACCTCTTTATTTTTTTCTCACGTCCCGGTGTAGAAGTCGAGGCAAGCGCTGCGACGCCTTTCGTCCAACTGCTCAGGAGCAGAGATGTCCCAGCCCCACCCACCTTGCCCTCCCCTCTTGCCGTTGGCTGCAAAGTTAAATATATGCACCCAGTACAAATATGCGAACCCTAGACGTCTCATTTATACACTTGACGTCAGTGGTACACGCGTGCACCACACACACACACACACACACACACACACACACACCGTATTCCTCCATGCCCCCATAAAGAGCATGAAGGAGTGCGACTTAACGACGCAGTAGCCCGACCTCGGCACCACGCTGAGTGTGCTCCGGCACCGCCACCATCCCGTATCTCTGTTGTCCTCCCAACTTCCGACGCCAGTGCTCAGCGTTGGCCTTATTCACTTCGTCAGCTCGGCGGTGCAGTTGCCGCTTGTGTAGATGCGCAAAAGGAACTTGTCAGTCGCGCTGTCCCCTCCGCTAATCACAAGCAGGTACGAGGTCTTCGCCTCCAACTCTACAGGCGGAGTCGAGACGCCACCACGGGAATACCCATCCGAAGCACACACCAGCTCCATCGATGACTCATCACGCACACGGAAAAGACTGAGGTTCGTAGCCGGGGCCTTGGCGGGCTGCCCCTTCGCCTCCGCATCCACCATGTCCACCAGGACAAAAAGACGACTGATAAAAACGGAGCGGACGGAGCACTGCACATACGCTTTAGTGTTCTCAAATAATGGATCTCTCATACTGAGTACTGACATCGGCTTCATCAGTGAACTCTGCAGGCGGCCCCCGGAAGGACGCAGCGTGCCGCGCACGATTTTTTCCTGCATGTTGTGCCCCTCCTCAGGTATCGCCGATATTTTATGGGGCTGAGACGTCTCAACCATCAGCTCATAATGAGCAGGGATGCCCTTCTCCCACAGCGAGGGAATGATTGTGTAATCACCGGCGGGAAGAAGTGAAAGCAGCGTCTGAGGCGTCTGCGCCGGCTGCACAACACTGGTACACCGTTTCACGTAATCGCCGAGGTAAGTGGTGACCTCGACAATAAAGGCGAGCACGTCGGCGTCCTCGGCCTCCTTTAGTGCGCTACTTGCCTGCCGAGCAAGATGTGTCAGGCGCGGCACGTAGCTACTCAACTGCGATGAACACTTGAGTACGTCGGAAACGATGTTGATGAGTAAGTCTTTGAGTTTTTTCACGAGTGGGCCTGACGCAGCCTCGATGCGCGCCGCCTTGTCGTCCAGGGAGAGGGTTACCGTGACGAGCTTCGCGGTGGTTGCACCGTCCTCGCCGGATGTGAGATTGGTGTCCCCGAAGGGAGACGCAGATTGGAACAGTGATGCGATGCTGTCATCGGGTGCAACCAGCCGCCCGCTGACCGAAAAGTTGGCGCTTCGGGGTGAGGCAGCGTAGCCCTTTTTGATGGCATTCAAAAGAAGAACCACAACAGTGTCAGTATCCTCGAGGTCGTACACGAGGAGAGACGCCGGCTCTCGATTCGGCCCGGTCACGCTGACCAGCACCTTTTTCGCCTCCCTCCACTTGAGCTTGCCTAGTGCACGGTAGCGATCGTAGCACACGCAAGATGGTAACGCGCTGTCCAGAAGAGACCCTCCAAAGGCATAGCGAGCACTCTCCAAAACAAGTTCGCCCGCCTTGGCGCCGTTGCCAACGCGACCCTCGAAGTCCACCAGCTTGCGAGTAGCACCACCACTGCTGCCGTGCTCACTATACTTGTTAAACGACGCTGGTTTGATCATCTGAATCGAACACGGCACCTCGCAGCCCGTCACAGCCAATCTCAGCGACACGTGCGAAGGCTCGTCCAAATGTAGTGTGTACTGCGGGTTGAAGACGTATGTGACAGCGTCGGTGCGACCGCCGCACGTCTTGCCCTTCACCCACGCACCCGAGAGTCGCGTCGAGAACTTAAGCGCGGAGGTCGGTATCATGTGCATGTACACGCCAGCGTTTGGGTTTCCGGCATTAGCGTTTGCGCTCGCCAGAAGGGAGTTGAGGTCCTCGGCACCACTGCCAGAGCGTCTGCCGAGGCTCGGCAGACGCATTTGCTCCAGCTCGGTATGCAGGGTCACTGTGAAATTAAAAGAACTACGACTGCTTGAGGAAGTTCGCGACACCACCACCACCAGGTTACTCGTGCCAGCCGGACAGTCGAAGCTGAAAGTACGTGCTGACGACGCGCGGTAGATGACGTCGTTGATGGGCTCGATGTTGTTCTTGAAGTCTGAGCTCGAGGCAAGGCGACGGCAGTAACACATCTCCAGGGAACACTTGCCACCGAGGTGCTGCGCTACAGAAGGGTACTGTGTCACGTCATACACCTTCAGGGCGAGGAACGGTGTCGAGTCATCGTCCTTATCGTACTGCCGACCAAACTCCGAAACGTCCGTGATGTGTCGGGATAAGATCAGGTGCATGCGCGTGCGCTTCGATGCCTCAACGACACCGATATGCAGCTGCGGTGACAGCGCTGTGCTGAGGGTGTAGTCAAAGGTACCGTGGCATGCGATGCGCACCGGTCGACGCGGCTTCCCATCCGGCGTGGAGAAAAGCATGTATGGGTTCCAACTTAGACTGCAGCTGTCAAAGCAGCGCACCACATCGTCATAGGCGATGCAGAAGACACCCAATTCCTCCTTTTCACGCTGAAGGTCAAAGGCAGCGCGAACAGCAATGCTTGTCTCGCTGGTGTCCTGAGCTCCATACTTGCCGCCCCACACCTGCTTCCCCCACGGGTTGCGCAGCAACATAACGCGCTCAGTACCTACCTCTTGCATATCCAGGACTGCATATGCATGAGCCTCGGCGAGGCCAAGCGCGCGATGAGATGCTGGTATATCCTCGGGGGTGCTGACAGTGAGGAGCAGAGCGCCAGCCCTGAAGTTCTTATACAACCGCAGCCACTGGAACTCGCGGTCAAACTCAGGCTTGTCGAACGCCATCGAATCCGGCAGCCATCCACTTAGCTTGTAAAGATCCGAGTAGCTAACACTGCCGGGGAAGTTGTAGCTACCCCCGCATACCTTCACGAAGGCCTTCTCCATAATGGAGACCCAGAGCTCACTCGGATCCGCACTACTCGTGCAGAGAAAAGATCGAGTCTTCGGATTCACAGGCAATCGATCGTCCACGGTGACGATGCGAGTGATGCCGTTGATAAGCATCTTTACAGAATACTTGCCCTTCGGGTTCAACACCGGGTTTCCATCGCTGTCTTGAGGATAAATGACGTTGCTAATGATCTTCGCGTTTGGGAACCGCTTCTGGTAGCTGGCGCAGATCATGAGGCTACAGACAAGCGAGCAGTCGCCCACCACACTCTGCCGGATACTCAGCGGATCTGCCTCGCGTATGATAGTGTAATCGAGGCCCTTCTGCTGATACCCTGAAAAATGCAGGAGAACAGCGCCGGAGCTCACCTGCTTGGGAGACAGCTTCGGCGTGAAAGCATCCTGCCAAACGCCCTCGCATGGCATAAAAATATTCTCTGCGCTGTAGCCTTCCTGCACGTCGTCCCATAAAGGAAGCCAAATCGTGCTGGTAATGCCACTCTTGCGCAGCAGCTCCATCTCGCTCGGAAGAATCGGGTTGTCTTGTAGAAACCTTGGAGGGTGCTTCGCGTAGTACTTCTGACGCATCAGCCTCAGCGTCTCAGCGATCTCCTTGAAGTTGCTTGGGTTGTTGCGCTCACGGCTGCCCTGTGTGTAGGCGTGCTGTAGGACATCCACCGCTCTCTTGAGCTCCCCTTGTCGGCTAAGCTGAATGGAAACCTCGATCGCTTTGAACACCATGTCGGATGTGCGTGGAGCAAAGTGTGCAGCAACACCGAGCGCCCGCTGTGGGCGAGCAGGTGGCTGCGCTGGGGTGATCGCTGGCGCCTCCACAGGCTTGCCACCCGCCTTGCCACCGCCCCCCGCCCCGCCAGTGTCACCGATAGAACCACCTGGCAGTGCCGGCACGGATGGGGAAATTGAGGAGGAATCAGAAAGAGAGCGCTTCCCAGACGCAGATGCAGGCGCAGCGGCGGACCCGCTGGAGCCACTGGCCTGAATTGGATCCACGGAGCTCACCCTAATGGAACCCAGAGCGGATAAGGCATCGATATCCGTCGATGCCCCATTGTCATCTTTAGAGCGCGAACTGTGAGCACCGAAAGCCGTTGAACCGCGCGTGTCATGAGAACCTGAATTCCTGATAGCCTGGGTAGCCGGCCCGCCTCGTCCCACCGAAAGGGCCGCCAATGAATTGAACTCAGGCAGGCGCGCACTGCTATGCTCCGCGTCTCGCATCTCTCGAGTGCCGCAGCTCAGTACACGCAGACGCTGAATACGTTTTGCGACATCGCTCATATAGTTCATCAGCGTCCGTCGCTCATTATCTGTCATATTCGGATCTGAGAGGGCCTGTCGAAATACAAAGATCGCCTTCGTGTAGCACTCCTCCGCCTCATCATACTTGGATTCTTTGTCGAGGTGAACACCATTCTGCACCCACACCGTTGCCTCGGGAAGAAAGGAGGAGGGCATGGCGATATATATATATATATATATATATACTCGTTAAACGAGAAAAAAAAACGCCGGTCAATGGGAAGCGGAAGCGAACGCGGGGGGGAGGGGTCGGCCCTACGAGCACTCCTGGGACCAGCGCAACAATCAGCGTCTGTGTGGGCAGACAGAAAGGGAATTTTTTTTTTCAAATCAACCCCTTGACACACAAACTAATATGCTTCGTGGGCGCCTGCAGTAAGCCTTCACCAGCCCAAACAAAGAAGTCCAGTCAGATATAGAGAGAGATGCAGAGACAGAGCGGCAAAAAGGGTGCGGTACTCGAGGAAAGGGGGGAGGAGGAGTGCAACGAAAAGAACAATAATATATATATATATATATATATATATATTTCGGTGGAGATAGTGCAACAAGGCACGCTATTATATAAAATGTACCTGAAATAAATAAAGCACTCGGGTACAGATTTAGTAGCACCCTTTACAAAAAAAAAAAAGAGAAAAAAATTTGACAGTGAGGGGTGCAGCGCAAGGGAGAGTGAGTGAAAGATACGAAGAAGAGAAGTCGTTAGTACACCGAGCGAGGCAGCACAAGCATTAAAAAAAAAGACAAAAGAGTCTGCCAGAAAACAGAAAAAGAAGACAGCGCAGATTATTTTTTTCTCGTTCGGGATCTTCAAAATATAAGTCTACACAAACGTCAGCGCGCGCTCGCAAAGGCGCAGACACAAGAAATAGAAAGAGATGAAATAGAAAATGGAGCCAATATAGTAACCGCAATAAGACACTGTGTGGAACAAATTCTTTTCAATCTGATTAAAGAACGACGTCGTGTACGCGATAGAAAAAAAAAGAAATGCAAATAGTAACAACAAAATCAAATATAGCAGCCTTCGCCGATATAGACTCACGGAAATGTACGTGAGGAAGGGGGGGGGGTTGAGGGAGGAGCGGAGAGATGAGCAGGACCGTGATGAATGGAGGTACACTCTGGAACGACTAAGAAAAAATTGTATTTTTGTAAGGTGAGACTGCAAGGAAGAGGCAGAAAGGATAAAGCGACCTGTAGGGCTACGTCCAATGTTAATCAAAGGGTCCGATGCTGAGAGGTGATGGTGATTGTGTTGTGGCTACTACGACGTTTGGATTATTTTACAGACATATCCGAGAGGCAAGAGAGCGCATGACTCGCACGTAGTGTGGCCAAGAAGCACAGAGAGATGGAGGTGTAATCAATGATGGGTTGAAAACGGAGAGGTGCACAACCACAAAAAAAAAAAAGAGCAGGGGGAAAAAATGGGAAGGACAAGGATGCACAGGAGAATAACCATACATGGCCAGACAAGCGAAATCAGGGAACCCCGAACCGCTAAAAGAAGAATGTGGTCAACAAGCTTCGGAGAGGGATGGTTGAACCCATCCGTCATCGAATTTCCAGAGTCCCCCCTCTCTGTGGCGCTCTCAGAGACATTGCCCCACCGGGGCTTGCTGAGTCCCTCTCCCGCTTTGCCTTTCCCCCTTCCCTTCATTTGCATGCCCCCACAGACTGTCCTAAAGAAATAGCGTCAATCGAAGGCAATACATCAGCACATACGCAAAATACATGCTCTGGGTAAATATCTGAGACACGAATATATTCCCTTATGTTTCGTTATGAGAAATGTGGTGCTCCTCACCTTTCGTCTTTTGTCTTCATTTCCTTTTCGAAGACTCGAGTCATCCTGAGATAATAATAAAAAGGCTACGCATAAATCCGCCACGGAAGGCTGTGCCCCAAGACACACAGACCTGTGTCTCTTCCTCTAGCCCGGTGAGCTTCGGCAGTGCGTTACAACAGAGAGAGAGAGAGAGAGAAACACACACAAAGAAAACGACATCGACTCAAAACGCATCCGAAACCATCACAGAAGACCCCTCACACCATAGCTTACACGATGCTACATAGAGAGAGAGCAAGAGCAAGCGAAATCATAGGCATATCCGATGCTTCCCTCCCGCCTCAGCGAAGCCGTTCAAAACGAGAAAAATGAGGGTGTCAGGTAAAGAGCGCCGAGATAAGAAAGCAGAGAATCTGTGCATGCTGAAGGGAAGAAACACCAGCAGCGAAAACATCAATTAATTCGCGTACCCCACCACTTAAATATATTTTGTTCGTAGGGCCCATACCGCATGTTTGCGTCCCAGGATTGTGTCATGGAAAAGATGTCCAATGAATTCGTGCACTGACATATCCTTCTGACAGTGAAATTTTTTCTTTCCTTCTGTTCAAGAAGAGAGTGCATCAGCGTTGCTTCTGGAACTGGTATCCGCTGTGCCCCTAACGTCGGACATGTTTGCTGCGAAGTAGCCCCACTGGAACTTATCCTGAAAAGGTGGAATCACCCAAAGGGTGCTTTCGGTGGGGATGACAAAAAGCGAAAGAAGGGACATGATGATGAACACGAGGCCACCCATTACGCTGAAGCACTTTGATCGTCTCACATACCAATGAATCGTCTCGCTCTCCCGCTCGTGGTGGCGGAAGAGAATCCAAAGAAGGCCCCAGAGCCACGGCAGACCAAAAAAACCTAGTCTGTAGTACCACCGACACGTGTTCTCCGCCCTCTGCAGAGTTAAGGGTCCGCGAACTAGCATAATGGCCAACGTTTGCACCTGCGCGTTGCTCATACAAAACAAAAAAAAAGAGGGCGGCGAATACAGGGGGTCTTCGTCACCAGCGACAAGCTATCGATTTCTTGCCTCTCACACACGAATAAACGGGAGATATAAATGTAAAGAAAGAAGATACATATGTGGTGGCCCTGAGGACGGTAGCTGTGAAGGGAACAGACGCTTCTATGCGTGTGTGTGTGTGTGTGTGTAAGGAGGGGTAGAGAAGGTGAGGTGAGAAGATGGGTGAGCGACAGATGTTCAAGATGAGAGCCGCGAAAGACCAAGCACACATGACTCTCTTCGATATCAAGGAAACAAGGAGTCAGAGGCGGAGAGAATTTGGTGGCGTGCACGCCCCCCCCCCTCTGTGTGCGAGCCTAACCCCCACACCACTTCACCAACTCTTTCCTTTTTTTTTTTCACATTGCATTGGTTGTATCGGTTATGCTAGGCGAGGCCGACTATGCCCCAATGGCATCGGACCCGAGAGTACCATGCTGTTCGCAAAGGAGTAGCCACAATACCTGATCACACAATCACTAAGCGGATAACACACACATTCCGAAATCCCTCCTCTTCCCCCTCCCCCCTCTCTTCCACATCATCAGCCCATGGAGAGCGAGAAAAGGAGACCTTGATTTCTCCTTTGCCGGCGCCTCTTTGGCGTGTGCATGCACATCCCTTTTTTCTGTTATTGTTGTTGTTCGTGTTTGTTGTCCCTGAGTGATCCCTTTCACGCCCATAAAAATGCGAAGGAAATAAATATGCAGCTGGTGTAGAGATGTCCCCCTCTTCTCCCGGTAATGCGAACCGTACGTGAGGACCGCCATCCTGCGAGAACACCACCACCCACGAGAAGATCGCTCCGAGACAAGGACAGCTACACAAAACAACCGCAGTAGCAGCAACCGCAGAGGACGGTATACGAAAGAGAGAACAGGGGAGAGGATCTCTGGGAAGGGGGGAGGCAAAAGGCAGGCTGAGAAATGAGTGAGATTTAAAAGCATGCGCGCCAGAGGCTTCGTGACGCCGTCGCTGGTCTCTACACCTTCTTCCTCCCCCATTTCAGTGTTGCTGTTGTTTGGCAGCGTAGGCCCTCCCCCTGTGTCTTGTTGATGACAACACCGTCATCTGCAACCAACGCGAAACTCCGGTGGACGGAAAGAGAGACAACCACCACGACTGCAAGGACACGAAAGTGCTACTAAGATATAGGAAGCACGCTGCTATGCATCACCATCAATAGGGAGATACCATAATTGAGTTTTCGAGCTTCATGTGGCGCAGAAGCGCCAGTCGCTGCTCGTCTGAAAGAAGCGGCTTTTGTTCTCTGGAACCATCGCTCGAGGCAACAGCAGCAACAGTAGTGATGTCCACACCGCACCCATCATGAGCAGACGGCACCACTGCCGCTGTGGTCGCGGGGTTTGGGTGGTTTTCCCTGCATTTGCCGACATGCCCCCGAGCAGCGGAGCCCCGCTTCTTCCCAGCGGCAGAAACTGCTACGCTCTTCGTCCGCGACTCACCCGTCCCGGACCTCGACAACAGACCAGCCGAAGGCAACGAGACCTTAACTGCCTCGCTTGATTCGGCAGGCAAAACGGCGTCCATCGACACTGGAACCATCCAGGGATCTTTGAAAGACACAGCACCTGTTAGCTTCAGTGAATCTGGAGCGGAGGGCACACCCGTGCGAACGATGTATCCTGTCCATGGTGGCATTGTGAGGAAAGACTGAACGATTTCCTCGTCTGTGTGATCCATCAACCATGTGGCCAGGTAGGTGGCACAGAGCTCCACCAAGGTCTGGGTGCCCATAAAGTCCGCGACTGATATGAGTTCCAAAAGGCGACACTGCTGCCGCACCGTCAGTGTGTGAACGGAGGCAGAATGAGAAGAAAACGGGACCGCAGAATCTGCGGTCGTTGGTGCTGACAACTGATGCGTCTCAAGTAAAACAGAGCCGTCACCCTGTGGGCTGTTCGAAATAAAACCTCGCCCGCTCTCCTCCGCTACAGGGAGTGAGGGGCCACTCCTCCGTTGCACCCCTGCAGCCAACGCAGCGGGAACGCTTCGTGTCGGCTCGTGCGCCAGTAGCACGTGCTCAACGAAAAATACACACGCCGGGTCCTCCAATGCCACAAACTCACCGTAGCCGAGCTGCTCACCGAGGTGTGTACACTGGTCCTTGTCCGGAAGGCCGCTACCCGAGGCGCAGGGAGCCTGCGCAGCACTCAGGTACGCCTCCAGGGATGCTGTAGACACCGAGAATGAAAGAGAACTGGAAGAGGAAGCAGAGGAGGACTGCATCCAAGAAAAACGCCGTGGGATACTCCCTTGGTGGCGCGCACTCCCTCCCTCGTCGTCCCGGTCTGCGGCTGGAGCAAGTGAATCTGAAAAAAGCCCTGCGGGAGAAGATGTCGACGCTAGCACGCCGTCGACTGCTGCGGCTCGCGACGCCACTACCGCCACAGATGACCGCATGTAGTCAAGATCATTGTCTACCCCTCCACGCATTGCACCTTCCGAGGTGTCCTCTCTGCGAAAAGAAGCCCATTCAGATGCAGTGTACCAGTGTCGCAGGCGATTAGTATGGCGCGCATAGGCACGATCACAGTCCAGGGGCTGGGTAGCGTAGTTACATGGGGCATCGCTTCCCACCTCATCCCAGTCACATGGATATAGAAAGGACTGCATCCCATGGTATACGTTCTTTTCACGGCTTCCGCAAACAGAAGGTTCAAATTGAGGAGCCCCAACTGGAGGTGTCACTGTCGGTAGAGGAGGCACCGTGGCCGGTGAGCCTGTCGCGGCGCTGGGCCTCGCCAG
The DNA here is from genome assembly GCA_000333855.2 of Endotrypanum monterogeii. Lineage (NCBI taxonomy): Eukaryota > Euglenozoa > Kinetoplastea > Trypanosomatida > Trypanosomatidae > Endotrypanum > Endotrypanum monterogeii. Next base: position 770,686 of record CM007317.1, on the reverse strand, counting down.
CTCTGCAGCGAGCTGATGCTGAAACTCCCTGTACTGAAGATAGGCGACATAATCACGAATTGCCTGTTCAGAGCCCACAGGCACTGTGCCCTCCGACGCACCAACGTCACGTGCACTTCGCAGGTAGAGAGAGTGGGTGCACATGTGAGGTGTCACGCAAAAATGTAAAGGACCACTGTCGACTGAGAGCAAGGTAAACGAAAACGAAGCGTCGCTTGGTAGCTGCATCGGTGAACGGATTGAGGTAGCGGTGTCAGAGTTGCTCATCTCGGTATGGAAAGGACAACCACACGACTCGCTAGCAATCTCTGCGATTGCAGCACCGCTGCTGCGACCGTGGCAATCGCAGTCCAGCATGCACACACCTCTTCTTGAGCCTTGACTGCTTGTCTTTTGATCCATTTGTTTTGTCTGAAAAGAGTTCACTAAACCCCTTACCCCCCTGTCGCATCCATATGGATATGTGCCGTGGGACCTCGTGCATGAAATGTGATGAATACTGTTGAGAGAAAGACACCATACCACACTTGAGCGATTCTGTCCCGAACAGTGAGTGTCTTCTCTGGGGTAGACGAAAATAAGCAACCAAAGAAGAGATGAAAAAAAAAAAAAGGAAAGGGGAGAAATAGATTTGAAGACAGAAATGGGGAAAATGTAGATCAGTAGTCAACCACCAAGAAACAAAGACGACGGCACATAAGCAGGAACCCTGGGCACCACACCCAGATCACATGCACCCCCCCCACCCACCCACACACACACACACACAGAGAGAGAGAGAGAGAGACACGTCTAGTGGCCGAATGGAATCACGAAGGGGTTGAATATCACATACTGTGGAAAAAAAGGGGTCAAAAGGGGGAGGGAGGGCAAAAGAGGCGAGAGCACCTCAGCTGAGAAAAACAACCACTAGCACGGAATTCACATTCGCCATACCCACTCTTCCCCTACACCTCTCGCGGGATCATCCTCTGCAAAAAAAAAAAATCCTGCCACTCCGAGTCCCTTTGTCAGACATCGACAACCTAACGGAGCGCGTGACAGCGCTTTTGAACGTACGTTGACCGATCAGAGTCTGCTGTGTTTCTACTCCGTCGTTGTTGTTGTTTTGAGCACGAATATATATATATATATATATATTGTATGAGTGACACCACCACGACCACGCTGGTTCAGCTGCCTACCGGAGCTGGGAAATGATTCCTTGTTCATTTTTTTTTCGGATTCACTGCAATCCCCTGACTGGACCTCTCCCACCACCCAACCCCCTCCAGAGTCGAGAGGCCCGACATAAAGAGCAACAGCGTTTGCCGTCAAACGGTCAGGCGTGCTCAACCACTGAGGGGGGAAGAAACGCTAGAGAAAGCACTCATGCACCGAGTCCTCCGCAAACGTAAAGACAGCCGACGGTGTGCCCCCCCCCCTCCCATCCCATCTCCTTCCCACACATGCAGACAAATTCTAGGAGGGGAAACACGCAGAGAGAGACGCAAGTGGATTCCAAAAGACGTAAAAGTTAAGTGCCTAGAGAAGCTATCCCACACCAACAACAAAAAAAAAATCTGCTGGTAGAAGATGGGAGGGGGAGGGGGAGAGGCAATCAGTGGTAGGCCTATGGATAAAAAAAAAAACTTCGCTCGGTGACTCGAGCACGGCATCAGCCACAAACGGGATTCGTCATGTGACCCGGAGCCGCATCAAATACACTATAATTGCAACGCGGCGAATGCCCCCCCCCCGCTGATCGATTCGCTAGAGCTCCACCGCGGTAGTAGGCAGGTGAGGGAGTGATATTCAGTAAAAATAATTTTAGTACTTCATCTCACGCGGGGATGCTGCGAACGTGCCTAAGGTCTGATGTCAAGCAGATGCTAGTTGATCAAAGACCTCTACGTTGCCCTCCACCTCTGAAGTCAGGAAATGCGTGACCGCTCGTCACTGCCAGAAACACCTTTGGAAATAGCAAGAAGATAAGCTCCAGCGAGGCGATGAATGTTCGGCAGGAAGCGGTAGTGATCGTTCTTCGACCCCCATGCCACCCCTTCCCTATCCCCCCAATCAACGAGATATGTTGTGTTATTGGTATACACGCCACATTCGTCATATATTCAAAAGCAATCCACTAGCACACACCTATATAGACACATGCGTGTACACCAACTGCTATGATTTTATGTTGTTGCAGCGGAGGAGGGAGGTGGGACCGTGGGGAACTGTGAAGGTAGCGAACAGCGGCACAGCAGAAACAGATGAGGCAAAAAAGAAAAGCGCTCATAAACTTTAGAGAAAGGAAAAAAATTCGACACCACACAAATATATATATATATATATATATATGCGTGAGAGAATAGGCACAACCAAGGAAGATAAGTGGAGAGTGGATCCAAATACAGAAGACAGCCGAATCCCCACAGATCGGTGAAATGTTGAGGAGCGACAAGAACAAGAAATCATAATAATAATAGTGTAAAAAAGAAATATATATATATATATATATATGCACACATATGTATATGTGAAAGGGGGGGATTTTTGACGCTGAGAAGGTAGAGAAAATACGAGCACAGGCGCCCCACACACACACACACACACACATGCACATCGCCCCTTTGCCCGCACACGCGCAGATAATAAAAAATATTCGCACACATGGAGGGGATCGGAGGGAAATGCCTTGTATGACTGGCCATCATTATCGCAGCATTTCGTGTGCAGACACATTCATGTATCAAGAAGGGGGGGAAGAAGGAGAAGCAGGGGATATAAGTAAATAAATAAACGCACAAACATACGCTACAGCAACCTATTCGGATCAAAACATCATCCCAAAAAAAAAAAAAACTCACACCGTCACCGCCTCACTCATGAGTGCACGCGCGTTTGTTTTAGAGCATCGACTGTGAACTTCGGAAAATACGACGCATGAACCACACACGCATACATCAACGGAAAAAAGACTTCGTTATTAAATCGTGCGTATATTTTCCATCCCATAAACCACGGAAATGACTGATAAATCTCTCAGTAGCATAATAAGAAATACCCACTGCGTTCGCTTTTTTTTTCAGCCCCACCTGCACCCCAGCGCTTCTCCTTCCCAGATGTTCAAGTGTCTCATCTGAACTCAGCGTAGACCACATGGCCTGCCTCCCCTCGCCCCGCAGTAGAAAGCAACTTTGGTTTGAACAGGAAAAAAAAAAGAGAAAAAAAAAGAGTGAATAAAATCAAAATTTGAATCTTTTTTTCTTCCTCCGACAAAGATTACACAAGACAAAATGAATCGATCACGTAGCTCTCCTGCCGCGTTGCACACAACTATAAAAGACGGAGGGCAATAAATAGTACGTGTCCGTTTGATGTGCACGCCGAAAAACGCAACGGTATTTGCTCAACGGAAGGAAAAAATTGAAACCCAGCCGACTGGGGAAGACGACCGCCGCACAAGCACAGTGAGAAAGGAGGCGAGAGGGCAGGGAGGCGTACCAATGCACAGACATCATTAGCACCGAATAAAAGCACACGTTATCGCTTTCAAAACCAAAAAAAAGGGGATAGGAGAGATGAAACTAAGGGGCAAAAAAAAAACGACAGGAAAAACTTTTAGACACATTGTGTCCCTGACAAAAAAAAAAAAAAAGAGAAGCCGATGGGAGGTAGAACAGGCCGGAGTTAAGCAGATCCTGAAAAAAGGAAATAGAGCATCCACGTGGGCGACTATGTGTATGGGAGGGGGGGTTGGCTGCATCGAGTGCGGACATATTAACCCGTGGTAAGTGAGAGGAGGGAAGAATAGCAAAGAAAGATGGGAGCGGTGGTAGGAGCATTGACACAGAAAAATATACACAAACGTGCTCGAAGGCTATGCAGGTAATACTTCAGGGTCAAGATGACTCGATGGCCGCTTCCATCGCCTCTACAGGCGAATGGCCACCTGATAATAGAAAAACAGGAAACATTGTGAGAAGAATGCATGCCCGGAATAATTTAAAAAATGAGATCAGAACTTTGGGGATGGGGGGGGGGGAGTGATGGGGGAGAAAGGAAAAACGCTGAAAAAAGAAGAAGAGGTGAATTTGTAGTTGAAACAAACAAACAAAAAAACAGGAACTGGAAAAAAATGTCAAGGAGGAGAGAACCGAAAGAGGGAGGAGTAACTGGTGAAACAGGGATACACACGCACCAAGCGAACAAGCCTCGCACATCCGCTCGAAAGTGCTACTAGAATTTCGTTATAACTTCAACCAGCGCACTTTCCTTTTTTTTCCCTCTGTTTAGTATCCACTCGTCTGTTCCACCCTTCACTAGTAAGGGACAAACCCAGCGGTCTGCAATCCCAATCAAGTGACGCTTTATGCCTCTGTGACCGTGTGTGCACGTCTCACGCATCTCGAAAATCAAAAGTAGAAGCCCGACAAATACATCCATTCTAGGATATTAGTGAGAACACATAGATATTTCGGAAACAGAAAATCCGAATACATGTAGCTGCACACGTCCAGTGTGCTCGCCACTGAAGACGGCACACTTGTCGAGCATGTGGAAGCACCACAACGCTTCGACATACTGAAATAAACGGGAAAAATGCACTCATGTCTCCCTCTCACATATTTTCTTTTTTTTTTTGCTTCGACATACACCCACACGGCAGTCGAGTCGTTTTGTGGCTGATAACGGGAACCACTACCCGCCCCCAGCCACAGCTGTCGCCGAATCCCTCTCTCCATTGTCCTACGACACACCAATGGACTGCTGTATTTTATGAACCCACATTTCCGCCGTCTCTGGCGGCAGCGCCTGAAACCACATCGTTTTGGTGTCGGTGAGGTTGATGGCGAAGACCCCTGGAGATCCGGCTGACTGCTCTGGCACGAAGACAGCACTGTTAATAAATGATACTGGGAGCGGCTTTGTTTCCTTGTCACCCTTGTGGCGGCTGATGACAAGGCCACCGTCGCGCAACACAAGAAAACGCTCCTTCCATGTATTACCGCTTTCCTTGCGCACGTAGCCCTCGTAGAACACAGAAGGACACACGGTGCCGACGTGGCCAACAAACGTGAACGCATCCGGGTCGTTCGCGTTTGTCTGACGAATCTCAGCGATGTTCTCGTGTATCTTCTTTTTGAGGGCGTCACTCACCAGCTGCGAATTATCGACACTCGTCCCAAAGTCGGAAAGCAATTTGATCATGTGTGGTAGCTTGAAGAGCTGCGCGCAGGATGGACGCCGGTTGGGGTCGGCTCGCAGCATAATATTGCACAGCTCCTTCAGTGAGGAGCTGTACTGTTGCGGAAGCTCGCAGTCACGCTTGTTATTCATCACTGCTTCAGAAAGAGCTCGCATGCCCTGACCAACAAATGGACGGCGCAGCGCCATCATCTCAAATAAAAGGATCCCCATGGCCCACACGTCCGCCTTCTTGCTGTAGCGCTGGTGGTTCCACAGCTCAGGCGCGAGGTAGTACGGTGTTCCGCAAAACGTTTGAGCAACCTGATCGCTAACGGTGTTCTCGTACTGGTGGCTGAAACCGAAATCACCGAGCTTGATGATGCCGTTAGTCAAAAGCATGACGTTGGCGCCCTTAATGTCTCGGTGAAGCATGCGGCGGCGGTGGATGTGGTCAACTGCCATGGCCAACTGCACAAACGTATAGCCAACCTCGTGTTCTTCAAAATGAAGAAATCCGTCCTTGGCGCGGCGCTTTATTTGCATGTTCAGGTCACCGGCATCCGCAAACTCCATGACAATGAGCATGTTCGGCTCTGCCACAAAATCTTCATAGTACTTGATGATGGCGAAATGATCGCATGAGGCCAAACACTGAATTTCCGCGGTTGCATATTTCTTATCTTTGTCTGACATCGCTGCGAGATCCATGCGCTTAGCCACGAGCAGCTGCCCATCCGATACACGGCGCACCAGCAGTGCCTTGCCGAAAGACCCAGAGCCAAGTTCGCGCACCTTCTCGTACTTGCACGCCTTGCTGCCCATGGGACCCAGGATGTCTTTGAACTGCCTCTCCATCTCCCCGCTCTCGGTTGCCTGCTGACTAGATATGGGAATCGCTTCCGCCATTTTTTTTAGGTTTGTGTGTGTGTGTGTGTGTGTGTGTGTGTGTTTAATGACCTAGTAGTCTGGTCTGCGCTACGGTGGTTGCTTACAGATATATATATATATATATATATATCTAAGAAGGGCACCTATGCAGCCCTTGACACTCCCAACAATAATGGGAGAGCAGCGGAAATGTTTTGCTGCCCCCCTCCCTTTCCTTGTCTCGCTCCTTCGAAGGGACAGAGGCTCGAGGGAACAAGGGGTGGACCACAGCGATGGGCTAAACTAGTGCAAACACGCAGCACGCAAAGGAGAGAGCAAGAAGAAGAATAATCATAACAATACTAATTAAAGAGGACGGACTCTCGGCAGAGGATTGCCAGAGAGATGACAGACACCGGTGGAAAAAAAAAAAAAAGGTGGCAGTCAAGCGAAAAAAAAAAAAGCTGAGAATAAAATGAGATCACCCTGGATACCGAACCAAGCCAAGCCGGAGGAAAAAAAACGATCTAAATAATACTAGTAATTAATCAGGAGAAAATATCGTCGGTGACGACTGTGTCGAGTATCAGACGCACGAGTTCAAAGAAAAGAGCAACCAAAGTAGATCTGTACCTTGGCCTTGGACGAATCAGATAAGAGGTTGAATAAAAAAAAATAGGGGGAGGTCAAGAGTGTGTCAAGGAAGAATAATAATAATAATAATGAAAGATATGATCCATCAAATATATATGTATATATATTTATTATTTTTTTATTTATATTATTTATTTGTATATAAACGTATATTTGTATACTTGAGTGACTCCCTCAGCAGGAAGGGGGAGGACGGGGAGAGCGGAAGACGGCAAGGAGACGGTGGAACTGTGGCAAAAGTGAGAACGAATATATATAAATATATATATATATATATATATATTTAATGAGAATAAGAGCAGGAAAACAAGGAAAAGGTGGGGAAGTATGAGACGGGGCACTTGGGGCGTATGAAACAGTGGTGCAAATGAAGCCTACCTGGTGAGGGGGAGGGAGGGAGGGAGGGAGGGAGGGAGGATAGTGAGCTAAAATAATGGCTGCAGACTCGTGGCCGTGGCAGCAATTGCGGATTCGCGTTTGTCGGAAATCTGTTGCGGATCTCTTTTCGATAGAAATACCGCCCAGTGAGGCGTGACAGAAGGCGACGCAGTTGAAGGGCGGGAAAAGGAAGAAAAGGTGGATCAGTTTTGAGTACAAGTCAGCATCGATGCACAGAAATACGCAAGAAGATGGCGTCATAGCAGCCAAGACGGTGGATATCGTTTATGTGCTACGCGCATCTGCACACCGCCAGATCGATGCGTGTTACCTTCTGTATCCTCCATCATAGTATGATGGAAGGACGACAAACCCTACTGATCAGCTTCATCACACCTACGAGCGTGTGTATGCAGAAGAGGAAGTGGAGACACTTTTCTGTTGCATCCTGTTGCTGCGAGTAACCAAAAAAAAAAAAACATTTGTGAACCAGGGTGTACAAGAGCTGAGCAGTGAAACGACACCCCCACTCATGTGAGCACAAACAAAAGAAAAAAAGATGATCGCCCTTAATCATTTATTTGTGCCCGAACAGAGTTCATCGCTCACCTGAAGGCTCCCCCACCACCGCCACGTCGACATTGAGAGCCTCTGTGGATGCAATCATCTTAAAGCCCCCCCCCCTGTCGTGGCAGGTCGACCTCAGCAGCCCCCTGAACACATTCACGTGGGCGCTGACGAGATAACACAATTGCAAGCTACCACAAACACCCGCCCAGAAATAAGCAAATAAATCAATAACAGCAAGGAGCGCAGGAAAAACCTGCAGCAAACTGATTTTACCCCGACTTTTTCGCCGCCTTAAGTTCGGGTGAAGTAGGCACAAGAGGTAAACGATCCCAAGCCGTGCTGTGCTGCCTCAGCCCCGATGTTAGCGGCCCCCAGCGCTTCTCCGCTGTGTGGTGCGCCAATATAAACTCCGGAAAAGTGGTCTGAGCGCCCCCCTCTGAGTCTGGAGATGGCTGCACGACTGGCGTCCCCTTCACAGCAGCAATCGCGGGGTCCCGAATCTCCTCGACATCATTGAAAGGAAAGTAAGACGATATGAGCTGCTCTGCCGCGGCGCTATCTAATGTAAGTGCAGACGCCGGCTGTGGTGATGGGTGTGACAGCAAGGGTGCGGCGCGAATGTACGAAAACCCATCGAAGACCCCCTTGTCCGTCTCCTGCGTTGACTGTGCGTCGATGTTGTGCGCCCGGGACAAACCCCACTCAGAGGAAAGGCCACGCCTCTTGACATCGTCCTGATGTTGTCGCCACACCGCAGATCCCTCGTCCACAATACGCTGCAAGGTTTCATGGACCAACTCCGAGACGAGATTCTCACGACCGTGCCCGGCAAGCACATTCAGCACGATTGCGTCTGCCGCTGCCTTGGAGACGACAGAGCGCGGCCGCTCCTGATCATGAAAGCGGTGAAGCTCACCGATACAGGCACACATAATGTACGCCTTCTCCTCGCGCGAAAGGCTCCAGCAAGGCACAGGGGATGGACTCGTGGCAGACGTCAAGGGAGAAGACTGCCCCACAGGCAGTCCCTGCGAGTTGGTATCACTGCCGGGCAAAGGTGCTGCCGCAGTCTCGTACAGCTGCCCGACATCCGCCCCCTCAGCCGCGCCAGTGGCAGCAGTAATACCGTCTCCATGAGCCTCTGCGTACTTCATACGCGCAGTTAACAACTCCCGTAGCGAGAGCTCATCGAAGATGCGAGCGACTTGGCGTGTAGATGTCACATAAGCTACCACACTGCTCAGCTCCAGTCCTGTAAGTGACGGTATTAGACGCGCGCACCTGTCAAGCACCTCACGGCGCAGGAACGATCCTCCGATGAGAACACGGATGAGGAAAGCATCGGAGTTGACCTCAAGGCCTGCGCCACTAATGTCACTGCGCTTCTCCTTGACAGTGCAGCTGTCCGAGGGCATCAGTGCAGGCAGAGTAGGTATGCTGTCCCGAAGCACGCCTTTCTCGACAAGGTGTAGAAGGCCCGCCAGAAGACGCTCACGGCGTCGCTCCACCTTTCGCGATGTGAGTGCATCGACTTCGTTGAAGTCAAGAGCGATGTGTCTCTCCAGATGCTGCATGATGCCCTCGCTTCTCTCTGGCATCACAAAAAAACGACACACCGCTGAGCGCGCCACGTGAGCATGCTCCTGGCAGTGCACTGTCCAAGAAGTGTAAGTAGTATCGCACAGTATGCACACCTTTGAATCACACGAAGTTCCGCATGTACTGCCCGACCGTGTCGTCATGCCTCGCGCAGGAACAAAGCAGGAGGAAGTGCATGATGAGCGAAACGCAGCGCACCGCCATCCCGCGAGCCACAACTGCGCACCGCTGTTTTTAGTGGCATACCCACATCGTGCAGTCGCTCGCGTTGTGTGTGACCAGACCGACACCGTAGACACTGAAGTGGCAACAGCGCGATGCAGTGGCCCAGCAGCCTCAACTCCCCCGAGTGGAGCTCGCATATACCTCATCCCTCCCCACCCCACGCCGTATTGTTGTCTTCCAACTCGGCCTCCCCCCTTGGGTTCGCTTCTTTTTTTATGTTGACGTGAGTATACGTGTATATCTAAATGCATACACATATATGTGGGTCGGTAGGTATGTGTGAATGAGTGAGAGCAGTGTTGCGAGTAGGGCAAAGAGGGGGGAAATAGAACGAAACATATGACGGGAGGGCCCCTCGAGCAAGCGAACACACGAAGCGCAGGGGGGGGGACATCAGAGAAATCAAGACAAAACGAAACTGTCAGCAGCAGCACCCTGGAACAGCGACGCGTATCAGGCTCGCATGATGTTCGGTAAGCTGATGCACACAGCCCTGCCCAGGAAACGCTAGAAATGCGATCAGGCGCGCGTGGACTGAGGAGACGGGAAGAGGGGCGGGGGGGGGGGGGGGGGCGGGCGCTTCTTTCCTTCCCTCTCCCCTCCTCCACTAGCAGAACTTCCTCTAGATGGAAATAAAAATAATACGAGATGAGCAGACAAGTGCAAACCAGAGCAGAGTGGAGAAAAAAAATCTGAATAGTGCACACACATACACGTGCAAAGAGAGACTAAACACCTCACACACACACACGAAGCTCGGAGCATCAGGGATGTGGAAACGTTCAAAACCGATAAAAAGGTGAAAGGATATGAATGCGAATTCGGGGCGGGGGACGTCTGTTCTAAGATACACGTATGTACGTGAGAGCGTCCCCATCATTCGAGCATACGACAAAAGAAAATCCCACACCAAAATAAAAAATAAAAAAAGCGTTGCGTAATTTGTGAATTTGTGCTCAAATATATATATATATATATATATGTGTGTGGGTGGGGGGGGGGGGGGGAGGTTAGGAAGGAGGGACATCTACGTAAAGATGTTCTAGTGTAAAAATTGTTGGCATCGGCGACGCCGCTCGCCACTGATGTATTAGCCCTCACCGTCCCGTGGAAATATGCCTCGGGAAAACTCCCTCCCCATCCCCTCAGAGCTCAGGTGTCTGAAAGCACACCTCCAACATGGAGATGTATGAAGGACGCTGGTCTTGGGTATACGCCGCCTTGCTACCCAGAGCCCATGCTTCGGACTCCGTTGCCTATTCTGAAACACACAAAACTAAATCGTAAAAAAAAAAAATCCAGTGCAAAACTATGAAGACGGAAACAATATATATATATATATATATATATATATATATATACACACACATGACAGATCGACAACGTACGTAGTAGTTAAGGTAAACGGTACGTCCGCCCGACGTCGCGCGTCGTCGTCGTCGACGGTCGTCGGTCCGGTCCGACCTCG
>CM007317.1:712156-759736 GCA_000333855.2 Endotrypanum monterogeii | reverse complement strand
CGTTACCGTACCGTACTTACTTACGTAAGAACCGAACAAAACTAAAACTAACGTAAAAAAAAACTAAAACTAACGTAGTCAAACTAACTAGAGAAGAACGAATATATATATATATATATATATATATATATATATACCACACACATGCAGATCGCAATACGGATATTGGAAAACGGCTGCCCCGATGCGCTGCGTCTCAGGCGTCGTGGCCACTGCTGCAGCGAACTGGAACAGTATCTCCTCGACAATACGGTGCTGCTTGTGGTTTATCTGGTATCTCTGCATCCATCAAAGCCTCACCGCTCCTCTCGTCTGTGCTATCGTCGTTACCCAGCAACCCCTCGAGTACCTCGATCAGAGCCCACTGAAGATGCACCAGTGGTGTTTTGGCGTACTGCTTTCCTACGAGACTCGAGAGCGCGGCATGGGGACCAAGGATGCGAAGTAAGTCGCTCGTGAGGGCCTGGAGTGAGGCAGTAGACTGCACACACTCCTCAGACAATCGTGCTGATTGCTGCTGCAACCGGGCAGTCTCAGCGAAAAAAAATGCGTCAGAAGAAGATGACGACGTGGAGTCCGTGAAAGACATGCCCGCCTCCCTTCTGGGGGCATCAAGGGAATTAACCCATCCCATATCGAGACCATGTGACCACACTTCTTCAGCTTCTGAGATAGCTTGACGCAGCGCCATTCCAGTTGCGTCGCCAAAAGTCATTTCGGCTGGAAGGGAAGGCTGACAGCGGTGCGGCGTGGGTAGCGGCGGTTTCGGGGGTAGAGATGTTTCGCCAGGCGATGGCAGCAGAGAAGTGGCAGCAGGTGCTACTGATGCATCCGAGTCAGCCGCAGCAGCATCGCCAGCACCTGGTGAAGACGACAAGTCTGGCAGCGAGGCGGAAAACTTGTACGATGATGATTCCCTACTGTGCGCCAGAGCGACCATTTCCCCCTCGACTGCCACATTTCGTGTGGCGAGGTCATCAGGTCCCTTACACACGGCGCCACCATGGTCCATAGGGTATCTGGTTTTCCCGCCATTCAGCACTGTCTCTTGCACATCTGTGGGGGGTAGAGCAGGCGTGGCTGTACGCTGAACCTCCTCATGCGCAATCAGGTCAGATGAAGATGATGCTGCAGCAAGCGCTGCGGCCAATGTACACGGCTGATCGCTCGCCCGTGTAGAGGTAGGCTCAAGCGACAGTTGCCTCCCACCTGCCTTATCGATAGGACAGACATTCGCTTTAGAAGACTTCACGGACATCAGAACATCACCGTTTTGTACAGGAGATCGCATACTTGATCGACCCCCCGACTCCGCGGGAGTCCCCGTGAGCGCCTCTATCTTTTCTGCGCGCGGTGACTGTGGCGGCGGCGGCGATGGTGGCTGTGGCCGTGGCGGTGACGACGCGCGTCTACACCCGCCGTCTGTAGCCGAGTCGAAATCCCAGGCAGTCGAAGGTGAAAAAAGAGAGGCATGAGCCGTTGCCGAGGCCGCCGAATCATCTCGGCGAAAAAGATCCGCAGCGGGCAAGGCATCCTCATCACGAGCGTTGCGGGCCACGTCGCCACCGCCGCACTGGGAGTAGCTACTCGAGCCACGAGCATCTGTGCCGCAGCCGTCGACCCCACCCCCAGTCGCGCGTCGGCTGTCGTCGGAGCAGCCACTGCCCTGCCCAGTCTGAAGAAAGAAAGAGGCCAAGTCGAAATTCGATCCGCCACCGCTCTCACCACTGCTACTGCCTGCAATTAAGTTCCCCGGTGAGGCACCGTTGCCAGAACCGCTGACACAACCAATGCCCAAGTCACTGGCGACACCATTGACGCACGAAGTACCGGGGGAAGCGCCAGAGAAAAAAAAGTCAAGCATGTTGTTGTCGCCGTGCTGAGACGCAAATGGTGCGTAGATCGAGGCATCGCCCTGCTGCTGAAGGCCGTTATGTAGTATCTGCCCGGGTGCCTCCCTGGTCAGGGTCGCCGGTACACCACTGAAGTTTGCTAGGAAGCCATCGAGTGAGAAAGGGGTGTCCGCAACAGGCCGGGGCGACGGTGGAGGCAGAGGTGCCAGTGGTGGCTTTGTCATCGGGGTGTGCGTGATACGATCACCTTTCTGCGGCTGTGCAACGTCAGCCGGGGGTCCTCCCGAGCTCATGCTTCCTTCCTTACTCCGCCCAACCTCACAAGCCTCAAGGAGCCTCAAAGTGGCGCCTTATACTTCTTCACCTCTCTTTGAGCAAAGACGGAGAAAAGATGGGGGGAAAAAAAAGTTTCTCCAGCAGCGGCTAAATCAGAGAAACCCCACGAGGAGTGGGAAGTATTTTATCCCACACGACTCGGGTGTGTGACTCCGTCTCGTGAGATCTTCTGCCCTCCCCGTCACCCGACAGTAGACACTTGTTCTTGGTCAAAATGAATCGAAGGAAGATCGGTGATCGCCTCCACCTCCAACGAGAAAATAGTAGTGGAAGGGCAAAATAAGACAGCCAAAGCACGCAGAGACGGAGGCGCCAACACTCACTCACGTGAACGTGCAGGGGAAGCGGATACGCGCAAACTAACCGACGGACATGAATATGTAAAAGATGATGAGCAAATGCTTGCCCCCGCCCCGTTCCCACACAGCGATGTGTCTGGGAGTCTCAACAAGTCCCCTTAGCTCGTATTGGTATCGGTTGATACCGCGCCTCCAGGGGTGAGAGGGGCGCGTGCAGGCGGGGGTGAGAGGGGAAGTGCGCCAATCATAGCAAAGCGGATGAAAAAAAAAAAAAGGGAGCGATGAGATAGTTACCGATCGGAAACGACATGTGACGAGAAATGTTAAGGAGCAAGCATGCAATGAAGACCCAGTTGAGCTCACGCACAACCTCGCAGGCCAAGGCACAGCGCCGTGAGGTGTTCCGGCCTGTTTCACTTACGCTAACCACAGCGCTCGTAGACCCGACATGCATCGGTAACAAGGAGTTTCCCTGAGACAGCGCGCGCGTAGGTAGGGCGGGGGGGAGGGGGGGGGGGGGGGCACGTTCATCTGTCCACACCTCCTTTTTTTCCTCTGCGGTCTCTCGATCTCCCTTTGCCCCTCACTTCCACCATGACACACACACACACACACACACACACATACACAACCCCCTCCATACACGTCATTGGAGAGTCACACACACTCTCTCCCTTGGTGGAAGAGGAGAGTCGAGAAGGAAGTGAAAGGGAGAAAAGGAAACAGGGAAGTGCAGCGACAGGGGCAGAGGGGGGTGGGGACTTGTCTTTGTTTTAGGCGGATATCCAGTAGGAGAGTAAAAATTAAAATGAAATAGATAAACGAAACGCCCCAGAGAGATAAATATATAAATAATATATAATGAAATAAAAACTTTAGATTACACACACGCGCATGCACACGCAGATGCGAATGAAATGAGTGTAGACAAGAGAGAGAGAGGGAGAGCAGGAAGGAAGAACACGTCGGGGTGATGTGAAGAGAGATGGAAGACAGCACACTGCAAGCGGCAGTATGAGTGACTGCACTTACGTGTGCGCGCAGTGTCGGCCTATGTGCGAATGCTCTCCTCACACCCCTCGTCTATTCCTGGACATCAAGGATAGATGGGCAGAAGCGGCATCACGTTGTCGTTTTCGCCCGTGCACATGTGTGATTGCTTCGCCCTCTCCTCGATCTCCACTCTCGAAACGAGGAATGGGGCGCGAACCTGCGGCATCAATTATGCCTTCGGTGTTTTGAAGTGGTTCGCAATACGACGGTTCACCACCTTCAAGTAGCGGCAGCGACCGGTGCCGGTGCGGCGGCGCTTGATGGCCTTCACGGACCAGTTGTAGCGACGGCGGCTAGCGCGCGGGTAGGCGCAGGCAGCGCAGCGCTCCCACTGAACGTGGTAGGCGTTGCGGCCACAGCGACGGCACAAAATGTGCGTGCGCCCGTGGCGCTGGCCCATCGATGTCGTACCCTTGGTCATATTTAAGCTCCTCTTGTAGAAACACCCTTTTGAGACGCCGCAGAGAAATCGAGCATGTTGGGAACGGTTTGAGAGTCATGATGTGGAAAAGCAAAGTCATGTTGCACGTGTACAGCAAAATGTAAGCAAAGCGTCAGCAGAATTAACGTGCGAATGTTTCGCACGAGCGTGATAGAAAGAGAAAGGGGGGGAAATAAGCGTAAATTAGTTTGAGAGATGAGATGGCGAGATGAGTGAATCGATAGACAGGCCACAAGCAAGCGCGCGGTGGGTTGACTTCCTCCTTTCCCAGAAAAAAAAAAAGAATGAGAAGGACCAAATAAAGAACTGTCGCTGACGCCGCTAATCAGAAGACTACGCATATATATGTATATGTATATATATGTATATATGTATATAAATATGTTTGTGTGAATTTGTGTACTCGTGGAGTCATCGACGAACACTGTTTGCCTAAACCACACACACCCACACCCACACACCACATCCTCTGAACCGCAACCCCACAAAAAAAAAAAAAAAAAAGCTATGTACGCGACCATGAATAAACACAAGCAGCCGCTTGCGCAGTCAGCTGTATCAATGGAGCGTTTTTCGCTTTTTTTTTTGTGGCCGAGGAAGCTCGTTGATCCAAGGGGGAGAACGGGGAGGTGGGGAACAAAGGGGGTTGAGGATGCACAAGAAGCATTCGGTAGCCCAACTGAGACAAACAGCAGATACCGGAACCCTTCCATTGCGTATTGCTAGATATGCTTCTGCTCTTCACGACAATGCCTCGACACTACCCGGAGCCAGACTTCTCGCGAAGAGTAATACAGACCCAGGGGCCGGCCGTAACAGGTGTAGGCGGCATCGAATGACCCTCCTCGGTTGTCTTCGTGTGCCCCCCCGCCGTGCACTCCGTCGCTGCTGTGTTCTCGTCCTCAGACATTTTCGGCAGAGAAGCTGGGTGATGGTGGGGAACGTACTCATCCTTGACGTTTGGCACTAGAATATTCTGTCCACGCTTGTCGTTGCGGTGTATGCTGCACATATCTGAGGTTACTGCGCCTTGTGGCGCGGGGGTATAAGGTATGTGCCATGAAGTGATCGTCCTCGCGTCAGTAGCAGCTGTGGAGCCAGCCCCAGATGTCATATGCGGCGCCACATTGTGGAGACAGGTTCGCTTCCTTTCCTGGCTATCCTGTGATGGCGCAGAGTGCACGTCATATCGCTGAATACAGCGCTCATAAAGAGCTGGCATCTCCCAGAGTAGCTCCGTACGATTCTCCAAGCGCACGCAGCGAAAACCGATGCGGTGTTGATCACGCCAACGCGTGAAAGCCCGCGGGCTCAGGAGACGGAAGTGATGGTCGCGCATCTTATCGTTCGTGCAGACAAAGGTGCGATGCGAGGAGACGGCATCTGTTGTGAGGGAGGTTGGTGTCACGTCCGCCGGATCTGTCAAGAGGAGTGCACCATAAAGCCAACATAGGTCGTCGTTCAGTCCTCTCGGTGTACAATAGACCCACCCTCGATCGCTCCACTCCTGCACTAGAGCCGCGCTCTGCGAGGTCATGAAGGCCGGATCGACGTGTCGCTCATGCAGCATGACAAGTGGCCGACTCAGTCCGTATGCGTTGACGGCAAGATTCACGGCGTTGTTTACCAACTCAAAGTTTACACTTACATCGACACAGCGCCCAGGAGCCTTGCACTGCGCGTTGAACTCCAAATCCTTCTCCGTGATCTGGCCCTCCTTCATACCGCGGTGCAGCATGAGCTGCTTCTTTGCCACGTGGTACCAGCTTGAGAGACCGTAGTAGCCCAAGTTTGCGCCGTCGATGAAGACGTCCACGCGATCACCCGCATCCAGGCGAGCATGAATGTACCGCTTCCAGTGCTCGAAACCGAGCAACGCACGACGGCTGCGGCAGGCTTGTGGAATGATCACCTCCGTCAGCTCACGCAGAAGATGAGCTCGGCAAGAGGCCGTGAAGGGATAGCCAGATAGCTGCACTTGGCAAACTGGACAGAATCCAGACAGCTGAGCGCCAGTTAGTGTCGCCGCCACTTCTCTCGAGTCAACGGCCGACGGTAGTAGCGAAACAGCGGGAGGCAACAATGCGTGGCGCATAGTGTCAACTGTGTGGAAGAACACAGACGTCTGGGGTCCGCGATTTCTCAGATGGGCAGCGGCATCGTCGTTGGCAATCCGTACCCACGGGCCCAGGACATCACGCACCATTTTCTCGCTCACCTCGGCGATGTGCTGGCGCATTTCGTTAAGCATGAAGAAGAGCGTGCTAATGGGCTCTCGAACCTGCACACACAGCAAGCCGAGTGCAACGTAATCTGGCTCGGTCAAACTCATTTTGTGCTTCAGTGCCACCTCATACACGGCGAAGGCAAGTCGGCGGTCCTTGAGTTTCCCACAGGAGTACTGTAGAAGCGCCGAGACACTGCGCAGACGGAGAAGCCCGTGTTGCTCAAGATAGGCAAACATATGTGTGGCACCGTCACGGTCACCTGCCATGCATTGGAGACGCAGTATTACTGAGAGTACATGCTCGGTCTTCAGCCATTCTGCCGAGATGCCTCTCGAATAGTATTGGCGGACCTCTTCGACGAGCGAGAGGCCGGATGCGGCGTCACCGGACGCCTCACAGGCAAAAAGAGCCGCTGCGAATGCCTTCGTCGAGAAAACCAGCCGCGAAGCCGAAATCGATCCTGGGGAATATGCCGCAGATGCGCCGCTGTCGATTACGTTATTCCCTTCGTCTGGCGGCACCCATATTCCCTGAAGAGCTGCCCTGACGGTCTGCACAGCCACAGCGGCGTTGCGCTCCCCAGCTAGCGAGTTCACTTGGCGCAGGAGAGCGTCCTCGAGTGAGAGCGCGCGCCTTTTTCCACTTGACCTCTTCGTTCTTTCGCTGGCCATCACGACGGGCAGACCCCGACTCGCCTCCAAAGTTGGGCAGCTGTGCCGCACGCTTCTGAACTGAATGGCAAGAAAAGGGAGGGGGCACCGCCGCCGAAAGCGTATCGCAGAGTCGACCACTCGGTTGGTGAAAACGGGAAAGTAGACTACTCTGACGTTGTCCCGTATACACCAAAGATGAGTGAGCGTGCTCCTGGTGTGCACTACATGACAGCAGCGAGGAGAGAAGGGTATCATGGCGAAGGCAGCACGAACCTGTAGGCGCATTCACCACTTGTGATCATCCGAAGAAAAAAACTCTGATCTGTGCACTCGCTTAGAGTTGCTGAGGTGGTCGTTGTGAACGCTTACACAGCCAGCGAGAGGAAGAGGAGGTCAAAACAGTAGTGAGTATACGCAAAGTAGCGGAAAACACTTGAGGGAGGGAACGGCAGAGGCACAAACTGCGCGCATACCTGCGTAATCACGAGCTGACGCAGCGATGCACTAAAGTCTCTTCGGTAGAATGCACCCCAAGTCACAGTGATCATCGGCATACGCCCCTCACCACCACCCTCCCTCCCTCTATCCCTTCCCCTTTTTTGGACCTGCCCTATACCCACCCACCCACCCCCACACACACGCCGACATAACACACACGCACGCACGCACACCATTAAAAGAGAAAAGATCGGCCGTGCGTGGAAGAGGGAGATATTCAAAAGATTCAAACCCATCAGAGAGTGCAGTGAGTAGTGTAAGGTGATGTCCATCCGATGGTCTGCTGCTGAAGGCAGCAGCAATCATGTGTAGAAGCAAGTGGGAAAAAAAAAGGTTGTCTGCCGTAGCATCGGCAACGCATGATGTGCGCCAAAGACCATTCCTCCCTCCTTTTTTCCCCCCTCGCCTACTACACTCTGACCCCCTGGATAACTTTCGCTCATTGCCATTTTCTTTGATCTCGCGTTTGTTTCCTTTCAAATGCGAGAGGTCACACACACACACACACACACACGTATATATATATTTATTTTTTTTTTCTATCCATACACAGATGTATAAAACATGACAATGGGGCGTGTTTTTTTTATTTCTTTTAACCTCCTGTCAATAAGCATAGAAATATATGCAACAGATGCCTCGCACACACTCATATCTCCTACTAGGCCCACCCATCTCCACCTTCACTCACATTCGATGGCACGAATAGAGATGCACGCATTAGCAGCAGGACATGAGACAGAACGGGAGCGCAGTGCCCCTCCCCCTTCAATGATTCCCCCCCCCCCTGTGAGTGAAACGAGCGAGCAGTATTTTTCTTCACGCGTGGTATTCCATCCTCTGCGACCCTCTTCCTTTCCTAGAGCGATGGGGAATGTGTCGCTCTACCAGGGCTACCCTGAGGCATCTGCAACGACGAGGTCTTAGGGAAGGACTCATCACTGGGGGCCGACTGGGGAGGTGCTAGAAAGCGAATACCTTTTCTTGACAGCGGCCACAGGAGTCTCGGGAACAAATTTACACCTGTCTTGTAGAGAATGCACCACAGGATCATGAGAATGATCCATAAAATAAATATCGAAAAGTAGGCGGCCCAGCTCAGGTACCCAAAGATGAATCTCCTTTGAAAATATAATTCATGGAAGGAAGCGCACTCTTCTGGGACACTGCGAGTGATGCAGACGAGCAGCGCCGCCTGGCTTATCATCAGCGGAACAGAGGAGAAGCTGATGCGCACCGTTGACCCCTCAGTCGAGATGATGACAATATAGATGATGATGATGTACACAATCGTAAAGCTTGAGAGAGAAATGATTACAATGAGGTCTGTGTCACAGTCACCCGACGGCATTTCGATTGTGGAGGTCGTGAGGAGATAAAGGTTTGTCTCCAGCAACGCAGCCATGAGAAAGTGTAGCAGATGCACTAGAGCACTATGCTGCTCAAGTGGGTGTAGCGGCTTTCCCCGGTCGAAGCACGCAAAGCCCAATCCGTCAATCGAATCGTGTGTGAAAAGAAGCCAAGCGTAGCCGAAGAGTGACACGGACCACTGCATGATTGTAGCCGAGATCAGCAGCAGATATGGCCAGCGGTAATGGAACTGGGGAAGATGGTCGGCGACAACGTTGAAGTAGGACTGCGTTATCATGTGCGGAAAGGCAAACAACACGGAATAGAAGATGCCGGAAAGCCGACTGCAGGCCACGATGTTGTGGCCCAAAATCATGCGCTTCTGTTTTAGTGCACGGACGTAGGCAACGATGCAGAAAATGTCAAAAAGTGGCAGCACCGGCACCATAGCTGCATACGGTGACGGCATCCTCAAGTAATTGCCATCCTCGCTCCTCGATTCGTACCGTTGCTCATCCTGCCGGCTCCGCACCGTACACACAATGAAGATAAGATTCAACGCCCATCCTCCCCCAAAAACTACAAGTGTGTAGATGCCGAAACTCTCGTAATGGCCGCGATCCTCTGTGACCCACTTCGCCAGCACCAGCGAGATGGAAACATTCGATAAAACAGTCGTGAAGAGGAGCAACACCATGAAAATCAAGTTGAGGATGCACATGGTGCGAGACTGATTTATCAAAATAGAGTGCACTGGCTCCTCGGGCAACACATGTTGGTTGTCGTACATGAGCTTAATGTACTCGAAGCCGCAACGCTTCAGCTTTGTGTACTGCTTGTGCGACAGTCGCACGAAGGGCATGCGAAAAAGTGAAATAAGGTAATCGTATATCACCGGATTCAGCTCACCGTCATTGATAGATAAGAGCTCATTCACCGTCTCCTGCACGTTGCGTTGTGCCTCTCTATCCGTCTCTGCCAGCGATCCGGAATCTACAATTAACCGTACAAGGTATGGATTGTGATCAGCAGCGGCAATCTCAAAGCCGAGTACTGGATTCTCCGGGGACCGTGACGCAAGCGCCGCAGCGACAAGATGCCCGAAGGGTTCAGTGGGGTTCGAGTGATACCCCCTCAGCGCTGACAAGAGATCCACCACGTATGTATTCGGCATACCTTCGTAGTCCCCGGCATCCGGACCCTCTTCGCTGTCTGCGCCTGTGAAGGAGTTGTTCACCGACTCCGGGTTTGCATCACGCAAGACAGGAGGACCGATTGTTCGATTGCTGAAAGAAAAGGGATTGCGTGAGCGATCAATGACAACCAAGTCAAGTGGCATCGTCGAAGGCCCCCCCTCCAATGAGTCGTCTGCGTTGGAATGGGCCTCTGTGCTGTCGTGAAAAGGCTCGGTGGCGCCGCCGAGACGTGCGCCAGGTCCGGATGGGAACGGCGTGTGAACCGCGGAGGCATGTCGGCTCGTGCCGCGTGGGAAGCCAAAAGTCGAAGGTGTTGAAGGCGTGCTACTTGCTGGGGTGCTGAGTGTGTAAGCGTGCGACCTTCCCTGGCCGAAACCACGGCGCGCCACATCCGATGCAGGTGTGCGTGCGGTGGCAGCAGAAACCCCACCAGGATTGACTAGGGTGTCCAGGTAGGCCTGCAAATGCTCGCTGCCATGGACGAAGAGCTGGTGTACCGAAGACCACCACTTGGACTTGCTATCCGCTGCGCTTGCTACACCGGTCGGTGGCTGGGCAGCAGCACCTGCATCACTGTGAACGGCTTCGTCCAGTGGCAAGGTGCTCAAGTCCTGTGCGGGGGGCGACAGATGCAGAGTAGACGTGTTACTGGAATATTTGTTGCCCGCTCCACCGATAAGGATGGACGGCAGTCGTGGGGGAGGTGGCAGCGGAGGTAGGGGGTGAGCGTCCCTCGCCCCATTTTCGGCTTCCTTTAGTCGAAGCCAGCTGCTCCCGAGACCGCGTGAGGTAGGCACCAATGGGCACGATAGAGAGCGCCGCGAGCCGAGGTGCGGTGGCTCCGCAGACGCAGAACCGGAAGCCTCGATAATGCCGGAGCTCTGCACTATCGGAGAGGCCACTGAAGAGTTGATAAACGGACGACCGTCGATGTAATCTCCGCTCGTTGGTGATGTTTTTTCCAGCTCTGCGGGGGTTGGTAGCTTCGTGTTACCCCTCACGTC
The DNA here is from genome assembly GCA_000333855.2 of Endotrypanum monterogeii. Taxonomy (NCBI): domain Eukaryota; phylum Euglenozoa; class Kinetoplastea; order Trypanosomatida; family Trypanosomatidae; genus Endotrypanum; species Endotrypanum monterogeii. Next base: position 748,824 of record CM007317.1, on the reverse strand, counting down.
TGGCATGGACTGGTCACCCACTAACATACTCGGCCGATGCTTAACCGATAAAACTTGTGATACATTAAGTCCAGCCTCGACAAGCAAGGAAACCCGCTGACGACGGGCAGCTAGATTTCCCGCCGTGGTGGGTGCAGATGTGTCGCTTGGCGAAGGCGTCTCACCAGTGCCAGTAGGCTCGCTTACCGGGGAGAGAAACACATTGGAGTCTGGTGGCGTCATGGCCAGCGTTTCCGTCGGTAGGAACGATACACTGCGCTGCGCTGTGGCTTTGGAGAGAGAGAAGGTATCCCTCTCATCTGCATCGTCGCCGAGCGCGGATAAAAGAGAGATGTGTGCGGTACAACAAGTCGAGCTGCTGTGGGATGAGGATATGAGATCAAATGACATCGGAACTCCGGCGAGTTATGTCTTTGTGGCACTGTAAAGGTGAGGAAATACGCCCGATCGTGAATGTATTTCTCCTTTTTTTTCCCCTCTTCATACGTCTTTTAAAAAAAGATGCAGCTACGTGTCTGGACACACGCACACTATAAAGTCGCACCTGCCGAAACCAAAGGCGCAGGGAGTAGAGAACTCGATTGAACTACTTCTCTATCCGTGTGCACAGCGCATCGGCGTCAGGCTCACACCTCCTCTCGCTCCCTTCCCTTGTGTGCAAGCCAGCAGCGTTGTCGTTTCCCTTTGTTTCTCACGCTCTGCGCCTGACCGAGATAAAGAAGAAAGGAGTACAGTAGCGGTATGAATACGACTTTTTCTTTAAGAAGACTCACGAGCGCGATAAAAAAAAAAAAAACAGAAAATACATACATATATAAACTCACAACAGTGCCACGATGTCCTCTAGCTCACTTGAACGCTTCCCCTGCCCTCTAATCCTGTAGAAACCCTGTCACTTCCTCGAGACTAGAAGAGACGTCACAAAAAAAAAAAGAGGAAAAACGCGACTAACCAAGCTGAAATGTGGGTACAAAGGAAGCAGTCCGAGAAAAGTATCTCAAGACCCCTTTAGTGTCACGAACACGCAGACACCTCCCCGCAAGGTGTGCCTCACGACGAGTGTACTCGCCTTGTGCAGCCACGATGTATCTTAGTTGTTTACAACCTCTCTGTGTGAATCAGAGTCGCTAAGAGTTTTCCTTTTTCCCCACCGTAAGCACCAGGCGTCATTAAAGCTGGGAAAAAGGAAGGCGCGCGCTGAGATGCAGCAAAAATGTACAGGAACAGTCCGTCTTGGAAACCACAAAAAAAAAAGCAGAAAATTAAAGGAAGTATATATATATATATATATATATATATATATATATATATAATGTGTGTTCGATGTTTTTTCTTTTTCTTCAGAGTACACGTGCATTCACAAATCTACGCCCCTCTCTCTACCCTGATGTGCGCTCAGCGCCACCTCGAAGAAAGAGAGCGTATCTTTTTTGTATGTGGCACACTTGTGAAACGATGCGAGAGGATGTGACGTGCGTGTAAACCCCTGTATATGTGTGTGTTTGTATTTCCTGTCCCTTAGAGCCCTTTTCTCCCTTTGAGTGAGAGAGCAAAGTCATGCGCGTCCTCTCATTCAAGGACACCGAAGCACTCACCGACTGGTCTAGGCGTACTATCGCCCAGCCGTTGCCCACAAAAGCGCAAAAGAGGGTCAAAGAAAGCCACCCGCGGAAATCCCTCACCCTCCTCCCTCCTTCGGGGTAGCCCTGAGCAATAATTTAAGAATTGTTTTTTTTTTTTTGTGTGTTTTCCCTGCAATGAGAAAATATAATAGCATAAAGCACAACACGATAATGAGTGAAACAAAAAAAATTGAGGTCACAGCTGAGAGGAGAAAAGGGCAAAGGCAGTGGTAATGACAATATTGCTGCTGGTAGTGGTGATAGAGTTACGCAAATACACTTTTCAAACTTCCTTTGTGTTGCCGTTTTCCTTTAACAGATATTCCTTCCCGGATGCGTGTGTTACGGTGCACAATAGTAGTCAATCCTTGAATTCATATGGACATTACAGCACGCGACGGGAAATGTCGATGTGTGAAGAACAGAGGGATGCGCGACGATAATGAGGGGTATCAGACAGCAAAAAGAGGGGAAATTCAAACTGAAAAAAGCCAAACATCGAGTACTACACACACAGGACCAGCTGGGTGTGCGCATTCGAGGAAGCGGAAGAAAACCTCTGTGCAGAGGAGAGTCTTTGCGCCCCCTTCCTCTACCCTAGAGATCCATACACCCGGGGGGCGGAAATGCCTTCATGTACCTCTTGTGAAGGCCTCGTTTCACCTTACAAGCTGCGATCATGAGCATCTCCCAGGCTTTATGCAGATCGTATGCATCTCTCTCTTTTTTTATTATCCACACAGTTTCCTTACTCTTACATTTTACACGTTTCTCTTTATATGTTGCAGCAAAACGTTTGCGAGTTCGATCCAGTAAGCACCGTGGCAGCCCTCCACATATATATATATATATATTATTTTTTTTTTGTGTGTGTGTGCCTCCTCTGCTTCCTTCCCTCTCTGCAGCCTCATTCCATTCGGTTGTGGTCTACCTGCTTCCTCGTCCTCATCCGCACTTTTCAAATGTGTCGGAGGCAGGAGGAGAAAATAGGATGGAAAAAAAAAATGAGAACAACGCTTAGAGAAACAAAAAAAAATTGACCAGTTCAGCTCACCATCCATACACACGAGACGGACAGACACACAGACAAGCGCAAAGCCCGGGATTTTAGAACCTGCAAAGGTGTTCGCTAAGTTACCCGCCCCTTTGCATCTTTTTTTTTGTTTTGTTTTTAGTTGTGGAAGTGTATCACGATCTTTATGGTCTCGTTTCATAGTTGTCATTCTATACATCCACGATGAATGAGATAAAACCGCCTCTCTCTTAACCACTCACCATTCTTTCCCCCCTCCGAGATTCCTGGTTAATGGGGTGGTAGTGGTAATGGCAGTAGGAGTTGCCTTTCGTGGACACCTTATGTGTCTGTGAAATTCTGTGTGGGTATGGAAGCAAAGAAAAGGAGGGTGGGGGAATCAAGTCTCTAGAACATATATACTGGCTTGGCGTCGCCTTATTGCATCCCGATTAAGAGAGGCGGGAGACAAAACTACTCCCACCCACTCACCCCCCCCCCCAAAAAAACCCTCGACTCCTCCACTTCCCCCCCCGGGTAGAAATCCAAGACAAAGAACTTGTTCTGCATACCTACAACACAGAGACCCGGGCAGCGAAAAAAGTTTGAATAGACTGAGATGTATGATGCGCGTGTACACACGCAAGGGAATTTGTATTAAGCGAAGAAAGAAATGGGAAGGTGAGGGGGGGAGATGATGACTCCCCTACCTCCACCCATCCACCCACCCATCCATCCATCCATCCTCCCCTCTACCCCCTCTCCCTCAAAAACACAAAGGAAAAAAGGGGGGGAAGAAAAAATCTTCAACTTGTCCCCTTTCCGCTCCCCTCCTTTTCGCCTTCATAGTTGCTCTCGTTATTTATTTTCCCTCGGATTCTGCCCGCTGCCTCTCCTTCATCTGCTTCATTCCCTACGGCTGGTGAAGCGGGAGGGGGAGGGGAGGGGATGAGAGGCAAGAGTAACGGAAGAAAGGAAGAGGCACCTCAGCAACCGAGCGAACAGTCTCGACCGTCGTATCACTTGGTGCTACACCTTCACGAAGAGGGAAGAAAGCGATGCTTCCTTGTGAAGACTGTGCACAGCTTGCGCGAGCAGGGGCGCCGTCGTCAGTACGGTGAGCTTATCACACTTGGTGGTCGCCAGGCGCTGGTCAATCGAATCAGAGACGACGAGCTCCTCCAAAGCCTCGCAGGAGTTGATACGCTCGCACGCAGGATCAGTCAAGATACCGTGGCTCGCGCAGGCAATGACCCGTGTTGCGCCCATGTCCTTCAGCAAATCGCACGCCTTGCACAGCGTACCGGCCGTGTCAACCATATCGTCGATGATGACGCACGTGTAGCCTTTAACGCTACCGACAGTTTGCATAGAGTCTACCTTGCCTGCCTCCTTGCGACGCTTGAGGATGGTGACGATGTGGCTAGCGCTGATCCGATCAGCCAACACGTTGGCACGCTCCACACCGCCAGCGTCGGGCGAGACCACCACGGTTTCATTTTTGTCGAACCAGGGCTGTCGCATCAGGTACGTCGCGAACTCAGGGAACATGAGAAGGTTATCGACAGGAATATTGCGGAAAAATCCTTGTATCTGACCGCAATGTAGATCCAACGTCACTACTCGGTCGACGCCCATGCATTGCAACAGCTGCGCCACCGCAGAGGCGGAGATGGGCACACGAGGCTCGCTCTTGCGATCCTGACGGCTATAGGCATAGTAAGGGACAATAGCCGTGATGCGCTTGGCCGAAGAAAGCCTTAGTGTGTGCACCAACAGGAGGAGTTCCATCATAGCGGTATTGACGTCTGTGTCAATGCCACCGGCCGTTGGCTGGATGATGAAGCAGTCATCACCACGCACATTGTCGACCACTTTGATATTCAGCTCGCCATTCGCGAAGCGCTTGATTTCCGTCCGGCACTTGTCGACGTTGAGACACTTGGCTACGTTGTCCGTCAAGTCAGGATTTGCAGTGCCAGATATGAGTCGAACACGAAAACTCGTCTCTACCGCTGGGCGCACATGTTGTCGGTAGAAAAAAGTTTCGCCGGGGGCGACTTGCTGACCCTTGTGGTGCTGAGGCGTGTTTGCAGACATTCAAGAAGCTAGAATGAAGAAAAAAAAAGGCAAGATGTTTATACGAGCTGCCAGAAGAAGCCGAGATGATACAAACGGCGGTGTGTGTGTGTGTGGTGGGTGGGGAGGGGGGGGAAGATGCACCTCTGTCGATGCACCTGGTGGTGTCTAGGTAAACCCCTCTCCGTCAATTTGTGAGTGCAGCTCTGCAATACGTCTCAAAAAGATACCAATTTTTTTTTCCCGTCCACCCACCCTCTGGTTCAGGGAAACTAGATTTGCGTCTTGTGAGCTAATAAATATGTGTTGATGTTGCTGCTTCTTTATTTTTTTGTTGTTTTTGAAGCCTTGCTGACTTGTTGTTCGTACAAAGACGATTCACTTTTATTTTCTGCAGAGTGAGAGGAGAACAAAAAAACGAGTGAGCTAATCAACCACATTCAGGGGAGAAAAAAACGAGGGAAAGACACACACACACACACAGAGACGAGAGGGGCCGAAGCGCATACGAGGAGGAGGGGGTAGTTCAGAGCGTTGGTGTGACGCCCACCCAGCGCAGACGAAAGAAAGAAATGAAAAGAGAAACAGAGGAGACATGAGACGGCAGAGTGGAGGTGCACAAGCTTTCATTATCTTTAAAAGAATAAATGGCACGTTGAGAGGTTGTGCAGGCAAAGTGCGGTTCTTGGCATGCCTGTACAACAGAGAAAGTCGCCCGTGTCAAGCATGCGAAAATAAACGGACTATCGGCGATGCCCACGCAAACATGAATACAGTCACGTGGGAAAATGAGCGTTGAATACGGTTTAACCGGATCACATGAGAAGGTTTGAGTCTAGGAAATACGAAGACAGGCGAGAGTTCAGCTCGGTGGGCACCGCTGGGGTAGGTGAAAGTCAAATTGAGAACATATTTGACACATGTTGTACATACACACTTGCATTCGTGTGTGTGTGTGTGTGTGTGTGTGTGTGTGCAAAGGAATGCTTCGATAGGTGGTGAAGTAAGACGAGGGGCTTCTTTAGAGCGAACATATACAAATTAGTCTACGACTTGGTGTAATAGGATGCGAGGGACCCCATGATGGGCAACTCGTGAGCAGCGTACTGAGGGAGATGTTTCGGCGCATTGTCGCAACGGGCGCCACGGCGAGACGGAAACGTTGCAGTGCAGGTGCACCGTGTGCTGTGGCGAGCGCTTGGCGTGCTCTTGACTGCTTGATCATTCCAGTGAGAGTTCCGACGTTTTAAGTACGGCGAGCAAACGCATAGGCGGCAGCGGTGGTATGGAGGAGTGGAGTGCGGGCATGGGTGCTCAGAAGCTGCTGGTACCACCGCCACCACACCGCCACCACCCCCAACCTCCCCAGCTACCATGGAAACTGCTTCTTGTGCGCCATCAGCAGGGGGTGAAGCCGTGTTAAGGCTCGAAGGAAGAGCGACGCTCGACAAATGGGACAGCGCGGCATCTGTGGCGCAGCCCTTGGATTCACTAGATTGACGGCGACGCCAGCACGCGGCACAGGGACACAGAACCCGGTCGTGTTGGGTATGAAAGTACTGGCATATGCCACAGTTGTTAATTTTATTTTCCAGGGGCATCGACGGGATCCTTTATGTGTGCAGATGTCTGATATATTTTTTGTCGCAGCCGAGTCCGACACAACAGGATGTTGGCAGCTATGTGCGGGGTCTCTGCAAGTACAGTGGCCTCTTCACTTGTTCTCTCATCAACGTGCCAAAGTGGCTTGGGTGGACAGGAAAGGCATCAAGGACGGAAAAAGAGGATGAGGACAGAAATTTGAGTGATTGCGGCAAGACCGAGTGGGCACGAGACACTGTTGGATGAGAAGGGCTAAAGAGCAAGAGATGTGCTGCTCCACGGTAGCCTGCACCCCCTCTCCAAGCAACCCGACCCCATCTCCATTTCGCGTCACGCACCAGATGATGTGGTGCACCGCTCCCTGTAAGGTGGGGCCATGTCGCGCACGAGTGAAAAAAGTGAGAGGAGTGAAGACAAGGAAGGTTCACATTCCCTCGGCGTTGCTGGGTAGCGCAATTCGTCGTTGATAGAGAGCACTAGATTCAACGGGGCACATTCCCAACCAAAAAAAAAAAAAGGAATCCCTCCGTGGCGTTAATGAAACGCCTGCCCATGGAAGTCGCTCAGCGAAGGTGAAGTATCCCTTGGAATCACTTGGGCTCAAACCCTCCCCCTCTCCCTCCCTCTCTTTCTATTATTTGTCATTTTGATTTACGGTTACGATCGTCCTTTCATCAAAAAGAGTGCGAGGAGGGGGTGGAAATAAAACTACTTTGCCAGCCCGACCTGCAATGATACACACACACACAGACACTACTTGTGCTTGCGGGACACCTTGCTGCTCCGGTTGGGACTCTGCGATCCCAACCCGCTGCTACCGAGAAGCTTACTTGTGTCGTTTTCACTCCGAGTCCAGATATCCTTCACCCAGTCGGGCACCATACTCGCCTCCCTCCACGGACGCTGCAGCTCGCCCTCCGCCCTCTCCCCCCTCACATGCACACGGAACAACTCTGACTGGTACAGCGCCTTGGGGTTGTTGAGGCTCTGTAGAAGCAGAGGAAAGGGGACGCCGTAGCGCACGGCCAAGAAGGCGCTGATGGCAGCAGAAAATCCGATCTTCGTCACGATAAGCTCACGCAGCCTCCCCACATCATACTCCCAGTGTTTCTGAATGTTCTCCTCGCCTGTGTAGGGATCCTTGACTCGGATGAGTGTTTGATCATCAGAACGCCATATAGAACAGAAAACGTAAATAGCCATGAACACTATCGCGATGTGCACCATCGCGAAGAAAAGAAATATTCTATTTTGGACATCGGGATCAGTGCTGTCCAAACTCCAGCTCACTATTACGATGGTGAGCGGTATAATAAGGTTCATGACTCCAAGGCTGAGCAGCCAAGATGTTGCACGCGTGTGGGTATCCAGGGGGGGGGGGACAGGAGGGATTTGAAAAAAGAAGACGAGCGGTTCTTGTGCGCGGGATACGTAGGGGGAATGAGAAATTGATGATAATACCCGATACGCACCAGCAACCCCCACTTACATAATATATATATATATATATATATATATATATATATGTGTGTGTATTTATGTGTGTGCTTCTGCAAATCACTATTCAAGCCGGTAATCCTGTACCGTACCACAGGCACAGGGAGAAGACCGCCAGGTGTTTTGGTTACAACGGATAAGTGGAGAGGAGGGGGATAGGAAGGTCGATGAGAAGAAGAAGAGGGAGGGGGGGAGGGGGAGGAGAGACCGCGCTGTGTGGGCACAAGCAATCGAGATCCACGTTGCTCTGCACCACTTGCCCATGGAGCTGTCATGAGGAAAGCACACGAGCTACTGTGTGAAGCGATGGAAGGAAAGGTGGGACGGAATACTGCGCACTCGAATATCACAATACCCACTTTGCACATTGAATGAAAAACTATAGCATTGCACAAGAGATGGTATGGCTACCAAATACCCTTGTGCCACGTTACAGGCGCGGACATACAGCTGAGACACTGGATACGTCTGTGCGCGCACTCGCATAAATCCATGTCTGGACTGACGTCGCGCCAGCACACCAAGAGCAACAGCGACACTTTATTTTGCTGTTACTGACCCCTCTCTCTTTTTTTCCTCCTTCACTTGGTTAGAGCGCATAGACTTAATTCACGCATTATTCGAGTCCGTCCATCTACACCACTATCACGGAGCTGGTGGGCACCCAGGGCAGTGTGATCTGGCAGTGTTGATCTTCGTCACTTCACAGTTGTTGTCGAGTGCACCTTCGCCCTCCTCAGCAGCCGGAGGGAGGAGGGCTTCTCCTTTCGAGGAGATGTGAAGAAGACGAGGGGAAAAAAAGTGGTGAATGAGACAGGGAAAGGGGGGGGAATGCAAATCAATTAGCACTCCTGTTCAATAGAAGTCATAGCTAAACAGCGCTCGAACTAGCAGTCAAGGTGCTGAATAACGACCATGTCCCCCTGTGCGCTGCCCTCACCCGCACCCCGTACCCCCTCCATCCCCTTTCCCACCTCGAGGCCTTCGGCGATAACCGGTGAGCCCCTCCTCCTTCCCTCTCGCCTTCCTCGCCACGCCACCTCTCCCACCTAGCTCAGCGCATCAACGACTTCCAGTTCATGGGGCGAAAAAGATTGAGGCCCTCATAGTCTGTGGTTACGACCATACCAGGTATCTGCATATGCCAGTGAGCCTCCTTGGGGTGTACTAGCCCCTGATGATGGAACATCAACTGATCAGGGTACTCCTTCAGCTGCCCACAGAAGAGCTCACCGACCGCCTCCTGCTCCTCGTTCGCATCGCGCTCGAGGGAGAGATCCCAGAGGGTGCAGCGTCCATCATCACTGGCGACGGAAAGAACACTTTCGTTGTGCGGCGCAAACTCCACCGAAGTGATCGCCTTTTTGTGCAGGGAGATTCGCTGGATCGGTTCGGCAGTCGCGATACGCCGTAAATCCCAGACCGCGACAGCGCCACTCTCCGCACCGGTCACAAGCAGATGGGAAGCCTGACGGGCACGGTTCCAGTCTGCTACGTTGATGTCAGAGGGGTCTGCCTGGAAAGAAATTTTGCACGCCCGCATGTCGCGTGTGTCCCACACCTCCACCACGCCTCCGGCGCGGGCAGTGATGAGCACGTCGGCCTGCGTCGGGCTCCACTGAATCTCCTCAATCGACATGGCACCAGGCGCAGTGCTACTCGCCGCACTCTTCCATCGGCCGTCATCTGTGGGCTGCCAAACAAACAGGGAGCCTGCGCAGTCACCTGATGCAAACACGTTCGCCTGCACCGGACTCCAGTCGAGTCCGTAGCCCTCCGTCTTGTGTGCCGTCGACGGGCTGCAGAACTTCAGTGATTGGGCCTTCTTGCTCTGCCCACCAGAGGACTGCTGCTTCCAAACCTGTGCCTGCTCCTTCGACCAGTTTGAAAAGTCTGTCAATGCACGCACCTCCGATTCTATGTCGAATACCTGTACGTGCCCGGCGTCGGACCACACAGCCACGAACTGACTTCCAGTTGCTGGGTTGTTATGAGGACAACAGCGCACTCGGTTGGCGGTGCCGTAGTGCTTGATGGCGCGGTGATGCACCACTGGTTCGCCATCGTTCACATCCTCTCCGGCCTCATCGTCCTCGTCCTCGTCGCTGTCGTCCTCATCACCGATAAAGTCCTCCTCGCTATCATTGTCGCTGGCTACGTCATATTTGGTACGACACATATTTGTGACGTATAGCACCAGCAACTCGTTTCGGGAGAGGTCGTCCGCCTGCGTGCCGCATACTAGTGTCGTAGACAGCGGATACTTGGTGTGGCTCTCCTTGTTGTCCTTTACCACATCAAACGACAGGCATGGGTACTCGGTGCGAAGCTGAAAGAAGGCATCGTAGGCCTTGTTGGAGAAATCCAGTTTTATAGGTTCCCCACCCTCCATCTTGCCGGCAGCATCATCCTCAATGTCGCCACGCCATACTGTGACCGCCGCAGCACCGCCAGCGCCGTCGTCGCCGGCACCATCGTCGTCGTCATCGGCGGCGCAGGCCTGACCATCCTCCCTGAAGGAAATAGACTTGATACCCTTTGTCATGTGCGCCAAAGACTCTTTCTGAAACTCGGCGTACTCGTCGTCGTCCTCGTCGCTCGCCTCAATGATTTCCTCGTCGACATCGCTATCTTCTTGGATAACCCCATCGAGGTCGTCATCATCTTCCCAGCTGTCCGCATCATCCCCCAGCTCTGTCTCTCGCTTGGCCTCCTCGACCTCACGCCGACGGCGCGCGTCCTCTTCACTTTGTATTTCCACCGTATCCTTGGTGCGAGTCCGTGCAGTGGGCACGTCCTCCCCATCTCTCGACAACCGCTTCGCACCACGCCTCATTGTGTGTATGCGTGCGTGTATGTGGAGCTGTCAATAATGTCTGACGACCCTCTGCAATCAATTGAAGACGTTGGCACCACCAAGGAGGATGATGAGAATGCGGCGTGGAAGAAAAAAAAACGAAGGTGGCGAAGGGTGTTCGTGCTGAGTAACACAAAACGAAGGATCAACGAGAGATGCTCTTGTGCGAGTGTCGAGATGCTTGCCTGTCTACCGTTATGCCTTTTGAAGCTGCGGAGATGAGGGGCAGGGGGGAAATGTTTGGTTCACGACTTTCTGTCCCTCCTCTGTCGTTTTATGTTCGGGAAGTGAATCAGTAACAAACCAAAATAAAAGACAATCAAAGCGACACTGGAGTGTGTCGGTCCCTATTGTGTGCGCGTGCGCGCCTGCGTGCAGTAGAACTATTTTCGTTCACGCACGAAGTGGTGCATAGAAGATGTATGACGGGTAAGGTCGAGTAGGGAAGAAAAAAAGGGAACATCACATCGCCAGTGTGTGCGAAAGGCATCAAGAAAGCAACATCAGCGAAGATGGTGCAACACACAACAAAAAAACGAGGTGAACAGACGGCAAGAACATGATAAAGATGAAGATAGAGGTGAAGGTGGGGGGAAAGAATGAAGCAGAAACATCGTAGAGCAGTCAATCTGTGTCGTATGTAGTCGCACTGAATTATCTACCTGAGCGAATGACAACAGTTGGGGAGAGGGGAAGTGGGTAACAGTCGATAAAATAAAGAGAGAAGTAGATGCACACACGCACATAGAGAGAGGAAGCGATGAATTGCAGATGACACGATCCCCACGACTATGCAAAGCACCACCTGATATTTTAACCCATTCGCCCTGCCCCACCTCACCCCAACACACACACACACACCTACACACACACACAACACCCACACACTTCCATATCTTTCTCCCCTACCGACTTTCTGCAGGTCCTCAGCACCAGCGCCTGTTGTCATTGGCCCCTTATTACCCCTGTACGTCTCCTTGACGCTGACGAAACGTTTTTTTTTTCTTGCGATGACGAGGATACAGCGGTGCTGCCTTACCTTCGGATATCGGTTTAGTATTTTTTCTTGGGTTGAGGCCCGCGCCGCTGGATTTACCTTCTATTTTTTTTTGTTTTTCATGTATAGGAGGGAGGAAGCGAAGTCGTTAGGCGAGTTCTTCGGTATTCCGTACAGCCTTTGAATTGTTCTAGACGAATACACTTCTTTGATCACCGAAAATGCGTCGACAGCGCGCGTGAGGGATAAAGCAAATCAATGATGGAAGTATGTGCACATCTCCTCAAATACACACAGGAGCAGTAAGTCGATGCAGACAAGCGTTGCTCGCAATTTTGAAAAACAAAATCCCAGGTGACATAGATCAGCTTCATTTTTATGGTGCAAACATTTAGGTGCTTGCATTAGGGGCGAGAATCGTCGAGATACACACAGCATAGGGAAAAACGTAAAAAAAAAAAAGGAAGTGAGGCAACGAAAACCACAGACGCAAAAAGATAAATAGCCTCAAGCACACACACACACACGGAGAATGCGAGAAGGATCCAATATAGTGACGCAGCAACAAACAGAAACATTCCTCCACTTCCGTAGCAGGATGGGGGTTACTAGAAACAGAGGGGTGTGAACACAGACGCGGGGAAGAATGATAGTGGCAAATGGGAAGAAAGAGCGAAAACGAGAACGGAGAGCAAAGGAGGGCAAAGGAGGGCAAAGGGAGGCGCCTGTACCGCTCTCTACGAGGGTTGTCGGCGGTTTAATACCTCACAGCTATCCTCTTGCTTCAACACCACCGCCACTACTCAGTCACATCAGCCCTCCTTTCGCTGGAGCTCCTTCAAGTGTTGGCATGTGCGGGTATCCCAACAAATCAATGTCTTTTGAGCGTTCAGCGAAATCTCCCGACCCTTATGATGTGTGGATGAGTGCGTGTGCCCACCTGAGCATCTACCTTCACTCACATAGATTCTCAAATCACTGTGGATAGCAGCTAGACAGACAGGGGCCCATGCACAAACGCGTGAGCATGAACACACACTCACACAAATAGAACGAGTGCAATGGTGATCGAAAGGACAAAGAGAGAGAAGTTGCAATCAGAAGCACGAAAATAAAAAAAAAGATTTGGCAAGAAGCAGACCACACGGCCGCCGTGCTGGTGGCCAGATGGGAAGGAGAGAGGGGAAGTGGCGGAAAAGTAGAGCGGCGACAGCCACCGACAGTCATCTACTACGCCAGAAATGAAACAACTGAATATCAGACGAGAGGCATCCACAACAGAAAAGAAGTGTGCACAATTCGATGACAACACAACAAACACATCTTAAAGATGTCTGCGTGAAAAGAAAAAAACGATATATATACATATATATATATATATATGTATACATACAACAGATTCTCGAATCACATATGCGCCATCGTACCCATCACATGTCCACATCTGAGATTGTATCCACGTTGAGAGATGCAGCAAAGGTTCCTCGCCCGTTGCCCACACCACGCCTGCCATTAAAGCGCCTGCAGTGACTTCAAGCGCTCAGAGATATCGTCCTCCGTCACACCTTGCTTCTGCGCAGGCATGGCAATACTACTTCCCAATGGGCCCCCACCAAGCTTGGTACTAAGATCAATGTTGTTCTCCGCTGCAACCTGCTCCATCAGCGAATCCACCTGAGAAACTGGTACCGTACCGGCTGAGGAACTCTCAAAAGCAGCGTCCATGGTGCCCAAGTTTACGTCCATTGTACCCACTTGCTGCTCAAAGGTATCCATCACCTTCGCAATCTTCATTGGGTCCATGGAGGACAGAAACTTTTCCATACCCTTCACTGTGGTGGACATCACCTTGGATACCGTCTTCATCTGCATAGCGGTTTGTATGCGTGACGAGGCGGCGTCTAGTCGGGAGGCCAGGCGGAGATAGTTAAGACCTTCATTGCGCTTACGGATCGCATTCTCGGCGTAGATGCGGGCAGCCTCTGGATTGCCCTTCTCTAGCGCCTTCTTGACATTCATTCTCTCTCGCTCCACAGCCTTCTCAGAGGCGGCGGCACTCTTTGCCATCTGCTTCGACGCAAACTTCATGTTGAAGAGGATGTCGTACATTTCACTTTCCTTGCCCATTGTCGATGATGCCGATGCTTCTGGCAGAAGAGGAGAACAATCGAAGAAGTAAAACCTGACGGTGCTTGTATGGATGTGTGTGTGTGTGGGTGGGGGGGGGTGGGGGGGGGGGGGGGGGGGGGAGGGGGGGAGTGTACACGGACGGGAGACAGAAGGGGAAAAAATATCACCTACAGGAGGTGAGGGATGCCAATGACCGTCCCGTGTACGAAGCGGGAAGAGGAGGAGTTCGAGAAAAGAAGCGTATCGTCAAGGATGGTGCGCAGTGTGTCGAGGGAGATCATCCATGGGTGAAAGCAGCGAGATACAACGTATGAGGGTCAAAAATAACCCCCGAGAAGATGCAGAAAAAGGGATGCGCGGACGACTGATGCAGGAACACGACTCTGTTTCCCCCCCCATTCGAATACCTCAGATGTCATGTCTGAGCCCACGTGTGGTGGGGTGAGTTTGCAGACGCGGCTTGTGATTCCTTGCAGACCGAAACAAATGAACTGTTTTTTTTTTTCCAACCACCCTCCCCTTGGCTCGTCACTGTTCCCCTAGCTTCGACCCCGTCCCCCCCCTTCCCCCATTGCAACATGGAAGAAAGGCAGTACGGGAAAAAGACCACCTAGACATAAGAAATTGTCACAAGGCTAAAGAAAGCAAACACTGGTAACGAGGGAGTCACGAAAAAAAAAAAAACGGGACGCACTCCATGATCCCCTTTCTCCTTCGACTCAGACAGACAGAAGCACAACCACCACCAAACATCTGCTTCGTGTCGCCGTCGCCGTTGCCGAAGAGAGTGGGTGAAGCTAGGTATCGCTAAGCCAGGGGGGGAAATATACATGAGAAAAATCGCTGCATATTCGTCGCTGGTGTCTGAGGAAGACAGCTCATAGGAAAGCCTCCGAGAAGTCACGAGTTGAACGTCTACTCTTCTAGAACGGAGAAAAAAAGGGGGAGAGGAGGGACACTCCGAGAGGTGATCACCTCATATCTTTCGAGAGGCGCGCCTCATGAAGCATCGCGTAAAGCAGAGGAATGGACGACGGGGCGGCAGCCATGTTCAGCTCGGATGCAAGTACACGGCGTGGTACTTGGCTGTCCGGTGACCGAGCCTCCAGTTGAAAAACGGCGAGTGTGTGCTCCAAGCCGTTGAAAGTAAGATACTCTTTGATAAGCTCATTGATGACCATGTTCTCCGGAGGCACAGGCAGGTTCTCTACAGCCCGGCCATCGCCGCTGGTTGTAACATCGGAAAGACGCTCGAAGATGGCGGCGCGGAGCTCGGCTTTGATGTGGCTTATTGTCCCGTTCGTCTCGAGCGACTCTCGCATCGCGGCTTTGAGGGACTCATGGTTAGACATCTCACTGTCCCTCAGCGCCTCGCAAAAACACCGGAATTCACAGCTCAGCGGCGGGTAGGGTATCCAAACAATTCTTGTTCCTCCTTTCTTGTCCGTGCGTGTGTGTGTGTGTGTGTGTGTGTGTGTGTGCGACATTTCCAAACAAACGCAATGAGGTCATGAAAAAAAGAAAACAAAAAAGGAAAAAGGGGTAAGGATGTAAGGGTATTATGATCAAGAAGCGATGACACAGAAAGAGAAACCCAAACGTTTCCCTCAAATGAGCGACAATCATGAGAAAAGAAGTGCGGCAGCGTCGTTCCACTCGCACAATTCGGCAGATCCCCATTTTATATGCCTGGGTACCTGAGTAAGATAAGTGACGAGACGAAGAAGCGTCCAACGTATAGAGACTCATCGAGGGAGACCTTATTGCCGGTGTTTGCAATACCCTTCCGCTGTGCCGACGACATGACCACCAAATAGTTTCTCATCCTCTTTTGAAGACTATCATATTGTGCCTTAGTGTCTTCGTTTTTCTTGTTTGTTTGTTTCGTTGTTTCTGTCTTTTAATCGTCTTATTGATACGCTTCATTGACTGGGAATCGAAATCTTCTCGAAACACATACGGACGCAGTCGTACAAGGGCAAAAACGCGCGTGGAGCGGTGTCCACACACACATACGTCACTCCTGTAGGCTCGCAGCTAACCCCAGCGATCCTTCACAGCATTAAAATCCTTTGGGGGAGGGGGAGGGGGAGGAGGGGAGGGGGCCAGAGGTTTGTCATCTCTGCCCTCCCCCTCCCTTCACACCTCACCTACACACATACACCCTCTTTAAGTAGCGACTAGAGGAGAGAGAAGCGGCGCATGACCAGAGCGCCTAATACAACACCCACCGCCGCACCACCTGCAGTCATCAGCACATCAGCAGTGCCCCAGCCATGTCCGCCTGCCGTGGAATCAACGCCATCGAACCCAGCCACCGGAAGGGGTGCAGTAGCTGGTGAGGTAGCCCTGTTGATGATGGCATCACTCTTTGTGAAGTCACGGAGGAACGTTTCTTTGTCACTGAGCCCAGAGTGAGCGAGCAGCCTGGCGACAGCGCGCTGAAGGGGACCGACTGCACTTCGGCGGCCACGGACGTCAGCCTCCTCATTGCCGGCACCGCTGGCACTTGCTGAGATAGCTGCCGGCGACGTCAATGTCACTGTTGTATCCACGCTCACACCCGCCGACTTCTTTTTGCGCTTCCGCTTTCCTTCCGTGCGTGATGCATCGGAGCCTCCCTCCAGTAGTGCACCTGTCGTCCCACACTTATCACGGGCGGTGACCGCCTTCACGTCTGCAGAACTGCTTTCCGTTGCACCCTTGCGGTCACTGACAGCACTCCCCAGGGGTGGTACCACAGCCGCTTCCACAGGTGCCTTGCCAGTTGCCTTCATTTCCAATGGCACTACGAAGTACGTTGATTTTTTAGGAATGTTTGCCAACGCTGCTGTGCGCGCGTTGGAGAGGGGCGTCGATGATGATGACGCCTGTGCAGCGCTCTCTTCACCTTCGCACTGACGTACAAGGCAACCTCGAGAGGAAATACCGACAACCTCGCAGGTTGCGTGCAGCCGCCGCGGCAACCGCATTTTGGCAACAACAGCCCATCCGTCACTGCAACCTCCTTTCGGCTCACAGGCGCACTGAAGAATCGTTGGAGATCCCTGGAGAGCAACAAGAACTTGAGTGTCACTGAGCGCATAGACAAAGAGGCGCGGACGTGCACGTTCGTGGGTGAGAGATGAAACACAATCAAGCTGGCGTGTAATCGAAGACTCCTCGACGTCTCCATTCACTATTTCCTTCTCCTCGTCATTCACTTCTTTTCCATTCGCGTTGTCGCTGTGTTTCTTGGCAACGTTGACTGACAGAGACTCGAACTGAGACAACATTGGCTTCAGCTCACGCACAGAGCGCCGTTCGACGTAAAAGCCGTGGACTGTCCAGTCGTTGTTCACCACAAATACAAACGGACCGTCGCTGCACGCTGCAGTTGCCATGCGAATCTTTCCGTGACGACAACGGCGGTTAGGCAATGTGCATTCTCGGGTGACCTTCCACTTCTGCAAATCCCAAAAACGAAGCGTTTGTTTGTCAACGTGGATGTCGCAGAGAGAATATCCCTGAGCCGAGACAGGCGACACAGCCCCATCATGCTCCCACACCAACTTGAGCTTCTCTGGAGTCTTCGTGACTTCTAACAGTATGACGGAGGTCGCCGGAGTCGATGCGGTAGAAGGGAGTCTCGCAGCTGCCGCTGTAGCCTCGCTATCCGCGTCTTTCTTGGATCGCCGTACATCCAGCGCGAGGTGTCGATGACCCACCCATACCACGTTGCACGCCTCCCCGGTGACTAGCTCATCGATCAACTCACCCACCTCGCCATGGGAAAAGGAGAATAGACGTAACACTGTTCTCACTGTGTTACTGTCAAGATGAATCGCCGCTGGTGACGTGGCGGCTGCACTTCCCATCGGGCACACCAACGCGAGGTAGGATTGGGCAGCATTTAGAGCGAACGCGTGAACAACTCCACCGTACAGAATTTGAAAGGTGGAAGGATAGGGAGGTGATGACGCCTCGGTTGGTGCACTTCCTTTTGAAGCTGATGTTGTCCCTTGTGAGGTAAATGATGGAGAGACAGCCCTCGGCGTCTTCCCGAATTTCTCCAGGAGCAAGCTCTGACGGTCCGCGTGGATGAACACGAAGCGACCGTCCTTGAGAGTCGTCATTCTCCGCGGCGGCAGAAGAACGGCGGTTGGTTTTTTTTTCGTTAGGTTGTGGAGTCAGGCGATGCACTCAAGCACCAAAATGCTGCTTTGATGCTTCTCCTATCCTCTTGCTGATGGATGAGAAAACAGGCGAGCGCAGCTCTTGAACGCAATATAAGTCCACACAAAAAAAAATAAGAAAAAGGGATTAAAAAAAAAAATAAGATACTAAGTGAGACACGAGAGCCGCAATCAGCCCGGCAGGAGGTGGCAGAAGCTGCAAAAATGCATAAACAGAGACGGAGGTAACACACAAAAAATTGAAAACAAGCCGAAGGTCGGCCTCACCCACAACATGAAACATCGCTAGATGGCTTCTGGGAAGGGCAACCACAAGATAGATACCTCTCTCTCTCCCAACCACCTCTGGGAGGAGGGCAATCATATACGATAGACAGGGTGAATGAAGCCTAATGAAGGGTATTAGGCCCCTCCCTCAGCACTAGCAACATGTATACCTATACATGTGTGTTTGTGTGTTTACGATTTTTTTTTGCCTGATCCTACCATGACACAGTAGGTGTGTTGTGATACGACACAGTTTTCCCTGAG
Source organism: Endotrypanum monterogeii (assembly GCA_000333855.2). NCBI lineage: Eukaryota > Euglenozoa > Kinetoplastea > Trypanosomatida > Trypanosomatidae > Endotrypanum > Endotrypanum monterogeii. The sequence goes on along the minus strand of CM007317.1, from coordinate 730,322 downwards.
CAAAACAAAAAAGGGTGTGCATTTGAGTGCCTGTGTTCTCCATCGCCCACCCCACCCCTCATCCAGCCAGAAGGTAGTGCACTGCGCCGGCATGTGCACATTGAAAATGGTGAGTGAGGAGAAGGGAAAAAGAGAGACCAGAGATTAACAACTATTCCACCTGACCACACCAGGCAGACCGAGACAAAGTACAGCAGTCTAGACAACTAATTTGTACATCATTGACATTATAGATATATAGATATATATATATATATATCTCACCGAGCGAGCGAAATACGTGACGAGAGCCCAATTCATGTCCCTCAGTGATCTCGAAACGTAGAGCGCACCCCCCGAACACGGTAGCCTCGGTACGCAGACTGAATGGAAGTTGCACTTGCGTCTAGCACCTGACGTGCCGTCCATGGACAACCTCCCCTTCGTCGTGGCAGGGCTGTCATGTCACTCAGCGAAGCGGAGAGGAATGTGTTACGCTTCTCATCAAAGGCACGAGCAAGGAGGGAAGCTGCAACGTATTGTCTCCGTGCCAATACAATGCCCTGCCGCTCATCACACTCATCTGTGAGAAGTCTGCGCACTGCCGCAGCTGCTGCCGCCTCACTCGAAGAAGGTGGGAAGGTGGAGCCATACACATACCCTGGGATGCTTGTACGGGCCAACTGACCTTCGCGAAGGCCGTATCGGCCGACGATACATGCTTTCAGTGCCAACGAGTCGAGTGCTTCCCATGTGAGCCGCATGCGATGCAGCTCCTCGTAAGGCAGAAGCAGCTGTGTCAAAGAAGAGCCGTACTCGGTCACAATACCACGACGTGCCTGAGCCTCCTGATCCGCCACCAGCATCAGCGCCTGCCCGAAGGCGGCCTTTACGAAAAGTTTCCAGGGCAACCAAGAGGCGTCTTCTCGTAAAAATAGGCGCTCCTCTTCCTCGTCGGCTATGATTCGGCTGACTTGCCGCGCGTACGCCGTGCGATGCGATGCGTGAATTCTCTGGCACACGACCTCGTAGTCGGTCAAATACTCCTCCACGATCCCGAGTCGCCCATACAGCTCGCTCTTGTCGGTATAACTTCCATCGACAGTGGTTGCAGATATGCAACACAAGCGGTAGGCATCCCACCGATCAAACTTTCCAGCCATCAGCCTGAGGCAATCACATGAGGGCAACATAAAGAGGAGTCAAAAGAGTAGCTACACAAGCTTACACCATCGCTAAGAAAAAAAAAAATAATAATAACAACAAAAATTAATGCGTATCACTCCCCAAGAAGGGCGAGCTATACGTAAGCGTGGCCACGCGCGCGTCTCCAGCCCCCCCCTCCTCCTCCTCCCCTTCCCTACCTCACTTGGCGGTGCTCGGAAGCGCGACACCTCAGAGTTCCCCTAGCCCCCTCCTCAGTCTGTTCGAGGTTGCGGAGGAGTATAGAGGGGGAGGACCGTATCAGTGAAAATGATCAAATTCCTGTGGTAAGCAGAAGATTGAGTTTTTTTTGTTGTGTGTGTGTGTGTGTGTTTTTTCCTTTGTAGGGCAATTCAGAGAGAAGTCAGAAAGGGACTCACCAACACGCACCAGAAAGTGAATCCACATTCGTTGCGGCGTCCGACAAGAAAATGAATCCCCTCTCTACAGGGTATCGGTCATGATGCAAGGAGAAAGTGTGTGTGTGTGTGTGTGTTCGTGCGGGAGAGGAAGGGAAAAGAAAAGGAAGGAGGAGATGATAGAGAAAAACAGTAGTGATAATACTATACGGACGCCTGCGTGGACATAGCAACGTCTTGGTTGTACCGCAGACCCATCATCGAATGCCCTAGATATGTACCCTTATTAAAAAGAGAGGGAGACATGAAAAAGCGACCGAGCTGTTCGTGTACGCTTGCCCCTGCTCACGTTGTCTCACCCCTACCCTTCCCCGGCCATTGGCGTTTCCCAGTGACTTATGTGAGGATTTGGGGTTGGCATTAGGTTAAACACATACACATACATATGTCACTGCGCTCTTCATGATAAGTTAACCGAGACCACGCAAAAAAAAAAAAAAAGACGGAAAGAAAATCCGCTTTCCCTCCCTTGGACATTATGGCATCAAATGACTTAAACCGAAAAACAAAAAACAGTTAAAACGTCCAGTGTATGTGTGTGTGGGGGGGGGGGAGAGAGAAAACCAAAATGGAGGCAGTAAACAGAAGAAATAATAATAATAATTTAAAAAAACGAAGGTGTGGAAAGAGACCAGCCAACATTTGGAGCCTCACGCGATCGCATCCCTCTCTGGCCCTCTCCACCTCCCCTACACACAGACACAACTCCACACACCACCCCTCTCCACCTAATGTGTTCGCGCACCCTCGTAGGTGTGAACGACCCCTTGCTTGAGTGATTATGTCATCGTGAAGCGCTCCTCTGATGTGTACACACATCCACGAAGAGAACACACACACACACACACACGCATCCACGCATTCACGCATGCATCAAGAATACAGAAGCACAAAGAAAACAGTACGTACAGCGAAGGGGAAGAGGGGATAGAAAAAAGGGGAAAAATTTACGTCGGCGGTTACTCGAGTGTATGTCACTGGCCCATCAGCCATTTAAATATGTTCGTTGCTTCTCTCTCACTCACCCGTAGCTTTACGGCGCCACCAGCACCCCTCAACGCACTCACAAGCAGCTCCTTCGCACCCAGGATACAGAAAAAAGAAAAAGCGAGGATACACAAACGCAGCGCTCACATACAAAAATGCAAACCCTTTCAGCCAACTCCACCTCATCAAAAAAGAAAACATAAAAAACATCCACCCCTTACCCATCGTTCAACCCTGTGTGTGTGTGTGTGTGTGTGCGTGCGTGCGTGCGTGCGCAGGTCATGTCGGACGAAGGAATTGGGATTCAGGAGGCGAGGAACAGCACACACACACACACACACACCAAAACATCGGGTAGAAAACTCCTTTCTTCTGAGAAAGCAGCGCGAGAGAAATTCATCGGGAAACAGACAATAGGGAGCGAAGTCAAGAAAGGGAAAGAGAGCAACAGTGCCAATACGACACACAATAAAAAGACGCACACAAAGACGACAGCAAAGGCGCAGAGGAGCAAAATTCGGTACAAGGAGATAAACATCACCCATCAGGCGAGTCATAGCAGGCGCGAGAAGAGGGCCAGAGATATTAGAGGGTTACCTCTACAGGATGAGGTACGCGCTGTGAAAAAAAAAAAGACTAATTGGGCAAATGTACCGCGGGACGCATTGTCTTTCCATTCCTACGATGTCCATCGTAGATGAAAAAATATATATATCATCGTACAGTATTGCCACCCCCTCCCTCTGTCTCTGCCCCATCATCTGGACCATTCCAGTATCCGCACCCCACATCCTTAACGCCGGTCGCGAGCACCGTTGCTCTTCACCTTACCCGTGAATAAATGTATTGGGCGTAAGTTCGGGATGTGGTGGTCGCCCTCACCCTTGCGAGCCTGGCGGGCCAGCGGACGCACCTTCACCTTGCTCAGCTTCACAGCACGAAGCTTCTCGTTGACATCACGGTAGCCGTCGCCACGGTTGACGCTCATGCTGCGGTCGCGGCTAGAAGAGGCGGCGCTGATGCTACGAGTGGTCTTGGTGCTAACGTGGGCAGAGCCAGACCGGTCACGAATGAGTGCCTCCTGCGCGACAGACATGGAGCGGCCGCGCTTGCGGGTAGGCACCTCGCCGCTGCCATCTGCAATCGATTTCGCCCTGGAGTCTTGACTGCCAGTTCGCTTGTTAAACTTATCGATGGCCATTGCTTGGCTGTGCGTGCGCCGGATCGCAGGGTTCTTCATGGCGCGCTCCATCTTCAGCACCTTTACCTTGTCCTTGATGAACTTCACCGCCTCAAGAGTGTCAGCCTCCAGCGTGTGCTGCTCGCGCCTGCGAGATGCCTCCAACTCAAGATCCTCCAGCCGTGCCTCCTCCTCGGCCTCCAGCTCCAGAAGGCGCTGGTGAATCTCGGGATCAATGTTGTCGTAGATGTTGTGGCCATCCATGATATCAGGGATGATATCGCCGACCCACTCCGGGTTCTCGAGATCCCAGCTCTTGCGGTCATTTCTCTGATACTGGCCCGGACCACCGTTTTCCCATTCGTAATCGCGCTCCGTCTTGCGGCGCTGTCTCGGCGGCTCGCCGGTGGCGCGCTCCTGCAGCACTGACTCGGGCACAAAAGCAGGTCGTTCCATCCCGTCGCGCTGTTGTGGGATGGCACAGTAGAGGCGATTCTGAATGGCTTGGTAGCGTCCCGAGCCTTCTTTCTGCTCCGAGCGATGGGCCAGGAGCAGGTCGCAGGCAACAGTCTTGAGATCACCGACGCCGATGTCTGTGAGGGTGCTAGTAGTAATCCACTTGGCATCGGCCTTCTCAATGGCATCCATGATGAGACTCTGATCCTCTACCGAGACATCGTCGATGGTGCATACGTCACACTTGTTGAAGACAACGACAACCGGCTTCCCAGTGAACAGGGGGCCAACAGATTTGAAGAGGGAAACCTGCTGCTCGATCGAGTAGCCGCACTGGCCACTCAAATCCATGAAGAAGAGGATGCAGGCGCGAAGGTGGGCCAGTGCGGTGATGGCTTGCATTTCAATGACGTTGCGCTCCTCGAGGGAATGATCTAAGATCCCAGGGGTGTCGATCACCTGCCATGTGGTATACTTGTAGTCAGTGTGGCCAACAAAGAGTGATTTGGTCGTGAAGGCGTACGGCTGAACCTCGACATCGGCGCGCGTAACTTTGTTCATGAAACTGGACTTACCCACGTTCGGAAAGCCTGTCACGAGGAGCGTGCGTGTGTTGGGGTCGATGGAGGGAAGGCGAGACATGTGCTGACGCACCTTCTCCAAGTAAGCGAGTGCGCTGTTGAGCTTCTTGCATGCCGTCGCCATTCGACCGAGCGCAGCACGCTTCAGCTGCTTACAGCGGTAGAGGGAGTCACCATACTTGAGCAAGCGCACGTAATCGCGACCGATGTTGTCAACCATGTGACGAACGGCGCCGACCTGACCGAGTGCCACCTTGTAGTGGTCGCGGTCGTATAACACGTGCATGAGATCACCGTAGAAGGGGTGGATGTCATCCATACGGGGAAACTCCTGAAGAATATACGTCAACTTCTCATTGATGGTCTTCTGGGTAAATTTGACTTTGCGCATATAAAATTGTCGGATGCGAGAAATGTGATAGCCCTTGTGCACCACCGTCGGCGTCTTGCGCTGGGTCTTGGACAAAACAATATCCATGAAGTCCTTGTACGCCGGGACGACCGTGATCGTCTTGAAGTTGTATACGGACGTCATGATGGGCAAGCTGAGAAACGGGCAAGCTGAGAAAAGTAAAAGAAAAAAAAAAAGAAGAGAGAGAAGGATGCTGCGTCACGAAGAAGACCCTGGAGATGTAGAGCCCCGTTAAATTCGAAGACACGGTCGGGGACGGAAGTGGAAGAGGGTGAAGACAACCGACACGAAAAGCAATCCTTTTTCCTGAAGAGTGGGTATGAGGGGGGAAAAACAATTTTTGAAAAATGTGTTAGACCTCTGAAAAGAAAGAACGAAATACGAAAGAAAAAAAAAAATTGGAAAGGCTGCCGCCGATACAGTCGTACTAGTTGCACCGACTCTGTCTCACCACACACACACACACACGCACACGCACTTGGGAGCAGCAGCGAAGGGGAAAAGAAAAGCCATTATATTGTGGGTTGATGATGAGTGAGCATGAGTTTGGGAGATGAGAAGGGTAAAGAAAATGATGGATAGAGATCAATGCAAAGCAGCTATACGGCAAATGATGGAGAAAGGGGGGGGGGCCGATATCATAGACGACGAGAAACAGAGTCTATCAGTCATCAAGTGGTTCGGTAAAATTCGATTTGTGAGCAGACGACAAAAAAAAGCCTTGCCGATCACTCACACACGCGTGGTTGACGGAGATGAACAATACAGACCAGACCTGAGTGTGATGACTTCGAGAGCCTGTACCGATGTCAGTCGTGAGCAGTGGCCGGTGAGATGGCTACGCGCGCAATACATGTGTGCTCCTTTTTTTTTTCTGTTTTATGAGGACATGATTAACCTTCACGAGGCATTTTATACCAGCCTTGGGTCCCGTATGCTGCACGTATATCACTTTCTTTGCTGACAAATCGAGGATCGAGACACGAGGAACACCCTCTGGTCAATTCGAGAGGGAAGTGCAAAAAAAAAAAAAGGAAGGGGGAAGGAAGGGGAAAGGAGGAGGGAGGAACTGAAGCCGACACGCGTGAGTGTAGAGCTGATTGAGGTCGCACTAATAGAGTGAAACTCCAACATGCGTAGGCAAGATCGACACAATCATCAAAAAAAAAAGTTTTTACATGCGCGAAGAAGAACGTACATATATATACATATATATATATATATATATATATATATATATATGTATATAAACGTGGGACAAACGAAAGAAAAGAGCTGAACCCCTGCATTCCTCGCCAAAATACAAAAAAAAAGCAGTTGGGAAAATAAGCTGCGGGTTGAACACAATCATCACACTGACGCCATACATGCCCCCCCGCTTTTTTTTTTTTACAGAGGCAGTACAGACTGTAGAGGAAACTTTAAACAATGAAAATACACTGAGTGTATACACACACACACGTCTTCCCAGTTCAGAGAACAGAACATACGTAGCAGTAAAAACAATTTTTCAAGAGGAAGCAAAACGTAGAAGGATGACGCACAGAAACCGACTTGTAGAGGAAAAAAAATGTAAAAGGAAAAACAGAAATCAGTGGAGAGAAAAGGGGAAGGAGAAAAGAAAACGGAAGAAAAAGGAGAGATACCTCCCTTCTCCCCCTCTTTGCCCTTCCCATCCTCCTCCTCTCTTCCCTCTCTCGCACTCGACATTGCAGAACCCTCTTTTTTTTCCTCCATCACTACTAGCACCACCATCGCAATTCTCATTGCCATCACCAGACAAAGCAATGAAAAAAAAAAAAGGAAAGCGGTGCGCTGTCTGTGTAGACGTGCACGAAACCACCTCTGGCTGTGAACGTTGGAGCAACCAAAAAAGAGGGGAAGATGAGCAAAAGGCAGCACAGGAAAAGAATCAATGATACGTCTGAAATTTGACTCACGCATGCGAAAAGGAGATTATAATTATAACGCACACACACACACACACAAACACACACACATTTCTGTTTCTCCTCCCTAGTCACGGTAATCTCGACATTAGCGCACCTTGAGTAGCCTGTGGTTTCGATCGTGCACCGCACATAAAAGCAGTTTTCTTTTTTCAAGGGCACCCAACACAAAGCGCAAGAAAAAAAAAAGAACAAAAAAGAGAGTCGCAGCTCCCCCCCCCCATTCGTTCTTCACTGCTCCATCACCTGGTACCCACTTTCCCCGTCCAGCAAAACAACAACGCGATGCAACTTGCGCAGCGCCTCACGATGCGACACGGTGATCAACGTAATACCTGCCCTCTGCAGTACGCTGTAAAAGAAAAGCTCCTCGTCCTGAGAAATGGCACTTGTGCACTCGTCAAGAAAAGCGAATTGCGGTCGGTGCAATAGAACACGCGTCAAGGCAACACGTTGACGCTCCCCACCCGACAATACCTCCTCCCATATCTCGCAGGCATCCATGCCACCATCGCGGCTCATCACAGATTCGAGCCCAAACGAGATGGCGGCGGACATGATTTCCTCATCCGACAAAAAGACCTCCTGAGACTTGTCGTCGTGGGAACCCTCATCTACATGTGGGTATGTGAACAATGCACGCAGAGATCCAGGCGGGAGGTACGTGCGTTGGGTGAGGCACATGAGTGACTCGGGTGCAGTCGGGAGGTTCACACTGCCCTTGGCAAACGGCCATAGCCCTGCAAGAACACGCAGAAGTGCCGTCTTACCCGATCCGTTGCTGCCCATGATCAGGGTATGTCTTCCAGGTACGACAGATAAACTGAAGTCACGAAGAAGAACTGCGCCAGTCGGGCTAATAATATCTAAGTCAGTCCACTGCACCAAACCATCCGAGTAAGTGACATTCTTCACTTCGTTACGCATGCTCAGGGCATTGACGCGCTCCAGACTCTCGCACAACTCGCCAATACGATGCACACTGCCACACAGGGAACCTATCTTTTTGTGCATAAGCAGTATCTTCCCGATCGCACCAGAAAATGGCGTGTACAGCTGCACACTTTGAAGGTACAGCTGAGCAAGCTCGCCTTTCGTACTTGTGTGACGCTGGTCGATAATGACCAGACTGCATACAAAGTGAACTATTAAACTAGATCCGTACTTGATAAGCAAACTATCCATGCATCCACTCAGCCACTTGGCCCACTTGATCTTGCACTCGTGACGTATCAGGGAGCGCAGCAGGCGACCCGCTTGCATGCGCTCCAGTTCCTCGCCATTGTAGAAAGCGATCTCCTCCGCATGCGAGATGAGCTGGTGATGCTTCGTTCTAATATTGCCTTCCTTCTGCTGGCTCACTGCCACCAACTGAGCAAAGTTGGGCAGCAGGACCGACATACATGTAGCAACAAAGAGGTAATAGGAGATCAAGAATGCGGGGGATGCAAGACCCCCATGCCTCGAGAGCTCGACAGAGAGTGTCAAGACGTCAAGGACTGGTTTGAACATGGAATGAAACACACCAGCGATACCCTTACAGAACTCACTCGTCTCCTGTGTGAGGCGGTGATCGGTGTTGTCGATAGCGTTGTGCGTTGAGATGGCGTAAACAGTATTCCCCTTGAGGTACTCTTTGTGAAGGGCCGACTGTAGGTTGTCGCGTAGGCGCTGTTGCGTCATGATTTTAACATACTGCACTCCAGTTTGCAGGATCGTTCCTGGAATGGCAAGTAGCCCAATGTCGGCCACACTAAAAAAAAACGCCTTCAAATTGCGCTCCACAAGAAACCGTCCATTGCGGCCCACGACCCTCGCAAACAACAACGTCAGGTGGGTGCGCAGATACAAGAGGACCATCATGAGCAACACACCACCAAACTCGAGGGATATCAAACGGGGGATGCAGAGTGGCAGAAGAAATCGGAGGCGCTTCCAGAAAAGAAAATTAATCTGAATTGCCTCATCCGCACCACGACCGCTGGGCCCCAACGGTGTCGAACGGCGAGAACGGTGTTTTGGGCTGAGATCCCCAGCGCGGTGCCGGCGCACCACGACGTTGAGAATGCGAATCGCTGCAACGAGGCAGAGCAGTTGCACTGCATACACACCCAGGGAGTTCCGTGACGCCAGTTTGGAGACAGCAGCCATCGTTTCGGCACTAGTGAATAATCAAAAAAAAAAAGATAACACCAAAAGATACGGATCCACTAGCGGATATGCGTCACTTCACCACCACAACCCTCGGCCCACTGATCTGACGTGAAGCAGCGCAGATGATTGTACGTATTAGCCTTTTTTTTTTTGGAGAAGCTTGTGGGTACTCTAGTGTGGAGCTAGATGAGGATGGCAGGAGTGTGCACTTGAAGAATTTTTGAACGGATTCCCTTTTTTTTTCTCCTATCATTCTCCTCTTTGGGATTTAAAAAAAAATTAGACGTCCTCTCCCCCTTTTTTCTCTAGGAACTCGGTGAATGCCTCTCTGTCCCCCTCCTCCTCCTAAACCGTGAGCAAAGGGAAATGGATGTAGTGTCCCCTGTTCAGTGGGCTGAGAGGAAGCAAAGAGGAAGCCAGGGCAACAGAAGCGGGGGGGGGGTTAGTTTTTAAACCTCTGCCATCACGCGACAAATTGTTATTGGCAGCAACGAGGGAAAGAGGGAAGAGGGAAGGACGCGGGGGCGTGGAAAGAGAAGGCAGTGAAGACAATAAAAAGGGAAAGATCAGTGGAGAAGTGATACATACTGGTCAATTCATGAGTCCTGTTGTTTCCCATTTGTTAGGTGAGTCTAATAGAGGAGCATAAGTACACACAAACTAATATTTAGACAGAGAGGGAAGGGGGGGGTTGCGAGAAAAGTTGGAGAGGAGGCTGTCAATCAGCGGGAAACCTCAGCAAACAGAATAGAGCGTCAAAAAAAAAAAGGCTTAACGCGGGCACCAACGAAAGATTTCGGGAAGGAAAAATGCAAACAGGAAAAAAAGAATCGTGAAGTGTCAAAAAGACCATTAGAAACCCGTTGGACTGTACATGGTAACCTCGGCCATAGTTAGCAGCGTGGACACGTGTCAGCTACCTCAGCGACTACACACACACACACACCTTCCGGTCCTCAACACCCCCCTTCCACTCACACCTTCAACACTTTTGAAGGCCTTCTCGCTCGTATGGTGTGGAAGAGCGAAGTACCTCTACTAGACGCCTTGAAACATTTCCGAAATTGTACAAAAATGTTCGTGTGTGGGAGGGAGGGGGAAGGCCTTCCTGCTCCGCTAGGAAAATCCCAAGAGAAAAGCGAGGACATCGGAAATAAGACCCGGACATCGCGTCACGTGTACAGAACTGCTGAAATTTTCCCATCCACCAGCTTGTCTTTTCCGCCATTTGGATGTAAAGGGTGCAACACGAGCCTCCATCCACCCCCGCACATCTCCTCACAGGTCCCTCGCGTGGCGCAGTGCAGCGACACACACGCGCTAAGAGCAACGTCCACACACCCACACCCCGCCATTGGTTTTCGGCACAAACCCAAGCCCTTGATCGCATACACACACACACACACACACACACACACACCGTACCCGGTCGCTCCCCACAGTCGCCCCCCGCCGCCACCACCACCACCACCAGCGGGCATCAACCCCACGGCGGGAGACGTTAGAGTTTTGCCCCTCACACCCATGGTGCAGGCGGGGGCACCATTTCGGGGTGTACCCGATGGAGCGCGATGCAGAAACCAAGAGCCGACACTAGCGACGATGGATGGCTGTAACGACCGGCTGTGCTGAACCCTGGGAGCAAAACAAGGCCCATCAGCGGGAGGGGAGGGAGGTGACAATACCTATAGGGCGGTTGTGCAATTATGATCGGCCACATGTCCGTGAACTCCCATCACCCCCATGCACTCTGTTTTCACTGACATAATCGGTGCATTTATAGGACAGTCAATGAGAGAAGACTTGGTGCCGTGCGTGCCAGCGGCCCCAGAGTATTTCTCTCCTCCTTCCCTCTTTATGGGTTTTTTTTTTTGCTCTTCCCACGCTACGTAGGATCACACGTTCGGCAACACGTGTCTGAAAACGCAGAGCGTCTCTTCTGAAATGTTCAGACATCATCCACCGTAAAGGAAACAAATGTTGCCCCGGTCTCTCCCTCTTGCACAGTCACAGAAACTCCACTACCTCCTTCAAACGCCGCCCGTAGCTCCTTCACTGTCGTGGCGTCGGAGACAGTAACCTCCTCTAGATATTCATCCCCTTCGTCGGTAAATAAGGAGAGCTGGACTCTGTTTCTCCCAACATCTACAATGTCCATGAGGGAAAGCGTGCGCGTGGCAACGGATGCGGTGCAGCTGCTGTGATTTGCTCCTTCGGGGCCGTCGCTGCCGAGAACGGCCCAATAGAACGTAAGTATCTTAGTCTTTTGTGAAGAGGTGAAAACCGTGAAGGGCATCTTCAGTGCGTCATCGAGCAGTCGGAGAATCGGGGCATCCGCTGAATCATCGGTGTCATCACCGTTACCGAGTGAGCCTGGTCCCGCTGCGCTTCCCGAGGGCATTGTGTGTGTCACGGGAGAAGGACTACAAGAACCAGCGCATGCCGGAGACCCGGATGTCCCTGGCGCGGTAGATGCAGTTGCGTGGCCAGAGGCGTGATGAGCAGCCGAATTGCCGTAGTGCGCAATGATCGCCATGTAAAGGGCCTGCTGGGCACCCTTGGTAAAGCGGTACTCTTGATTTCGAAAAAGAAATCGGCGCAGAGTGCCAATCTCCTTCCTCAGAGCAGGTCCTGTAAGGTGCGCCTCAGCAGCGACCTTGAACTGCTTCGCACGCTCATCCATGCCCGACATCGCCCTCTCCTTCCGGTGAGGGCAAATGTAGAGATTTCTTTAGTAGCCGCTGCTGACAATGCTGTCGGCGTACGCCTTCAAAGGACTTCGATAAAAACAGCGATGTTTCTTGAACTGTAATGACTCCAGCCGTGATGTGGTCGACAGGTAAGAACAAAGGGAAAAAAAGGGTAAGAGATGAGATGCGGAGTGCAACGACAAGAGACACGAGCCTCCTCCCCCAATCCCCACCCCTGCAGAGAAAGGGATAGGAATGATCTTCAGAAAACCTACACACGCGTGGACAGGTCCTCTCGATGGCCAAAGATGACTAGGCGAGGGCAGTGCGACACTGTAGTGTAGAGCGCAATCCACTGATTCCCATTACGAAATCGATTGCCGTGCAGATAAAGTGATGTGGTGTCCCAGACGTTCTCTGGTCCCCCTTCGAAGAAATATTTCAGGATGTATCATTTTCAACGTTCATGGGAGGCGAGAGAGTGAAGATATGCGCATGGCATCCTTGCACTAGACAATCTCGTGCTACACATGTGCATTTCGGTGTAGAGTGTGGGGCTCGATATCTCCCCCAGCTCTGCATTCCCACAGATCCTTCATGTCATGCTGTGCAGCGGCACACACAGGATAAGAGCAAAGCTCACCCCCCCCCTCCCCTCGTCACCGGTGCATGGTCCCAACGCCAGTCCTTGCTTACCCACGCACTGCACAGGCTGATCCTCACAACCCCTCACCCCTATCATCACCACCCCCAGTGAGCAGCGAAAGCCGGGTAAGATACATACCGGGTATCCGGGCATGCCGCACACCATGCGACTGGCACGAACATGCTCACTGTCGCGAGTGGCTTCTGTGCAACGCCCTCCAAGACCTCACTGGCGACAGCAGCAGTGATGATTTTGCACTGGCCTCTACCCACACCGCCGATGGGTGGGCATGTCACCAACAGAGAAAATTGCACAGTAAAGGAATGTGTGATGCGGCATGAGAGCTACGCCAAACACGGTGAGAGTCCCTCGATACCTCACGCCCTGGTGTGCACCACCCACCACAGATGAAAGCACCCACTGACAGCATCCTTTGTCGAACAGGAGAGATCCAAGCAGACAAGTGAAAAAAAAAAAAGAGATCTGGAGTACCGAGACGACCACACACGCCGCATATGGCTCCCACGAAAAAAAAAAAAATATCAGCAGGGGAAAAAAACAAAAGAACTCCCGCACTTCTACACAGAAAGAACGAAACACCCGCATTCAGTTATGCAGGGAGTCTTGGAGAACTGAGATATCCTGGATTACAAGCAAAAAAAAAAATGGAAAAGAAGCAACAGGTGACATGTGGGGAGGGGCAGAAAGAAAAAAAGAGAGCGGTTGTGAAGAAGATCGGCTGAGCGAAAAGAGAGAGGTTCAAACGAAAATCTTTTTATTGCAAGAGAAAGCAACGCCAGCAGATCAGGCGAGCGGTACAGCGATTCGCCACCTCTCCCCCCATCCCCCCTCTCTCCCTTTCCAGAGATTTTCAAAGTTGAAAACCAGGGAGCAGAAAAGCAACTAAACCACAGTGTGACAGGGAAAAAAAAAACGGGAGCGATGAGAAATCGAGAGCGGAGGGTACAGTCGCAGAGATAAGCGAGTCCAGAAGAACTCAAGCATCGCAGACACACACACACACAGAGAGAGAAAGGTGTAGAGGTATCCCTCACCCGGCATCTAAGCCTTGCACCACATTTGACGCCGGTGCTACGCCCAGTGAAGACTTCTTTTTCACAGAATGGCAATGCCCGGGGTAGACACGTGTATATCTGCAAGAGTGAGTACGTGTCGGGTGTATTCATCTGACAATAACATGCTCTGTCCACCGCAGGCACTCGCTCTCCCTATTGGGGAGACTCCCCCGCACTATACCCTGCCCCCACCGCCCCGATGGAGGAAAAACTCACCCTAGCAGCAACCCTGGCCACCCCTGTTGTCATTGCCACCCTTTAAGTTCATCGTCCGACGCCGCTCGTATTGCTCGAGGTCCTGCACCCTTTCATACACACTACGCGCAACTTCATCGAACGCCTGTTCTACTCCAATTCTTGTCTTGGCAGAAGTGAGGGCAAACAACATACTGTTCTTCTGAGCGAACCCCTGCGCCATAGAGCGGGGAAGCGGCATAGTTGTCTCGTCAGGACACAGGTCGACTTTATTGCCCATCAACAGGAACACGACACTGCTGTTCTCCCCCTCGTCCCGGTTGCAGTAGCTCTTTGCCTCATCAAGCCATTTTATGAGCCCGTGAAAAGACTGTGGCTCATTTACATCGTAGACCAGTACAACCGCGTGCGCGCCTCGGTAATACGAGCCGGTCAACGTACGGAAGCGCTCCTGACCTGCGGTATCCCATAGCTGCAGGTTCACAGCAGTGCTTTCCCCTGTATGGGCATCCACAACGCCCACCCTCTTGACTTTGAAGTCAACACCAATGGTCGTCGAAATATTTTCATCGAAGACCCCCGAAGTGAAGGATAGCAACAAGGAAGACTTTCCCACGCCGCTGTCACCGATGAGGAGGACTTTGATGGTCTTACACGCACCGATAGTAGAGCTCATGGTTACTGAATCAATACGGCAAGTGGGAGAAACGAATACGAGATTATTCTTTTGTTGTTTGTTTGTTTGTTTTCCGGGAATCCTGAAAAAAAAAAAAAAGGGCTGCTGTCCTGTGCACTACACACTCTTGTCGAGAAACCTAAACCTGTGAAAACGTAACGAAAGCACGCAACCGTTTGTTTCTTTCTTCTTTTCCTTGGTGGTTTGTGTACCTGGAATCGCACTAAATATGAAATTGACTGCGATGTGTGTGTGTGTGTGTGTGTGTGTGTGTGTACGTGTGTGTGTAGGAAGAAGGGGAATTGAGGTTGAGGGTTGAGGAATGAAAAAAAAAAAGGGCGGGGGAGAATAAAAGCAAAAGCAGAAAGATGACGACGTGGAAGAAGGTAACACGTGAGCACCAACGATGAGGGATCGAATCAAGAAGGGCAGCCGGGTATGTTCCCCACAAAAATAAAGGGAGGCGAGAAAACCCAAATGTGTTTGTTCCTCCTCCTTCCATCAACACAGCAACGATTGCAATATGGGCAGAAATAAGAGCAACATGAGAACTACCTCTGCAAATGTGTAGACACGAGGGCGATCTGATTCACAAAGTTTCCTCAGCTACCTCACCCCTTCCTTCCCTGACGACGAGGACAAAATAAAATAAAAAGAAGCGAGTGCCCAAGAAAACATGAACCTATTTTCTATCAGATGTGTTTTTGCGTTTTTTTTTTCCTCCCTGCGCGCCTGAGCACAACGAGCCAACATGCTCACAGATTCAGAAGAACGAGTACCTTTCTAGAAACGTGGTCACATACATAAGAATCTTAACAGGTGTGTGCGTGTGCGTGCGTGCGTGCCTGATGCCGGAAAGAAGGCACTGAAGAAGAAACATAAATACCCAACATATCGAGCGCGTGCGTTTCAAATACAGCACTGCCTGTGCAGAAAGTCACTATACTAAGAAAAAAAAAGCAAGTGCAGAAAAAAAAAACACAAGAGGTGGAAAAACAAGAGAAACAATTGTTATCACATATTTGAAATCGAAGATGTACAAGGAATAGCAGCGAGAAGAAATTAGATAAAGATGATGATGATGGTGATGAAAGATTGTCAAGAGCAGGATTACACTTTAGCAGCAAGACACGAGAGGCATCAGCGTCCCTCTTTGTTTGCTGATTCCTTGAGCCCGTCCTACATCAATCGTCGTCGCCGTCGTCATCGTCATCGTCCTCCAGGCCATATACACCATACCATAAATCGACGTAACCTTCATAAATCCAATTAATTATGAGACAATAGGTTGTGAAGCAGAAAAAATTTGCAGCGCTGATAAGAACAGTACCTCGAGTCGAGTGACAAGTTGGTCCCACCACGGACATGAGCGTTCGTCCTGATGCCTGCTGAAGCTCGAGGAGCTTGTGCACCACCGTGCGCAGTGGCTGCACTGCAGAATTCCTCCGCAGCGGCGCAAATGCGCGGAGCATCTTCGTAGATAAAATCACTGGTAAAGGAGGAGGGGGGAGTCGTTAGAGACGGTAAGCAACCCCTTTGATGAACCTAGGTGTCGCTTGTCTATGATGGTGACGACTACTAGCACGTCTCCTCAATGCATGCCCCTACGATCCGGCCAAAGCACGCCCCAGTCGATACAGTGCCCCAGCACCAGCGTGTAATGACTGTCAGCTGGAACGCGAAATAGGAAAAGGAGGTAAATGGAGAGATAATGTGTGTGTGTGTGTGTGTGTGTGTGTGTGTTATCACCACGGTGAAGGCGAGGGCGGGGGTTTTACGCCTCACCAGAACAGAGACACCAACAGATGGACCGAAGGAAAAAAAAAGGAGGAAGAAAAATTACGGCGCTGCTGCACTGCCCTCGCTACCACCTGCCACCGATCCGCCCTCTCAGTACAAAACACATTTGTGTACGCCCTAGAGAGAAAGGAAGAAGCTGATTCACAGATGACAGAGGCTACCAACTACAAGATAACTGAGAGATGATCGGTGATGTCAAGAATTGTAGGCATGATGCATTACTCCGACACACTTTCCCGCGTTTCCCCTAACGACACGCTCAGCCAATTCATCCGGAGAGCTGAAGAGTTATTGAATTCATTCACACACAGACACACACATATATATAATGTATATGTATATATATATATATATATATATATACATATCCTCCCTGTCATATTTGAAAAAGAAGAAACACGGAGAGAGAAGCGATTCGACGGCATTGACTCGGAAAAGTGAGGAGACAGGATGGACACAAAAAAAGAAAGAGACTCGTTCCAAAAAAAAAACGTCAAGCACGTCGAGAAACACGCCATCGCATCCGCTGAGAGGGTCATAACCCACACGCCACGTCCTCGATCCCTCCCGCGCATTACCATATTTAGCTTATCCCTAGTCCTCCCCACATTCCTCCTCCTGCACAAAAAAAAAAAATCCCGAGGGAAAAAAAATGACATTTGCACATATCGATGGTCATCGCAACTGGAACGCTAGAGGAAAGCATGAGTATGAAAAGGAAAGATACAATCGAAGCGTCAGCAGTAACGGTGTGATGCGAGCTAAGTGGAGCCGAACTCTTCCACCTGTGATGCGCTGCTTTATGTTTGCCTCAGAAGTTGAATTAAATTACCAACCCACTCACCCCCGCACATCTCCTCACAGGTCCCTCGCGTGGCGCAGTGCAGCGACACACACGCGCTAAGAGCAACGTCCACACACCCACACCCCGCCATTGGTTTTCGGCACAAACCCAAGCCCTTGATCGCATACACACACACACACACACACACACACACACACACCGTACCCGGTCGCTCCCCACAGTCGCCCCCCGCCACCACCACCACCACCACCACCAGCGGGCATCAACCCCACGGCGGGAGACGTTAGAGTTTTGCCCCTCACACCCATGGTGCGGGCGGGGGCACCATTTCGGGGTGTACCCGATGGAGCGCGATGCAGAAACCAAGAGCCGACACTAGCGACGATGGATGGCTGTAACGACCGGCTGTGCTGAACCCTTGGAGCAAAACGAGGCCCATCAGCGGGAGGCGTGCATTACCGCATACAGATCAAAGTGGTAAATCCGTCGAAACAGCAGGAAATTGTGTCGCTGATCAAAAGAGAGGAGAGGCAGATAGAAAAAAATAAAAAAATACTTATCCCCATGTCTAGATACTATCGTAGCTGGATTTTTGTTGTTGTTGTTTCTGTTTTTTTTTTACCGTTCAGATATGCCACAGCAAAGACAGCACTCGGTATGAAAGCCACAGCCGCTTGGAGTGGTATGTCTCCACGGTCGAGTCGGCCAAGATGTGTAAAGTATTGCGTGTCTTTGAGTCACCCCCCCCCCACCCACACACACATAGCCTTTTCACTTGCCTCGGAGAGTAGAAATTTATTAGGTGCCGCAGCTCCTGCGGCGTTGGCGGCAATGACGTAGACAAGTCCGGTTGACTGTATCATACTCTTAGTATTGCTGTGCATCACCCATACCTACACCCAGACAAGACTGACGGTAATATATATATATATATATATATATATATATATATATATAT
>CM007317.1:669054-711912 GCA_000333855.2 Endotrypanum monterogeii | reverse complement strand
TATATATATATATATATATATATATAGAGGGGGGGGGGGCACTCACCCCATGCCACTCTTGCATTTGTTGCCTGCAGTGCTTTCCAACATGAAATTCATCTATGCTGACATGGTCCACTGACCCACCCACCAGCCCCCTATGTGCAGAAGGTCTGAAGGACCTTGTTGGGCCTTGATAGGCCGCTCACTTCACGTGTAGTACGAGCTTTCCATCGCGAGCGCTTACCCATCAACCAGTAATGCATGCATTCTGAGCGTGAGCCCAAAGGCAAGCGTTATGTAAAATCCCCCAAGATGTGGGGTTCTGTCAGCCTCTGTGGTGCAAGAGCCATGGATAGTGCAGCAGTACAAACATAAATAAAAAAAAAAAAAATTGATGGATATTCAATCCATGCGCGACCGCAGAACAGTAAGACCAAAGGCAGCAGAGGGAGGAAAAGATGAGTGAGAGAGTAAAACATCAGAGAGAAGATGAGGGCGATAGTGGACCTCACACAATGTGGTGCTTTGAAATTCCATGAAGCTGGAGCTACGGAGACCGAGACCCCCTGCTCCTCACGCGTAGGGGAATGGGGATGAGGGGAACGGTCTGCTTCCAAGCAAGCCCATCCTCCTCGATTCACTGAGAAAGAAGCTCATTTTTGGTGACCGGAAAGTGATCCAAGAAGAGGGAAACGAAAGACATTCAATGAATAGGAGACGATATGAACGAAAAAGAAAAAAAAAAGAAACAAGTCGAATCGATGCGGCGGAGAGGGAGGAGGAGGGGATGACGGGCAATACACAAAAGTAAAGCAGGAAACCCTTGCGACTATACATATAGAGAAGCAGATGAATATGGAAAAAAGAAAATGCAATGAAAAAAAAAAGTGGAGCACCAAGCACGGAAAAGGCTAAGCACGTGTACACGCGCGCCTGTAAAGGCATGTAGATTCCAAACCCACGGAAGAGAATCTGGCCAGGACTGACGAAACGATACGGCAAAAAAAAAATAATAATAAGGAGGTCAAGGGGCAAGATGCAAAAAAAAAAAAGATGGGGAGATCCTCTAACGCTGGTGCGACAAGAAAAAACGATATTATCGTTTATCCAAGAGGAAGGGAGCGGGCTAAAAGCGGGTCAAGAGCGGCCGGCCGCGCACAGAGGAGCTGATGAAACACCGGTTATGGCGGTTTTCTTTTCCAGGCCTCTCACGCTTCTCGCGGGAGGTAGATGAGTGGGTGTGCACACACACCTTTCCCCTAACCGAAGAAGAAGAGGGAAAAGAGAGTATATGCTCCTTCCACACGATGGAGAGAGGGGAAGCGGTTAGAAAAATGGAACGGAGACATCGTAGAGAAGCCCGAGAAAAGCGGAACGATACAGGAGTCACGCAGCTCCGATAAACCTTTGCAATACTTCTGCCCCTCCTCAGTGCACAAATTAACTGGGAGATATATATATATATGGGCATCGTTGACAAATATCTCGCATCCTTCCCACCCCCTCTCTTCCCATGCTCCAACGCACACCGCGTGTTGCCCACACTCTGCTTCCCTTCATTTGCAATTGGTCAGCAAGCAGAAGCGAAGGGCTTAAAAACAGTGTGTCATCATACACCTGCACTTTCATGTCATACAACACACACACACACACAATATGAAACATATAAATAGAGAGTGAGAGAGAGAGTGGGAGAAAAACCCTCCTTTTTTTTAGGTTCGAATAGGTGGTCATAAGTACACGTAAAGCTGAGGAAACAACGCACCTGACACAAACGGAAAAAAAAATAATGCTCCAGGAAAGATATATTTATATTCATATATGTGAGGCAGAAAAGGTGAGAGCACGAACAGTGTTACAACCCTTTTCATTGATGGCTACCCCTGAAATGGCGTGTGCGCAGGGGAAACTATGAGTACAGTGGAACTACCGCCGCAAAATATGCGAGAAACCGAAAGAAGAATTTTTTAAAAGATCAATGCACAAAAAATGCAAAGCGATGAAAAAAAAACAGCAAAAGAAAGCGACAGGACGCAGAAGGAAATCAAAAAAAAAAGACAACATCGAATGGAATATAGAAAATAATAATAATAATTTAACGAATCGCGTCAAAAAAATCTGTGCACAGCAGAAAAGAAGTCAAAAGGCAACAGCATTAAAAAAAAAAAAAAGGAGAAGAGCAAGGGAAGCTGCAATCGAAGTGTGAAGCATCAATATAAAAAACAACGGAGACAGGGGGAAAGGTGAAGTGCAAAAAATGAAAAAAAAAAAATATGCAAGAGAAGCAGACACGAAGAGATTTTTTTTTATGCAACGACACACACACACAGACAAACCTATAAATTCTCTTTACTAGAAAACATACCTTCTTGTTCCGTGATGTCTTGGAAAATCCTGGAGGACTATTTTGTAGGGAAATGGGGCCGAATGGGAACGCCTTTGTGCTGATCGTGCGTCGTCTATCAACACTCACCAGCTGCTTCACACATCCCCGCACCCTCACTCTCTGTGCAACTCACTTCTTCAGTGACACGCCTGCCTACTTACTCCGCAATCAGCCCCGATGTGTTTTCTGGCCTGGGTGTTGCAGTTATGTACAGCTTTAGCACTGAAAAAAAAAAAACATCAGAATGACGGTAGACGAGCCTTCGGTCTGTTGACCACCCCAGAAATAGCTCTCTTCCCCATCCTCCAAATCGGTCTCAAGAGGCCATCTTGAGGAGTGACAGAAGCGGGACTACTCCGGTATAGTAGAAATCTTCACATGTGGCTGTTCTTGTTTTCTGTGACTCATCCACACAGAGGGCATACCCCACACACACACACACACACAGCCCGATGCCTCTAATACCACTGAAATACTTCAGCGATGTGGGCAAACGTACCGTAGTCGATCGCCACAGCGGTCTTGCCTCTCTCCCCTTCCCCGGCAAGCATCATATCCCGCCAATGTCCACGTAGGGCACACCTAACCCTTTTTTTTTATGTTTCACCTGTTGTGTGCGCAGTGCATGACTCATAGGTGAGCACTGGAGGGGGGGGGGGATCCGTAACTGTTGCCTCAAACCCCTCCACTAGCGCTAAGCTATAAACGAAGTGCTGTTGCGAGACCACAGTGACCTCCCCCTCTTCACGAAAAGATGGCGCCCCCATTATGCCCTCGGGGTGTATGTGAAGACCATGAGGTCGCAAGAGCGCTGCTCTCGGTCGGCTCGACTCTAGGAGGAGGCAGAAGGGGGGTACAATATGTTCAATCCCATATATGCTCCACAGTCACAACAACATTAGAGCAAACAGGATTTTTTATCACTTCACCAATTCACAGAGATCCGAGGGGACCACCCATTGTGAAGAATTCGCTTTGATGCCTGAATGTGTGAATACACCTCGCCACTCTCCATGGAGAAATAAACTTTATATATGGAAGCCATCCTCAGTCCCGCACACATACACACACAACCACACAGCCAAAGTTGTGAGCCTTCACGCGAGTCCCCATTTTCCGTGCTGCCGCCATGAAAACACGAACTTCAGCAGTGCAGCAGGCCGACATCAAATCAAGACACGTCGAAAGCTGCGGTGTCGCTCGTCAACTTCGCCTGGAAAAACACGTCACGCAGCGTGCAGCATCTGCGGCATCTTTTTTTTTTTTTTTCGTATGCGCCGCAGCCGAGAACCCTTCTAGAGCCGTGGATATGCATATCAGTCTGCAGTTAGCATGTCACCTCTTTCCCCCTGGAGAGAAGACAAGAAATAAATGCCTAGGGGAGCAATACCAACTGTGACCGCAGTATTCAGCCTCAGCAATGATGCTTGTGATTGCCCACCCATGGGCCATACACCCCAGTGAGCCCCAGTGAAGAAAGCGCGAGATTTGCTCAGCTTATTCTCGACTCTGAATACGAAACTGTGTGCTTCATCGCGCGTTGTCGGCGAGATAATCAAACCCTAATAGGTGTGAACCTCAACTGAGAGACATGCATCGAGCCTCTATTAGATCGTTACGAGAACCCGATTGTCGCAGGGATCAAACGATCCGCAGCAATTCTTTTTTGTTGTTTGTTTGTTTTAAAAGTCAGAGCATCGTGATAGGAGGCGGATGACTAACTTCTTTCATTCACTGCTTGGCTAAGGAACTATCAGCAGTACCACCACCATCACCGAGTGTGTGTGTAAGCCTCACACCGCAGCCATACTTCATCCCATCTGCACGTTCCAATAACTGAATGTTCTGTATCGAGAGCTCTCAATGCCCTCTTTTGTGTCTTCTGAAATACATCGGGTAAAAAAATTGCAACTGTGTGTGGCCTACGCTCTCAGCGAGGGGGGAGGAGGGGGGAGAAAGGTGGGGGGGCGTGACTCCACCACCTCTGCGTCTGTGTTACTGCTCATGGCTAGTGAAGGGGGAAATCCTTGAACATGTACCAGCTCCACAACCTCGGGCATGCCAACAGCCATACCGAGGGAAGAGAGTGTTCTGATCTGTGCTAATTCTATGGAGCAGCTCAGATTTTCTCGAATGACTTGTTGATGGTGACACTCAGTACCTGCTCCCCTCCCACCTACCCCCCGGTCGGCAGCGGCCTGTCTTCGTGCGCTCGTAAAAGAAGGCTGGGACTCTGACT
Organism: Endotrypanum monterogeii; assembly: GCA_000333855.2. NCBI lineage: Eukaryota > Euglenozoa > Kinetoplastea > Trypanosomatida > Trypanosomatidae > Endotrypanum > Endotrypanum monterogeii. The sequence goes on along the minus strand of CM007317.1, from coordinate 707,305 downwards.
GGAGCCTCAACGACCTCTCATGCAACTTATGTAGGGAACACGCTAAAGCATCAGCATAGCATTTCCTACCCATGTATTTCCAGCCACCTGCACCGTGCATCCTTCTCCTGCCACCACTCCATTCCCTGCCTCCCACGCGCCAAACGGCAACACGCAGCGAACCTCCAATGGATCCATTGGAACTTGCCCAAGGACTGTATTCGAGAATTTGAGAGCTCGCATCACTTGGTTCGTGACAACACCACAGTCGTCGAAGACTTTATAGTGATGATTCCCCAACCTCAATAGATCATCCATATACGACCCCGCTCTGTCTGCTGAGGTGAGACACCATACCGGTACGTACCTCTGAAGCAAGCGGACAGGCCTCCCCCCTTGCACGTCAGACCTACCACGAGCTCGCGACTGTGCTGACGCTCCGCATCGACATGTCCACCACACGGAAGCCCTCATGCCCCCTCGCCACTCCTCGACTGTACAGTAAGCTACGAACCCACCGGCAGAAACAATGCTCTTTCTGAACTGTCACCCACCCCAGTCGAAAAAAGAAAAAAGCCCGACTGTTTCCTTGACATCTGCTCGCGACATGATTGTCGGCAGAGCCAAATTCTTCTTGTTCATCAGGCGTCGTCTGTCATACGGCGATGCGGCCTATATTCTGGTGAATCCCTGGACCCGATAATTTTTTTTCCCATGTACGCAAGATCGAAATCAGACCAGCGCACTGTGAACTGTAGCGTGTATGCAGACACAAAGAGACAAGATTACGAGATCTCCTTGAACTCCCTGCCGATCAGTCGCACTCCTCTAGCCGCTGCCGCCGCCCCCCCACCCCCCCCCCTTGGAGTCACTAGTGGGAGTGGAATCTCCGATGAGACCGTGAGAGCCTGTATTTCGTGCCCTGTAGGTGCCCTGAATCCTCGCATAATACGGCCTGCCTCCCCAGCCTGACCACCTTTCATTTTTTTACATCTATATATATATATATATATATATATTAGATGATGAGCTCGCACATCACCTTGTATGAAGAACAGCGGGGAAGATGCATGCTTGGTTATCAGCTCCCCAGAGGAAATCATCGCAGCCCCCTCTCAGAGACTGACCGCAAACTCATCATGCGGCTGATATGGGTATCCCCCTATATTCTTGCGGTCGAGGGACATGTACGCGAGGGCATTACTCGAATCCTCCGAGTTATGTATGCGCACCAGTCGCTAGGCCAGGTTCACACAGCTATGAAAAGCAAATGATATTGCGAGGAGAAACACATCAACGCATCCATTAGCATTTCAAAAGCTGTGGAGCCTTCAGCGCTGCGGCAAACAACACCCAAACACACACCAGTATTGATCCACCAGGCCCGTGAGTGAACCACTGAGTACTACCGACGCACTCGCAAAGACACAGTTCACATGGCTTTTGTTGTTGCCTGCCTTCAGGTAGCCATCAGTGGTGAGCAAGGGGAGGGATTCCCAGCCACCCTCGTTTCACAACGATAGCATATGCCTGTGACGCGCTCTGCCGCCTGCCACCTTCAACGGAGATAATATTTTTCGAAGTAATGGTCGGCGAAGGCGTGCGCAGACACTGCTTTGGGGCATCTGGTGCACTGTGCGAACAAACAAGAAAAAAAATAGAGGGGAAGGAGGGGAAAACTGTACTCAGCTAGAGATCAAGCGGGCTAGAGAAAAGGGGAGGGGCCAGCTGAGTAGGAAAAACACCACAGATTTTTCCAAAGCTGGAAAAAAAAAAACGATCCTCCTCTTCCCAGTCGCCTCCTATCGGTAAGTGAGCTAAGAAAAGGGTGAACAATCTCGGATGCCCCTCTTCTTCAGAAACAAGCAATTTGTGAAACACAAAATAGAATGGAGGGGATGCAGAGTGTTATGCAACCGTATACGGCAAGTTTCCCATATGTGCTGTACCTCTCCACCAAACAAAAATTTACAACAAAAAAAGAAGATGTGACATGATTTTGATTATGAAGATGATGTTTGTACTGAAATGATTCCTCCCACACCTGTTTTCTCCCAGTCACACCCTCTGCTTACTCGTTTGTTTTCCCCTCTTTCTCGTCGACTACCACACACTACAAACAGCACAAATACACACATAGTTTTTTTTTAAAAAAATACATACATTGAAATTTAAATCTACATATATACATATATATATATATATATATATAGTCGATTATTGAGGGTTGGGAAAGAAAACATAAATAATAAAATAGCAGGGATCTGCTTCCAGAGCGTGAGGTGTAAAACCGACAAGAGGGGGAGGGGAGAATATGCGGAAGAAACAAGCAAATTAAAAGGTGGTGTTCGCAAAAAAAAAAAAAACGGGGCCCATAGACAGACACCGGAAGGGGAGATGATTTGAGCAAAAAAAAAAAGAGGCGAGGCATACACAAGATGAAAAAAATGTTATGAAGACAAACGCCTCCATTTTTGTGTGGGTATGCCGCCCACAAGACTCCCCCCTCCCATCGCGAGCGCTGTATGGCACCTTCCTGACGAGATCACTCACACCTCTCACTTCGCGTCGACCCAACAGCATTTCTTTTTCTTTGAAAGCGCGATGCCCGCGAGTATTCCAAAGTACAGAATATCCTCGAAACTACTATGACGGATCATAGTTGCATATGTCCTCCTCTTTTCGTTCACCCCAACTCCGCACAGCACAGAATTTTGAAGAGAAAAAGAGGGCACACCTTCACAGCATGACTTTCAGGAGCGAGCAACCGCCCTATAGGTCAAGCTAACTCCCTATCCCACTGAGCAACCGCTTCTCGCCCACACGGACGGAAACAGCCAGACCCTCGAGCCATGAGTCACTGCTGCTGTCGCCAGTGAAGTCTTGGATGGCGTTGCACAGAAGCCACTCGCGACAGTGAGCATGTTCGTGCCAGTCGCATGGTGTGCGGCATGCCCGGATACCCGGTATGTATCTTACCCGGCTTTCGCTGCTCACTGGGGGTGGTGATGATAGGGGTGAGGGGTTGTGAGGATCAGCCTGTGCAGTGCGTGGGTAAGCAAGGACTGGCGTTGGGACCATGCACCGGTGACGAGGGGGGAGGAGTAGCCAATGAATTCAAACTGTGTGGGAGCACAACAAAAAAAAAAAAAGTACGCCACAAACATCTATCCTCTTGTCTTCATGTCCTGATGTGTTGGGGAAAAGTGAAAAATAGATACGCGCCTGCACCGGGGTGCCGTTGGCGAACTCCCCCCTCTGACTTCACACACACACACACTCATAGCATAAACACGTACTCTCTCACACTCTGGGGCGGAAAAAAAAAAAAACAGAATGAGGACAAGGAAAAAGAAAAAAAAACTGTCAATAGGCCAAAGAATAACGTATAAAAATATTCCTTCACGTGCAATACGACACACTTTACCTTCCCTCCACCAGTTCTTCTGCTTTAAGCGTCACAATCATATCAAGATCAAAACACACACATCCTAAACACGCTGTTCTGCATCAAGTGCCAAACGAAGGGGAGGATACGGATGAGGTACGAAAAGAGAAATATGGAAAGGTTCTAAAAATAAATGAAAAATGCAAAACTGAGGGCGACGATGAATGGGGCAAAGGAACTAGACGGGAGGAGCAAATATGAACAAGACGAAGGAAGGGGACGCACAAGATTATTGTCAGAGCTCGAATCAGGTGCCGTTGTCAAAGGGGGACACGAAAAGCAAGCGAATGAAAAGCGAAATGAGAAATGTGCCTATTGGACACTTGCCCTTCCCTTCATTGCCTAGCATGCACATATGAAGTGATGCAAATCACGCTGGGGCACCTCAGGCTGCCTACAGACCTCATCGCCATGACTGGCAACTGCGCGTGCTACATAATCCATGCACAAAAAAAAAGGAGAAATACATTGATCAAGAGATGCGCCAAAGGCAAGAATTAGGAAGCAAACGCGACCCACCCCCCAGAAGAATCAGCTCACGGAAATAAGCATGAAACACGCATCAAGGCATCACATCCGCCCCATCACAACAGAAAATAATAATAATAGTCACTTCGTCCAAACCCCTTCCCCCCCCCCCCCCAAAAAAAAAAAAAAAAATAGTAATGATGTAACAATAAGAGTAATAATATGAATACTAGTAAAAATCTCCAGGGGAAAAGAGCAGGACGGTAGGCGAAGAGAAGGCGAGTCAAGGGCAAACAGACCAACAAAACCCGTCGCTATCGGGCACGAGAGGACAACACAATCTAGAAGATCAGAGATCAAGAGACACAACACAACACGGGTTCCGGGATGAAAGAAAAGAACAAGCATATTTTACACATGTCCTCCCTTGCAATAGAAAAACTTCGTGTGCATTCTCATAATATGTGCGCTTTGCAAAAACAAAAGTGCGAGGGGGAGGGGGTATAGATGAGGGAGGGGGGGAAGGCCTAATGCTACGAGAAACTATCCCGGAAATAGAAGCGTGAGCGCGGTCAGACAAATGTATCAGAAATCAACCTACGCCCGCTCGTTAACGAAACTCGCACCGTCATCAATGCAAACGGGGAAAAAGGAGGGAGGGAAAGAAAGACGGAAGGAGAATTCAGAGGAGAAATTATCGATTCCGCGACAAAATACAAAAAAAAAAGGATCACTTTCCCCAAACGTCTCACCTCTTACTCAGTCCGGTGGTGGCCTTTCTTTACTCACCCCATTTGCTCGATGCTCATCAGGTCATGAATTATTGTTGTTTTTCCCAAAAGAGCCTGGTCCACTTGCGATTCTACACATTTTTCGAGTATCGTCCCCCCCCCCCCTAACACACACACACACACACACACACACTTACTCACCCTGCACCACACTTCTTATGGAGCTCGACAGCACAGGCTTGAGACTCTGTGTGCGCTAAGAATCACTTGAGTTGTGAATACCGTTGCGCAAAGGCACTGGAAGATCCATCCCCATTACCATCCTGTGTCCGAGCAACGCGCTAACTTAGATTGGGTAGACACTGTTGAACCCAAGTCTGCGGGAGGCGGGTCCTTCGTATGCCGCTGAGTGAAGCAGCTCGATTTTTTGCCAACAGCGGCGTGGTGGGCTCTGTTACTGTATTATGCTTTTTGTTGTTGTTGATGTGCTAGTGCTCGATGCCTGGAGTTCCTCTCTTACCAAAGCTGGTCAGGTCGATTCGAGCGCTACGCCAGTGAAACGGCTTTCCTGACTTTGAGAAAGGCACCACAGTGTTAGATGGGCCATGCGAAGCGGGAAACGAGGTACTATGAGACTGGATAGAGACAGGGGCCACTCCACTGTTGATGCGCGAGTCCGACAGTTTTCCTGCAAGCTGCCTACAACTCGCTGTTCCCCTGAGAGGATTTCCAGCTCTCGAGTTGTACCCATACGGTGACAACTCTGAGTGTTGTATGCACTCTTCCGCGTGCTGCATTTCACGTACGGATGCAGATTGAAACATTTCCCCTAGTGAAACGGTTCTTGTGTCTAGGTTGATCGAGTACTCTCGGCGTTCCTGTACAGTGTTTTCTGCATGAGGGCCTCTGGACACCCCAGTTGACATGCTGAGGTACTCCTCCTCTTCGGGAGGCACACCCGCACCCGTATGGAAATCCTTGCCTGATGCTGCTGCCCCTGCTACGTTAAGCCATCGCGAGAAACTGTTCAAGACAGCGGCACACTCACCCCTGTCCAATGTATGGACCACGTCTGTCTCCACCTTCGAGCTATTGCAGCTCTGGTGCAGCTCTAACATGCTCGGGGGTGTGCCCTTTGTACCGCAGTCATTGCATTCTTTGCCGTTGACGTCACGGCTCGTGGGAAATTGCTGGAAAGGGCTGAGCACTGCCTCGCACTCAGGTAAGTGGGTGTTGCCCCTCTGGGAGGTGGCGATGGCGGCCTTGGCGCTTGAGGGAACGGCATTAGGTGGTGGAACCTTTGGCAAGCGCACTCCGTCAGCGAGCTGCAATTCGTGAGACTTCGCGTTGGACTCTTCCATGAAAATTTGAGGCGTGGTGGTGGTGATAGAAGAAGCGGCGCAGGCGGTGATTGGGGGGGCACGTGCATCCTTTTTCTCGACCGACTCTTTCGTATTCGATGGTGATTTAAGAGGTGTCGAGTTACCCGGCAAGGAGAAGTTGGTAGCCGCGACCTCAACCCCCACAATGTCTACGCGACGCTGCAGTTGCCTCTGCCGCATGCGCCCGATTAGCCGCCTCTGTTGTACTCGCGGCCACTGACTGCTTGCGTCCGTCGACTGCACCGCACTGCACGCTGCAGTACCTGCGGGTGCATCGCAGAAAGTCGGAACAGTGCCGCTGAGAGTAGTGTTGTCATCATTGCAGGAAGCAACGGTACTCGTTTCGCTGGTGTGGGAAGCGGGCGGCTGCGAAAGCGGCGCAGACGGCTGCGCACCGAGGGGCGCGGCAATCGACTGAACCGAATTTAGCGGCACCTCTGCCGCGATAGAATGTTTTCCTACGGTGGCGGATATGGAATCCTCTGACTTAAGTGGTGCACTATTCCCCTGATGCGCATACGCCTCGGGAAGCCTCGTCCCAGTGTCGCTTCCGTCCTCCCTTAAAGATGACAGCCTCGGTTTCTTCTCTGAGGATGTGGGAAAGACAAACTCGTTGCAGATCCAGGGGTGCTTCATCGCCTCACGCGGAGCGACCCGCTGCGAGGGGTCCCATTGCAGAAACAGTCGCACAAAACTCAGAAATTCATCGTCCTCAGAGACCCCTAAAAACCTCGCCAACGACTTCGACCCTGGCTCACGCTGCTTACCTATCGGCATGGCGCGGGTTCGGGGTTTGTGGTTTTCGTCGAAGAAATGGCGTCTCCGTCGTGGCGAGGAAGCCACTATAAGCTCCACTGGCGGCGGCCCTAGATACTCCATAATGCACCCTAGCTGATCCTTATCATCCTCACCTGAGAAAACGGGATCACCGTTGGCCAGCTCGCAGAGGATGCACCCAAAGCTCCACCAGTCAATCGCTTTGCCATACTTCTGCTCCAAAATCACTTCTGGTGCGCGATAGAAGCGCGACTGAATATACACGTACATGTTTCTCACGTCAAAGCACGCGGACCCTAGATCGACTACCTTCACGACAGACGGGTCGGCGTCGCGTAGAACTATGTTCTCGGGTTTCAGGTCACTGTGAATCACGTTCTCACGGTCTAGAAACGTCAGCGTAACCAGCATGCGCGCGGAAATTTTGCGAATCAGTGACAAAGGCATCGGGAAAAAGTCCTTCGACTTAAGGTACTCATATAGGTTGGCGCCAAGGAGTTCATAGGTTATACAAATATGTCCACGAAATTCGAAACTCTCCCTCATGCAGACAATGCCGTAAAGTCCTTTTGGATCGCTGCCGTTCAGATGTTGTAAAATACGAATCTCATGCTCCGCTTGCTTCAAAACCCTTCGATCGTTTCGAATGAGCTTCACAGCCACTACCAACTCATGGGCATGGTCGACCGCCTTTACAACTTGGCCAAAGGCACCGTTTCCCAGCACCCCGAGAACCTCGAAGCGGTAAGCGATATGATCTTGAATGCGAAAATTGTAGTCGCCATCTTGCGTATCGTACCCGTTGTTGTATCCGTCAGTCGGTGACTTTACCTTATCGATGCACCTTTGTCCAGCATAGTACACTGCCCCATATTGTAGAATCTCTGTCTTTTCGTATGCCGTGAGACAGTCACCGAATTTTTGCAAAGCTTCCGACGCTGAGATGGGAAAGGCACCTGAGGCGCCCAATTCCTTTTCGGGGTGCATCACTACCCCTTCGAAACTTGGCGCAAAGAAAGTACCCGTAACAGAAAAATGGAAAATTACGCCACACACACACACACACACACACAGAGAGACGAGTGTCTTCAACAGCAGTGGGTGGAAGCGATAGAAGCGGATGTATCTAAATGATGAATGGAAGTTGAGTTTGCTTAGGACTCGCACACAAAACCATGGAAGTCTCTGCACGATACCGCGAGTACACACCACAGTCAAGGTGTGCCTCGGCTCTGAGGTGGTGCACACAAGACCTATATGCGAAAAAGGCGTGTCTCAACTCAGGGGGTGGAATGGGGTGAAGAAAAAAAAAGGGTCCCTCTCCAGGCAAACATGTTCCAATGAGCTGTAGGGACATGGAGCGAATATAAAAAAGCAGATAAGTGAAAAACAGTAGCGTGAAGAAGGGGGGGAGGGAAAGCGTGAAAAGAAGGTTGGGCGTGAGATGGAGTAATGGAGTCAGAAAAAGGCAGCACGTCACTTGAATGGGTAGCAAAAGATAGCGACCGGTCCAGACATCAGGCATTTCCGAAAGGGTGGGGGAAAAAAATCGAACGCTGCTGTGAGACCTCCCCTACTAGAACTAGTGTTGATTCTCCTCCGGAGCATACTTGCTCGGGTATTCCCCTCGCTTGCTCTCACGAATTCGCACATCAAAAAAAAAGGTAACGATGCAAGTAGGTTATGAATACGAGCCCGTCAACATGCTGGAGAGTACCACCTCCATGTTTTGCATCATTATGTACCACTCCATCCATTCGTCAGCCCGCTCCATGGCATCAGGCTCTTCAAGCTCAAAAATCCGTTCTGAATAATCCTCAAAGCCCATTGGTTCATAGTTGTGCGCTGACAAGCTGTGTCCACAAGGAAGCAACTGGGTGTCAGCCCTGGATTCCCCCATCGCCACGCCGAGGGAGTGACTAGGAACCTTTGTGTAACGGATAGTGTATCCTATGCGGCACCACAGAACCTCAGCTGCGTTTACGACGGCATGGCAAGCGCATCTTTCTCCGACCCTAGGGTCGAAGACACTCAAACACGGATGACCGTAGTCGCAGATGAGACGCTCGTTGTTGTTTCGGAGGCGGCGAATATTCACATCCTCTGGGGTGGACAAGAGGGCTCTGATTAGTTGAAGAACATGTCCAGCAACTGCGACTCGCAGAGCCTTGTCTACAATATTGCTGTACAGAAAAGGAGGAATAGAATCTAAGTCACAGATACTTCTGGCAGCCGCTTTGAGGTGGCTTAACTCTGAGCATCGTCTCTGTAATTCACTTTGCCATTTCAACTCCGCGCGCTCCTCCATCATCCTCGTGACATGAGCTTTATCCGCTCGCTTTGTCTCAAGCAGAGCTACTCGAGACATCCTCTCCTCAGCCAAAACCAGTGAACGATTCTGCAGTTCAAAAGTGACGGCATCTGTCAACCCTTGAGCAACGCGTGTGTGCCACGCCTCCGCCTTTGCACGTTCTAGTAGGTAGTGATTGTAAATATCATCTGCCACCTGTAAAGAAGGTGAGTCATCTAGAATTACATTAGGATCAAACTCCGCATTGAGAAGACTGTCGGGCACGTGCGACTCCGTCCCATCCTCAGGCAGAGGGGTCTCTCCCTCGGTCAAAGTACCAAAATAGTCAGGCGCTAACAGCTGAAAACTTGCGCAGAACGCAACAAATAAAGTTTCGATCTTTGCACACATCGCCTCGTTGTAGATTTGTCTGTTGGGATCTGTCTCCCGTGCCCTCAGCACAATTTTACGTAATCTTGGAGTAGCATCTGCAATGGTGTCTCGTATTCTAGTCGAGAGTAGGTGTAAGCTACAAGGATCACAAACAATGGGACCGAGGCCATCACCATCAGCTGTGGCCCCATCGCACTTGCGATGTCCGCCACCTGTCAAATACTCCTTCAACGTAAGCACATCTTGGGCGAGAGTGTCAGATAGAGTCGTCAGCTTCTTAAATTCAGTCATCTGACAGATTCTTAGGGGAAAAGCTTTTGATGAAGTAGAAAAGTGGCTTTATGAAGACAGTCAAACGCTCGACTAGAAGAGCCCGACCTCAGATATCATACGCACAGCAGGGACGCAGTGAAGCAATCTTTTCTTTCCCAATTTGTTTTCCTGGAAGTTTCTTTGCGTGCAACATGCTGGTTGCAAGGCAGACTTGTCACGGCGCGTTCCATCAAGGGGAACCAATAAGCAGCAGAATCCCTTTACTAAGCATGCCTGCTTTTTTTTTTCGCCGTTTAGGTGTGGAATCTTGTCAATCCCATTCGACGTAGTGTCTCACCAGTCATAATTCACACCCCTGCAATCTCAAACATGCACACAGTTCATTGAGAAAGTACTCCTTGTCCACAATCGCCTTCAACGAATTAACGGGTACACAATACTTTTTTTCTAACTCGACATCAACAATGCTTTTTGCACCGTCTGCCTCGCGGAGATCTACAATAGAATGTTCATCTCCAATAAAAATGTTGTCGTCAAAGAAAACAAAGCAATAGTTCGGATCATTCTGCAAAATCGGGAACACCTTTCCACCAGTGCGGTGCTCGGCCGCCTGTGCCCACGCAGGGTAGTAGTCCACAAGACCACCTACGTTATTAGAGTGAGCAAAGTACTCCACTAAGTGATCCTTTAGATCTGCAAATGATGTCTTCTTAACCGACGTACACCCAGGCACTTCCTGCAGAAGCTTCAGCACTTTGACAGGGTCTGTCTCCTCAAACTCTGACTCAATGCATGAGGAGAGCGAGACGCGAGGCCCGTAACAAATGTATATGTCATCAGCCTGTCGGAAAAGAGACCCCGAAAGTGGCTCGAGATACTTCTGTTTTAGTCTCTGTAAAATTGGACCAGACGGTTTGCACACGTGCGTCCCGAGAACAAAGGATCTCCATTCTTGCAGAACAGTGTTCAAGTCACTACCGAATGTTCGGAAAATGAGCGTGAAGCAGAAATCGAGCTCTGAGAGTGTGTTTATCATGTGAAAAAACGAAGGAATGATACTGTGATACCCGTCGCCGTGCTTCAAGTGCTGACGCTGCAAAGCGATTAGCGGCGCATATGACTCACCAATTTCCCCAGGAAACGTGAACTTCCTCGTCGCTTGCCGACGGAGGTTTGAGATCGACTTCCAAACTGCATTTCGCTCTGCCTTGGGCATCTGCTGCATCCCTGAGGGTGCACAATATACGCTGTCAATGTACGCATCATACGAAATGATAGAGCCACTGCAGGTACCGGATAGCGTGACCGGCGCATCTAGGATACTGTAGAGAGGACGCCAATCATTATTAGTAGGATCGACGTAGCCGAAGGTGTTCGCAGCAACGTTGCTATTGAGGACATCCTCCGTGGTTCGACCACCTGCCTGGTCAACCTGAATAATAGTCTTATTAATATCCATATGGATCACCAGGTGCTTTTTGGAGCACTGCTGGAGAAACTGACGCGACATCATCTCAGCTCCTATGAGTTCAGTGCAAGCCCTGGAAAAGGTAAATAATATATATATATATTTTTTTTTTCAAGTGCAGACTGCACACGGGAAAAGAGGGTCAAGGCCGGTGCCTATAATGAAAAAGAAGCACATAGAGCTAGCAATTTTTTGTTTGCAGACGAGCTCCTTCCGTATGCTAATGAGATTACATCACTTCTTTTAGGGACACCAAAGTGAAATCAGCTTTTACCTACCATAGGAGCAGAGGAAGTATATAGCGTCCTATACAAAAGAAATGAGCCCATTAATTTGGTATATTTTTATCTTGTTCTTGGTGTCTACATATAAACTATGTCACCTGGCGATCTGCGTCAGTAAAAGATTACCCGAAAAGACGCTGAATCCGAAGGGGACTATACCCGGTGATTCGAGGAAAAACTTCTAAAAAATACCACAATACGTGCCCAAGAAGGTTCCCGAGAAAGTCGTTAGTAGCCCCAAACATCAACCCGTTCATGACGACAAGCACAAATGGGAGAAGGCACATGGGTATCTGAATCACGAGAAACATTGCCACTTGCATCTCGTTGAAGAGGCGACTCATAATATATGTCAAGCAAGTGCCTAGCATGTAACTCAAGTATGGTGTATCAATAATCTTTGAAAGTCGAAGGCCCAGGAGCGATCCACTGATGATGACTAGCAATAAAATGTAGTCGAGCGGTCGAATTTGGTAATACTGCGCTTCCAGGTGAGAACTGACTACGTAAAACCACTGGATTTCCATTACGCTATGAGCGCTGATTGGGCCGAAGTAGAAAAAGTTAGTCACCAACCGCCAATAGTCATGCTCTTTGAAGATCAAAGACGGGCTAAGCATCAAGTCAGCAGACTCTATCATCTGCAAAGACGTCAAGACGCTGAACATTCCCATCAACCCACAGATCCCCAGCGTGATGGGTGTCTCGTGCAGCGCATTCTCAATAATATGGTTCATGTTGTATGATTGACGGTGTTGATAATTATGTATGTATAGAACCAACTTCACAGCTCTGAAGATGCACTCGGTGCCTTCAACACAAGTGCCGCAGTTATTCGCAACCTAAAAAGCACTAAAGAAGAGAATACAGAAGAAAAAGGATCGATGTTAGAGAACAGCTTCTCCTGTAAACTCCAGGAAGCTGGTACGAATATCTAAGCATGAAAAGTGTCCTACTATTTTCCTCGGGCAAAACAGAAACGACCACTTCGATCTGGCTCGAGGACCGTTTCCTCCACTATCCTATCGCATCACTCACACAAATATATGTAACCATGCAGACCCTGCGTGTATGATATCAATACACTATCTTCTCTAATAAAACGCATCCAAGTTCCCTTAACGCATTTTTAACTTACGCCATATACAAAGAACACTTCCCTCACGTGCAGCGGACCCAGCCACTTTCACCACCTTCCCAAAACCTCCCCCCCCCCCCCGAAGACAAAAAAAAAACACCTTTTCTCTCAGCAAACCCCCGCTTTCCCAGACCACCACGAATATCACCCTTTCTTGAAACCAAAATCTTTTTGGAGTTCTCAGCATCAACATCCATAAAACCCAAGCCCGCCGATTTTGTTTTTCAGAGTTCTCTCGCGTGGCGCAGTGCAGTGACACACACGCGCTAAGAGCAACGTCCACACACCCCGCCATTGGTTTTCGGCACAAACCCAAGCCCTTGATCGCATACACACACACACACCGTACCCGGTCGCTCCCCACAGTCGCCCCCCGCCGCCACCACCACCACCACCAGCGGGCATCAACCCCACGGCGGGAGACGTTAGAGTTTTGCCCCTCACACCCATGGCGCAGGCGGGGGCACCATTTCGGGGTGTACCCGATGGAGCGCGATGCAGAAACCAAGAGCCGACACTAGCGACGATGGATGGCTGTAACGACCGGCTGTGCTGAACCCTGGGAGCAAAACAAGGCCCATCAGCGGGAGGGGGGTTCCCCATTGCAGCGAGACTTGGATCACTGCAAATCACCAAACCCCGACGAAACAACCCAGACACCAGAATAGCTAAACGTAGATAAATGGTAGACTTGAGGATGGAATTGATCCAATATGTGCGGGAAGGGAAAGATCTTGCCAACCGAGCCAGATGCGACAGTGTGAACATGATCCTGCTCAGCCCCTACACGCCAGTGAAACTGCCCAAATGGGAAGAGAGTGCGTGGATACAGAAGATGGTGCGGCCAGAAGCCGACCCATTGGCAATCTTGCTGCTGAAAAATGGCTGGCCACCAGCGCGAGAGCACCGTCAACAATGATGCTTTTCTCCTGCCCTCACTGCTTCCTTGGACTCTTCAAGAGACGGTCTACCCTAACCGCACTCACGAACTCCTCGCCTCCCTTTGCATTCTCCTGCCTTTAGCCGTTAGAAGTTCCATGTCGTTCTCATTGGCACTGTTTGGTGGTGCTGTCGTTGGCACAGTGGTTGTCTTGAAACTCGCTTTCACCCCACGTGCATTTCGAACAATTGCAACCGGGGCGGTTGCTGGTGCTGTTGGGGGAGGAATTCTCGTGCATATAAACTACCTTCGCCATCACTCCATGTCGGCTAACTACAGACCAATAGGAATTACACCACCGCCTCTCAACTTCTCAACTGTGCAGCCCGTTCTGTACAAGCACCTTTCTGAGGATTACGAAAATCGAGGGGAGTTAGAACTAGGAGAGGAATCTATCACCGTGCAACCAAACGTGTTCGCACAGATAGGCATCATCGACGTGAACGGTGTGCGTCAAATGTGGACAAAAGCAATAATTCCCGCTATACTGGATGGGAGGAAAAAAAAATTCCTGGAGAGCAAAGGAGAATTCCAGGCTGATGTTGAGGCAAACATAGTCTTTTGCGACATCGGCAGTGGTGTTGGTAACGTTTGCCTCCAGGTGCTTTGTGAAACGAAATGTCTCAAAAGCGTTGGTGTGGAGATCATCCCTTCTCGGATACGGGCTGCTGAGGAAGCCTCAAAGCGAGCACAACTTTTGTACTCGGATATCTTCTCGCAAAAAGAAGCTGTCTGGGTGCAGGAAGACCTGGTGAAGTGTGCCTCACGGCTCAGAGAGGAAGGTGTCACTGTTCTTTTCACACACTCTTGGATGTTTGATGATGATCTCATGACGAAACTAACCGATGTCATCGCACAAGTACCTAGCATTCAGTGTGTTGTGACTTCGCGCAAGCTCGACGAAAAAGTACTTGCGTCAACTATGCTGCAGCAGAGAACATTGATGCACTTCAATGCAGATTGGAATGACGAGGCACCCTTTTATGTCTACGGTAAGTGACGTTTAAGCACCTAACTGGCGCACACTACACAGTTGCCTGAAAGTAACAACGCCAGTGTAGCAACTGTCATCTATCTGCAGCCTACTGTATAATTGAAAAGGTATGATGAGTCTCCACTATTTCTACACTAGTAAGCTACAAAGATGTGACATCTTATCTATTCACACGAAATCCCGTTTCCTACAACATACCATCTTTAGTGTGTCCTTCCTGCACACCCCGTGGTAATCGTACTATCCTCAAAGTTCCATTGCGCGTGAAACTTATGTCATGCCGAAACGCGTAACTCATCGCCGAAGCACTGTTCTCAGACTTCACTAACGTCAGGGGAATAAAGAAGCTACTTGCTGTTAAAGACTCTATAATCCACAATCGCAACATTCTCCGTGGCGGCAGTCTATTAAATCACACTAAATGCGTATCAAAGTACCTGCAAGAAGTCCACCAGCAGCTAAAACTCGTGCTCACAACACAAGTATTACATGACTCTCGTTCTGTGTGTACTCTTCCACCTCTACTGCACCAAAATACACTCTCTCAAAAAAAATAAGTACGGTTGCCTACCCGATCCTCCACTACGCGATGAGCAGCCCCTCAACACAAAGAAGGGCCATTCATATCCAAGTCTCACATCTGCCACTATGAGCCTTTCATCCGATTTTGAAGAGATCTCAATTGAGTTAGAGAGCGACGAGGACTCTTTGTATGACGACTCTCTATTCGATGAAGTCGACGACAATGACGATGAATTTGTATTTTCGAGTAAATCTGTTCCCCTTGTCAAGGAATTGATGAAGCGTCTCCTCAAAGTGTACGATATGGTAAAAGAGAAACGCGCAGCTGTGGAAAACGAAATGGCAGATGCGACCAGAGCCGCCAATGAAGAAGATGTCCCACAGCCGGTTGCCACCAGCAGCGCCAGCGCCCAGCGAGAAAATGCGCTGCGGAATCTACTAGAGATACAAGAATTGTATGCCTTCTTATGGGCCAGACTCCTGTGTGTGTTGGATGAAGAAAACGAGCGCTGCTCAGATTCGTACATGACAACGCTGAACATGCAAGATCGGGTGCCTTTTGAGTCTCTGGCTCATACAATTCACCATAATACCTCCTTCTGTGAGCATATGGGCGAAGTGCTTGAGTTTAACTACGACCAACAGCTAAACCGTGAAGAGGCAGGGAACGTTGTGGGTCACGATCTCCTGGCTGAGTTCTACAAGCGCATGGAGCGAACCCAGTGCACTGTCTCGCACTGCGCGTTATTGGTTGTAGAAGGCTCGCGAGAGAGCTTTCTCGATCCGGTCTCGATGTATGACCTCTGTATGACACTCATTACGGAAAAAAACCCTGGCAAACGACTTGTCCCTCTATCACTCATGTTCAGCTTGCTCGATCAAGATGAACAGACCGTATCGGAGGCACTTGCACATAATATGCCGAAGGTTCTGCTTCAGCGCTTTCGTCACTGGATTCATCAACTGTACGGATACTTTCCACTCTACGGAGAGGCAACATTGAACTCGCACCCCCAGGGAAGGTCACCGCAACGGTATCGGTCAGCCGCTGTGGCTAGCGACGTTGACTCACACTCCACCTCGCCACTGTCGTCACCGAGTCGATCACCGACTATGGTACAACGGTCAGTGCAAGAAGTAAAAAGAGATGAGACGAGTGAATCATTCCCAGATGCTAAAAACGTTCCAGATTCGCCACTACCGCACTCCACCGAACCGGCCTTTACAGCGGAAGCCTTGCCCACTGAACACACAGGAAATGGTGTTCGAAAGAGGCAGCGGAGCCCCTGGAGCTCGACGATGCAAGCTACAAAAAACAAGCCCGAAAAAGATGCGAATGAAATAGAATTTTATCTTGATGGATGGGTCCCGAAAGCTGGAGACCGAGTCGGACGAGGCCCAGGCTGGAAAAGCGGTCAGCAGGGCAAAGGATGCGACTATGGAGTCGTGGAGGGGTGCACAGAAAATGAAGTCCTTGTGCGCTGGATTCCAAGCGTGGACTTGCAAGCTGCAGGGGAGGAGCAGGACCGTCTTTACCTTTATGAATACAGTGCACCCCACTACGAAGTAGTTTTTTGGGAAACGTACCTACGCGTGAAAACGCTGAGTGTGACACGGGCCGACATCCGGCTGCTAGAACTACTACAGCTCGGCATTGTGGCTGGTATTCTATGTCAGCAAAGTGAAGCAATACTTCCTGTGCTGCAGTTTCAGACAATCGAGTCGGCGCTCAAAGTACTCGACTCTATTGACATCAGCACTCGGCTTATTGAGAATACGCAAGCACGCGAAGCTGCAGAGGAAACGATACGTGAAACACTCGCAAAATATGATGCAGGTGAAGCTATCCAAGAAGAAATGGTGAACACACTCGTGCGATGGGATGTGAACCTCATATCGCTGAGGCGCTGCTACCGTGTGGAGCGTGAAATGCTGGCTCGTATTGGGTGGGTGCTAAGCGCGATCCTGTCCCACAAGAAACTGGCATTTCTCTTCCTAGATGCCGATGGCGTTAGCCGTATCCTGCGGCTGGTACAGGGTAAGCTAGAGGCGTACACGACGTACGGTTGTGCCATCGTTCTTTCCCATCTGGCCAAAACTGCGGTGTTTGAGGAGCTGCTGCGACGCCAGCAAAATTACTTCAAGCCAATAATGCAGTTCATCATCGACCAGTGGAAACACACAACGAACAGCGACGTCCAAAGCAGTGTCGGCGCGTTTCTATTCCACTCACTCAGCTTTCCGGTTGTGATTGAGTACTTCGAAGCTGAAAATGGTCCGATGGAATCAATTGAGGCTCTGGAGAGATGTCTCAAGGTTTCGGAGGAGCAGTTCGATGTGATGCACAGCGATCTGCTCCTTGCACTGCTACGATGTCTAAATATTTACCTTGTGACGCACTTGATGCTATCCACTAAGGTCATCTTCCGGAAGCACCGCGTGCTGTCGGTGCTAGTGACACAGTCGTCGCGCACCACATCTCTTCCACGTGACCCGCCAACAGTCGACGCAATCCTTGGCTTCCTCGCAGCACCATCACCTGGTCTTCCTGGAGTGTCAGCTGAAAACGTGCAGAGTCTCTTGACGGCTGAGCGGCTTGGCGCCATCCAAGAGCTCGTAGAGAAAGGAATACACACGCTCCTCCTTCGCTGCGCCAACTTCTTCTTTATTCAAAGTCGGTGGGACCTCCTCATCGCGTCATTGCAGGCCTTGTGTGCGTTGACTGTAATCCCGTATGTTCGACCGCTGATAGCTGAAGTCCGCTCGCACGAGTCGGGAATAGCGCAGCTTCTGGCGATTGTCAATGATCTTGCAGTGTCTTATCAAAACCACAATACCTCCCGTGAGACACATCTCCTACCGTCAGTGGTGGCAGCACTTCAGATCCTCATCCACATCACGAACCCACCGGCGGACACGGCGGATGAAAGTGCAGTTGCAAACTTCAACAACGCGTGCGGCGCCTTCCGCGCAAGCGATGGTGTGCGGGCGCTCTTGGAGGTGCTCAAAATCCGTAAGGATGCCTCCATGTCAGCGAAGCTCAACTACTTCCCCGTGGTGGCGCGAGCGGTGCAGTTGATGGCCGCGCTTCGACGATACAGCGACACGGCTGCTCTTTTTGAAGCGCTCAATATCCGAACGCTGGTGCAAGACCTTTCCGCCCAGTACAGTGATGTGCAGCGTGAATTCATTTCAGTCGTTGGGGCCCGCAAGCTTCCAACAGAGCTTGGTCCAGCTGGGCATTTCATGGACAACCTCAAATCGTTTATGCCCAGCGCCTTTGGTGGGGTGAACCAGGCCGATGTCGTGAAGGTGCATGCAGTTGATCCGTTGGAGATGGAGCAGCGGCAAGCCATTATCGGACGTGCAGTGGTAGACTACTCCAAAGAATCGCTGCTCGAACTCATTGCAGATCATCTACATAGCGAAGGCCTTGTCGCAGCAGCCACAACGCTGCGGAATGAAAGTGGCATTAAATCAACCGCCATCACTGTAGCACCACACACCGACAGTGCCACTGCAACATCGATGTCGATTAGCGATGCAGCTGCCAAGGGGCCAACGCCGTCTTTAGACGGCATCATACGATCATACCTGCGCCAACAACAGGAGCGCTGCCCAAATCCCATTGAAACCCTTCCGCAGTTCGACTTGACAAAGAAGCACGTGTATCTGCCACTACCCGTCCCACTGGATGATACGCGGAACGAATTCAACCGTCTTCTACGACGCCGCTGCGGTGCAAAGTTAAGCCTGCGCACGCAAATGCAGGCCAACTGGCTTACATACCGGTACCCCGCCTTCATGTTTGACATCACGGGAAGTGGAGAGGAACTGCAAGGGGAGAGCGTTGCGTTCTGTGACGGGGGTGACTCCATCGTGATTGGTACCTCTGAGGGTTCTGTTGCCCTCTTCGACACCTTCCCCGAGGAGACACCGGACGAAAAGCTACTCGAGCAACACCTTGTCTTCGAGAGCGAAGCCATCTCAACTCTCGTTGTGTCAGACGATGGCAGCCTTATCGCAGCCGTCAATGATGCGCACAAGGCGCACGTGATGCGTCGCAACCTCTTGCCAGTGACGCAGCAGGAGCTGAGCGAGTGTCGGACACTGCGCTTCTCATGCGACAATCGACTTGCTGTGGTCACAAGTGAAGAGGAGCATGCCTGCCGGATACACGACCTTGTCACGGGCGTCGAGCTGCGCACCCTGTCGGACCCGATATGGACCGGTGAGAACTCGGCAAACGTAGCCCTTTTCAATCGTACATCGGAGCTGGTGCTCAACGACGCCATATTATGGGATCTGCGGATGCCTGAGAAGCCGATCTTCCGCTTCGACCGTATCACCGAGTCGTTCGCAAGTATTTTTCATCCCAGGCTCCCTCTTGTCATCATCGACGAAAAAGTGTGGGACATGCGAACGTGGCGCATGATGCAGACAGTCCCAACACTCCAGAAGACAACTAGTTTCCATTGCTCGAAGGCAGGCCGAGTATTGTACAGCTTCCGTGAGGCCTCCCGTAGCTCTGGTACGCACCTTCCTATTGTCTCGGCAGTGGACAGCTATACCCTCGACAGCATTTTCTCTGAAGAGGTGCGGCCCTCCTTCAAGTCCTTCGCGGTGGACCCCTCCGACCGCTACTGCGCCGCCATTCTTGATCAGGACATCGACTCCGTCATCCGCCTCTTCAGCCTCTCTGCTGGCCCGTACCCTGATCATGGCGCCTTCGCCTCACCTGCCGTCCAGGAAGATCAAGATAGCGCACTCGGCGCGGACGAAGAAGAAGAAATGGAGCAGTGGTCTATAGAAGACGACAACTTCGATACGGACGACTCGACGGACACCGATGATGATGAGGAGGAAGAGGAAGAAGAAGACGACGACGACAGCTACGAAGAAGAGGATGTGGTCGAGGAGGAGGAGGGGGAGGGGGATAGCGACTCCGAGACTCGTTCTGGTTCTGACGAACAGGGACGCACCTAGATGCCCATTGCGGCATGGAAGCTCCAAGTAATGAGGGCAATCGATTGCCCCGTTTTGTATTCCCTCTTGTATCGCCCCAGACCTCACTCTTTCCTCTGGCCTTGCTCACCCTTGGGGACCCTATCCCCCCTTCTGCAGTGGTCTATCTGCCTTTCCGAGCATTGCACACCTGATCTGTCTGGATAGTTGATCTCTACACCCCGCCCTGGGTGCATCCGCTTACTAAAGTGTGTGGTGCAGGGCGAGATGACAGCACCTTAGGGCATGTTCGATTAAAATAAGCGACTTGGAGCATCAGTGCTCTCTCTCCTACACGCACAACAACGCCCCCCCCCCCTCCTCTACTCCTTCTCCAGTGTCCTCACTCCCTCCTCCGTTGGGGTCCACAAGATGACTTTGTGTGACGGTGTTTCTGCGAGCATACTGCCTCCTCCCTTCCCGCCAGCCCACCCGAGAAGCTCAACGTCGTGCCAAGAAAGACAGTGATGAACGGAAAATTAAAAGAATATCGGGGGGAGGTGGTATATATAGTAAGGTTTTCTTCACATACCTTTCCCTCTCCCCCTAACCCTCCCCCCAACAATAATACTCATTTAAAACAGAAAAAGAGAATCGCGATGGAGTAAGTCTTGCACACACGTCGCGTTAGAGAAATACATGTTGCTGTCTATACACAGAACAAGCGCACAGAGTTCACTATCGAGAAGCAGCTCGTAGCTGCTGCCCACTGTTGCCTATCTCATCTGCGCGTGTGCCCCACGGAATTCTTCCCCCCTTTTTTTTTGCCCTCCTTCGTGGTCCCCGGGAATGTCGCTCCTGTATCTTCACCTACCTCCATGTCATGTATCACCCCCCCCTCTCGATCTACGCCGCCTCTTCTCTGTACGTGCATAACCATCTGTGTTCCACAATAGTGCACCTTTTTTTTTTCTTCTCTGGATGTGCACCGCACCCCCCCCCCTCCACATCAACACCTTCTCCTCCTATAGCTACCCACATATCCCTGTGATGCGCTTTTTCCCTGCACTTAATAGGTTTCCGGCAAGCTAAGTGTTGCCGAGGAGGAAGAGACCTATGATTGACCACTGATACCACGGCATCAACGGGGGCATCGAATAAATTCAATATATATGTATACAGATCGTAGGTCATAGTGCTATGCGACCTTTGGCATCGAGGCAAGTCGGCGAGGTTACTTGTCTGAGTGGTTGAGCTCACAACGTCTCCCTCAGCACCCCAGTTGCAGTGTACGCTACAAGCACCGACAGCGAGAGCCATATTGCCCCTGCAGAGACAGTAGTGCGCGTCCGAAGCTGCTCCTCAAGCGCCAGTTCATTAACGTCGCCGAACTACTTGCCAGTGTGCTCTTTCGGTGAGTTGTGCAGATCGAATCTGAGCTGTGCTGCACTTGTCGCGGTTGTCAGTGACGACACAGACAATATTGCGGTGCAACTTCTCAAACACAGCTTGAAGTGTGTCCCCCACACCGCAGAGAAAATCGTGTCCCTTTGCACAGCATTGGATGTGCCAACGCCTCGGAAGAGGTGAGGGCTGACAATTAACGAGTGCGGCCCTTAACAACCTTGGTGCCACTTACACCTTTCTCGCCGCGCAGCACCTTGTATCGCGTCACCCTCCTGTTCCCACCGGAGGTATCCATGTTTGTCCCGATGAACCGTCGTGGTAACAGAGTACCATCATGAAGAAGTTGGGCATCGATAACGCGTTGATATACATCCCTCACCACCCACCCTAGTGCACCAGTTCTCGGGCTCCCTCTGTCATATTTCCCCTCTCTACCTGGCATACTCTCGCATCGCGATCTGCATCATGATGTAGTGGGGGGAGGGGGGGCTTCTAGTTGCAAAGGGAGATAACTGCTCTGGAGCGAGTTGCTGCTGCGGTGAGGCTGTCTGCACTCGGGTAAGAACGCGGTATATCCTCTGTGATGTATGTCTGTGAGTGCGTGTGCTTGCAGCTCTTGGCCTCAGCGATACACTTGAAAAAAAAAAGTCTTGACACGGGAAACCACACGCAAGAGTTTCACATCACCTTCTCCCCTCCTTATCTATCCAATAATATCCTCTTTTTCTTTCCCTGTAGCCTTTTCGTCCCCCTTCCCACCCCACTCCCTCTTACCTCTGGTAAGCATGAAACTCTGTTGCACTTGTTTCACCATCGCTTACCCCCTTTTTTTTATCCCCTGACACCGCGTTTTCTTTAAGCGATGGGAAAGCGTAGCCTCCTCGACTCTTTCCATCATATCGACTTGCCTCCGTATGTTTCCCCCAACGACTTTCTCGTTTACGTGTATATACTTGTCTTTGCATATTTCCCTTGCTCTCTGCTATCTACCAAAAAAAAAAAGTGCGTGCGTAACTGTGCATGAGCGCACATCTGAAACTCCCCAGACAAGCACTGACACTAAACTTGGTTTTGCATCCAAACGTGGGCCATAGCAATTGGTGGGTACGCATATATATATATATATATATATATACATACATCACCTATGTGTTTTATCTTGCGAGTGAATGTTCTTTTGTCTCTGCATGCGTAAACCCGGGAGTCCGCCCTTCGAATCTTTGCGGGATGTCGCTCCCTTCCGGCTACCTTTGTGGTGCACCGCGCCGGCCCCCCCCCTCCTTTGGTTAAGTGCTTACATGGATTTGAAAGAAAAAAAAAAGATCTGTGGCTCAACTATTTCAGGAAAATCGGCACCCTTTATTTGTTTTTTTTTGGGGGGGCGTTAGCTCCCCCCCCCCTGTTTGTACACTATCGTGAGAAGTATTTAACCATGGGCCACAATACACCGAATCGATGTGATGTGAAGATGACAAGCCGCAAATACCATTCCTTTCCAACTTCATTTCTCTATGCACACACGGTCTCCTCTGTCGCCAAACCGTGCTATGCCTCCACCGCTTTGCAAGTTCCTTGTCGTTCTTGACCCTCGGTGAAGCCGAAGTGAAGCCCTCTCACGCCTTTCAAAGTAATGATACAAAAAAAGTCTAATTCCAAAAAACATAGAAAAGTACGCGCATGCGCAAAGAGCGAGTCAAGCGGGCATAAGTCCACAGTCTCTCGCTGTAGCGCTGGTGCAAAAAAAAAAGTCCGAAAGGCCGCAGCGGTTGAACAGCAACCCTGTAGGGTTGTGCCGCAATGTGAATTCGCTGGCGCCAGAGATGCTTTGACCTCTGTGTGGAATTCGACCGCTGCGAAGTATGGGTGGGTGCCGCAGAGCACAAAAGGGCATATTGAAACAAACACAGCTGACATGGTGTTTGATCGCTACGATGTAGCGAACACCACTAATATCAACGAGCTCGTCCTCCGACACGGCATCATGAAGACGTCTGATCTCAAAACAACTCGATGCCCAGCCCTGTACCAGCGAGCGGGGAAACTACGGAACCGGTCTCACTCCCCCTTCCTGCTCGATCGCTACCTTTACAACCTTGTGCGCGCACTTGTTCACCCCCTACACAACTACCTTCAGTGTCATCATGGCTTGCACAACGCAGATGAAGTGCAGGTGATGCTCATGCCGAAGGGCGGACCCATTGCGCTTGCCGACAGGACATCCGCCCCGTCCAGTCATGCACCGTCCCCTGGAGGCAACGGCACTTTACGGCGGTGCTATGTGGCCACGAACAACGAAACACTCACGCAGGAAAGCCTCCGGGCAGCCGTTGCCAACTGGGGTGTCGCAGGAGTGTTCCAAATTGATGAATTTGTGCTAGTGACTGGAGAAAAGGGTTGCCACGCAGAGCAGAAACTTCTGAGGCACTTACGAACGCAAGTGCTCCGCCGCGCCGCCCCACCGGTTCTCGCAACGGCAGAAGAAAAGGCGCTAGTTGTTGGGGAGCGACTTCCGTGTGTTGCTTGCCGACTCTTCGCGATCGACTTCGAACCTGTTGCGGTGCTTCTCCCATCCCACGGACACCTCTACCTCTCCACCATCCCCCCCGCGGGCGAGACACGCGGGCTAGCCAAGACCGAAATGGATACCAATGCCATATTTGCAAACCCTGCGGTTGCGGCGGCGCTGCTGCTCGCACCCTCAGCCCGACGAGTGCTTCGGTAGGCGGGGCTCATTCGCGCCAGGCCCCCCTGGCCCCGGGCCGAGCAGCCCCCGCCCCCTAAGCGCCCCGCCAGGGACACGGCCCAGCCACCTCCGGGGGCCGCGAGGCAAAAAAAAAAAAAAGGGAGGGAAAAGTGGAAGAGCAAACGAGCTACTGGCACCCAGCGAAGCCGCAAGCGAGGCAGGCACCCCCCCCCACCCGACCAGGCGTGACGAACCGCCCCGGCATTAGTCTTTTTGTGTGCTGTTGATGTCTCCTAAAAAAACAAAAATACAATGTGTTCATAATGTTTTACGTATAAGGGAATAGAAAAGGTTGGTGCCGCCGCTAACCCCCCATCCCCCAACACATGCGGGCAGCCGGCGCACAGCATGGGGCGAGGAATCAAAAATTGGTGCCGTTCCAGCCGCAGTGCTTCGTGTTGTAGTACATCACGTAAATCCGATCAGCTGGAATGCCACACTCCTTTGTGACAGCCGCGGTGATCCTCGTCGTCATTTTCTTGGGTTGCGAGGCTTCGTAGTTGCCCAGAATCTCAACACGTACGTACGCAGCAGGTTCGGTAGAACCTTGGAACTCAATCGGGGTTCCGTCGCTGAACGCAGTCATAACGAATTCCTCGGGCTTGCCGAGTTCCTCGTGGCACAGGGTGCGGTAGATCTTAGAGAGATTGGCGCGCTTCTGGTCATCCAGCGACGTCGAGACGAACGTGTGGAGAAAGGGCATTGTCCTTAGAAGGGGAAAAGCGAGTTGGTGTGGACGCGTATGTATGTGCGTGAGTGAAACAGCTGCGTCCATAAAGAAACAGAAAAAGTAGACGAGAGTTCTTGGCGCATGCTGGATACGGTGAAGAAGGGGGGAGGCTAGGTGTCGGGCTCCTTTCTGTATCGAGCGAAGCTCCTCAAAGCCCAAGTCGCGAAAGGACCTCGGAGGTCTTTTCGCCCCTCTTCAACAAGAACGAAAACCGAGTTTTGCGCTGATCGGATACAGCTCCCTGCAGGGAGGTCACATGGTGGATGCATTTCAACGCCAACTGCGTGTTGATGTGGGCGGGAATCCAGCCCTCTGTCTGTGCTAAGGACACGTGGCAAGAGTATTTCGCAGCTTTTTTCCAAAGCACCCCAGACTTCGCGGAGTGGATGCAATGGGGATGATAATAGCCGGAATACCAAAGAACAGCAGGCAGACCCAACACGTGCCGAGTAAGAAACGCGGGGGATAAGAAGATGACTGGTAAAGCACGCACAGGCTCCACCACCGCTGCCTCTCAACCCAGCCCTTCGGTGCGGCCCATTGAAAAAAAAAAAGCCCTTCTTAGAAACACACGCACCACCCCGACGCGTATGAGCCGTACTAAGAAGTGATGAAACCACCTCAGAGGAATCTAGTATCCCCGACAACTCTAGAACGCCCTCCGCTCTGAATGCACTGCGGAGGTGAACCAAACTTCACAAATAGACGGCTGACCAAGAGGCTGCACAACCCTGTCACCGCCCCTGCACCGATGGATCTCTCTCTGGCCCCGACGTGCACTCGCCTGGGTCGGCTCGAAGCAGACAAATGGAAAAACGCGTTTGTCGTGGGAACACCATCACTAGGCTCTCGGACAGACGTAATATGTCGTGGGTAATCGCCCTGTACACCCTCGCGCATTTCTATTTTGTTTGGCACTCCAGACGCGTGCGAGGGGACCAAGCGAATTATTGACCAAACAGCAAGTGGCGATGGCCAAAGGAGAGAGGAGCAAGGAAAATGACAGCCGCTGTTTGTTGCTTATATATTCAAGCCCATACAGACTGAGCTGAAGCCATGCCCGGATTCTTTTGTACAAGATGTACACTGACTTCGACAGGTGTGGACGGCCGTCCACACGTATATGGCCTAGCGGAACGTAACGTTCTATGCCTTTCTTCTCATGTTGCCTACGCTATCGCGCTTTTTTCTAGGCGAGACGTAGTCGAGCTTCTGAAAATAAAGTTTCTCCACTTGACACCTGAAGCCGCCTCGTACTCTCATCAATCAGCTCGCGCGGCAAACCAGAGCGACGCACCCACGCCGATATTTTTTCCCGCCTATGCGGTGACTGGATCTTTGCACTGGCCTGTAACAGAAGAGGTCGCGCGATCTCCGGAGTGCCCATCAGTCTGTGAATTGAAGGGGTACTAAAAAGAACTCCCATGCTCATCTCGTCGAATCGCCTTGCCAGCGCTGCAGCGTGTTTGACAAGTTTCGTGAGCAGCGCTGAGTCATTGTGGCCCAGCGCCTGTAGTGCATGAATCGCGTGAGCAGTGTCTAGTGGTGTCAGGAAACGGCAGATCTCTGTCAATCGCGCACCAATGCGGCGCAGCACAGCCGGTGTGCGAAGAGAGAGCTTATCCATGCCGGTGAGGATCTGCACTAGGGGTGAAGCCTCCATTGAAAGCCACTGCTCATCACTGATGCTCGACATGAAGCGCTTCACAGATGCGAAGTACTCGAAGCGGATCGCAGCAAGGCTGTGCAGCATCGCCGCAATCGTCTGCGCAGACAGACGGCTCAGCACACCAGAGTCAACTATTGTGTCCAAACACTTCTTCAATAACATATCCTGCTTGAGAACCTTCTCCTCGCACACCCCAAAAAAGAACTTATGGTCGTCCGGGCGCGTGAAGGGCAGCAGATCCACATACTTCTCCGCCAGGCGAACAAGTGCATCCACGTCGTCGGAACGCGTGCGCACCATTTCCTCTACAATGTCCAAACTCTCTTGTTGTTGCTCCGTGAGGGGTGCGATAGCGTTCGAAGGATCGTGCAGGTTCATCCACTGCGTCGGTGGCATAGCTGACTCCCCCTTCACACCTCGTTCTGCAACAGCTAGCAAGAAAGTGTGCGTCTCAGTGTATTCCTCCAGTAACTCCTTGCCGAAGGCAATGCAGACTGCCTTGGCTGCGTCGGCGCTTTCCTCCTCAATACACACGAATGTGCGCTTTGCTGCAATGTACGCCGCCACGTCGGCAAAAAAAGCGGCGTCGCGACATCCGAGATGATACAAGCTTTCTACTGTGGCCAGCACACAGCACAGAGGTGCACCCTGAGAAAGATGCTTGCGTGACAACTCCACGCAGAACTCAAGAAACAAACCGAGTCGTTCACACTCCACGTCATCCGTGTTCGCGTCTTCCACAGGACCCCCATCTGCGCAGGGTTTACCTGCACTGCCGAAACCTTGCGCTGCCGCACCTTCCACGGTACCGACTGCAGTCGCAAAGCGGAGACAGCGCAGCGCCACGCTTAGTTGAGCAGGCGGTACATCGGCAGCTGTCTTCGCGAACTGGTCGCGCAAGTAGTGAGATGTGGCCACGTCCTGCAGGCCATGGTCGCCCATAAGAAGAAGAAATCGGAATGTTTGTAGGGTCGGTAATGGCTGGCACTGGTTCGCCGCCTCACGCAGCATCTCCAGGCCCACCCGCTTGCAGTTTTCCGTGGGAGCATCTAATAGACGCACCATAAGCCCCAGCGGCGAACTCTCGGAAGAGAGCAATGCCTCCTGCAGCGGCTCCACACTGGCAGCACAGGCATCCGCAGCAGCGAGAAACTCGGGTGGCCACTGCATATCTGGGTAGGTCCGGAGCATTACGCAAAGCTCCAGAACATGGGACACAAAATGTAGAACTGCATCACCGTCGTCGCACCCTTTCAGTCCGCCCTGCTCAACGGGTACCTGCTTCAGCAGCTCGCTGGCCTGCAAAGACAGGTACGACACAAACTCCATCAGCTCCTGACGCAGCGGTACGCGCACTGCCAACGGCAAGTGCACCACTGCACTGCATAGGTTTTCTATCGACAGCACGTCGAGCTCCTCGCCGGTGATGCGCTCCATCAACCACACCACCACCTCTCCACTGATGAGTGCAGCCTTGTGGCGGGCAACAAAACACAGCAGCTGCACAGCCGTGAAGGTATCACCCTTCTCTGCGCACCTGCTGGCTTCCTCCTGAAACGAAATTACGGCATTCGTGTTGGTGCAACAACAACGATTCAGCTGGCCGCAGATATGACCAACGGCACCTGGGGTGAGCGATTCGGCGAGAACAGCCGCTCGCTCCCCAATCATGTCCAGTAGCTTAGTAGGGTGCGTGGCCAACTCAGGGAGGGATGTCACCATGGACACAAGTGCCGGCAGATCATCAGCACTGGCACAAGGTATGGTCGCACCTGCGTAACAGGCTGCACACTCCACAAACGCCGCGTCGTATGGGCTAAATCGATGAATGTGATTTACAATCACCCGCAAGTCAGATGGGGTCCACACACGGGCCTGCAAGGCGCTGGACGTAAGCGTGATGACTCGTGACCATAGCGCGATCGTCACAGTACTCTTGAATGTGGGGATAACTCGGGAAGCGACAGCTAAGCGCCGTCCATCGTCTGCTGCCTCGGGGTTCACATCGACGCTGTCCAATGCTGCTTGTAGGGCTCCAGGACTATGCCGCGCAAACTTCTTCAGCGGCACGAGACACCCCCGGGTCTCGCTAGCGTCAAGGTAGATTGTCAGATCCAGTAACGCTGCCATAGTCTGCACAACATCTTCTGTAGACGTGAAGATGGGCTTTCGGCATCGAGAGATGAGCGCAGACAGCCGAGGGGCTTTCATCTCGAAACGATGCCTCTGCCTGGCACAATCTGTGGAACAGGCGCACAACACCGTTGTTAACTGTAAAGCTCAATAACGCAGGGAAGGGGGAGGTTTTCTAGAGAAATTTGAGAGAAGGCGAGATAAGAAAGGAGAGAAAAAACGGACTGCAAGCAAGGAGCACATCTTCAGTGCACCAGGCCCATCACATTCACGCACACAATCAGCACGCACAAGCTCGCAATGCGCGCCATGCAGTGTGATGCTACACTATGTGTATAAAAGAGCACACATCGCCCTCTAGCCACCACCGCCGCTTAGCAGAGTATGCGTGGAGTGCGTCTCCTCGACGATTTGAGCTAAGTTTGCCGATGCACCATCGCCAGAAGCACTAGTGTTCCATCTCCACGAGAAGATCAAAGGGCGGTACATCTGAAGCGTCACCCTGATAAGAACCTAATAGCTGCATGGTGGACGTGTGTGTATGAGGCGGGGGGCAAGCCTCAAGGGAACCCAATCGCATTGCGACCCCATCGAAGAGGAAAAGAGAATCAAACAGCGATCTCTACAATGACAAAAAAAAAAAAAACAAATGATTTTATCGCACGCACAGGCTCTTGCCCGACCCAGACCCCACGAATAATATACATAATCAAAGCCATTCAAGGAAAGAAAAATTGCACCAAGCAGTCAGCAAGAGCATCATATCGGACCGACTACCCTTCGTCTCTAATGTGTATAGCAAAGGCAAGAGTGCAGAAACAAAAAAAATGGAAACATTTTTCTTTACAATAGCAGAGAGAATTGTGGGACAGCAGGCGCACACACGAGGCTAGAGCTACGAAAAGAGGCGCAACCAGTCTGCCGCAGAGTAGCAAAATGAGGTACAATGAAACAAACACAACGACAGACAAAGAAGCATCTCTCTTGTGAAATATACCGGGGTGAAGATCCGTCGATTACAAAACTGCGAGTGCTGTGTCAGTGACGGAGTCCACATGGGAGGCGTGGGGAAACGGAGAAAAGGGCATCGGCCATGTAGACGAACGGCTTTGAACCTTCCCCCCCCTCCCTCCCGCTCCCACTATGGCACAGACACACACGCACGCACACTAAGGCAACTGATTCACGATGTCCTGCACGCTATTCGTTTTCCCTAACATTGCTGCCTCTCGCAGCACGGTGTCTCGAATCGCTGCGTTTCCGCGCACGATGCCAATACTGACGCGAGCGAGACTCACTACATCAGGGTTGTTGGCCTCGCCGCCAATGCGGTAGGCGTGTTTGTAGTAAAACAAGGCGTGCTGGTGATCATGGACAAGGGAGTACACCTCGCCAAGAAGAAGAAGACACAACGATGCACCGCTTTTGTCACCTGCTATGCTACACTGCTCCAGGCATTGCTCCAGATGCTGTTGTGCCGCGCGCATGTCTCCCATACGCAACGAAACAAGCCCCACGTTGCCAAGTGCGATAGTCAGCAACATCGAATTACCCGTTTCCTGAGCATTTACCAGTGCATCCTCGAACGCCTGCTGGGCAAACTCAAGCTCGCCTAGAGCAGTATAGCTCACACCCATGTTTGTCTCCGCCACGGCGCGAGCGTAGCTGCCGCCAAGTGCCTCTTGCTTTTTGTGGTGTACAAGTGACATCTTGTACTCCCCCAGGCGGTAGAAACAGACACCCAGGATGTTGTGACAGAACCCGAGGCAGCGCACATCCTCCAGCTCTTCTGCTATGTCAAGTGCCTTCTTGAAAGACCTCACCGCCAACTCCGTGTTGCCGTAGTTGTAGCTGAAACAACCTGACACACAAAAAAGCTGCGCCGCCTTTTTTTTTTTTCCAGAACGCAGTGAAGATTGTGCACGCGCCTCTGCGTCCTTCGTGGCCTGAATCTCCGCCACAGTGGGATCTTTTGCTACTGGGGACGCGTGCCGCCAGGCGACCGTCGCACTGGCAGCCCCTTGCAGTAGGGCTGCGATGCGTCTGGCAAGGGGCAATCGAGTCGGCAGCTCCTCAAGTAGAGGGGCGTGGTACTCCTCTGGCACGATGAACCGCAGCGGCACATCCAGCGCACTCTCGCGCTCGTGTATTGCACTGATTGAGAGGAGCAAAACACTGTCACAGTTCTCGTTCACTTTCTCAAAGGGCAGATCTGGAATCCCATGCGACGGTGGAGGCTCTGTGCCACTCGCATAAGTCGCTGTTACGACGCGCTTGTCCACAAAGCGGCTGATGCTACGGAGATCCTCACGGGACAGGAGCGTCTTGTCATCCGACGCCACCACTGCATACTTGTGCTTCTTGGTGGAGAGGAAAAACCTGTCGTCACTCATGATTGCGATGAGTCCGCTCGAATAGCACTCGGTAGTGGATGGAGCTGAACCAGTGTTCTCTAGAAACTCCCTGAAATGTATTCAAAAAAAAAAAAGAGGAAGAAAAGGGGAAGATGCTCCGCTTGAAGGAAGTCAGGGGAGAGTGAGTGACACGGTCAGACAAAGATGGAGATGAGAAGGTACGCCATTGGCCCATGCACACAGTTTAATAATAACAAAGGAAGAAATCTATGCCACCATGCAAAGATGAAGAAAAGCTCCCGACATTGCAGCTTTTAAAGGGGGGGCACATGTCCATGAAGTCCTTTATAAGAAAAAAAAAGGTAGCTCAGAGTTGCAAACTCATTGCCAACTATGAGCCACCTACAGCGATGTAGAGAGGAAGGAGGGAACACTAGATAACTACAATGCCACTCACATCAGGGCTGCTCGAGAGCGCGAAAAGCGGACGAAGCACCGTCACTTTCTTCAGGTTTCTTTCACTCGCGTGAGAGTCACCGCATTGAAAATCTTTTTTTTTTTTTTTTGGGGGGGGGGGGGGAATTGATGCTAAGCACTTCAAAGTTGAGACTACTTCAGAGAAACAAACGTGTGGGGCTCACAAACCATCTGAAAGGAAATAAGCTGACATCAAGGCTTCGGTGAATGCAACAAGAGCTGCCCCCGTTGTCTGTGGAGGTGTCGATCTTCTCTGTCGTCTCTCCCCCCTCCCTCCACCGCAAAGGGAGAGAGGCTGAAATTAGGGAAATAGAGGAAGAAAATGCGCGGAAGCAGAGGTTAAAGAAGAGGGAGAGAAGGTGTAGAGCCACCGTCGCACATGCACATCGGCACATACACGCAAAAGCAACATACAAACCCACAAAACCCCACACACATGCACATATTCATACACAGACCAGGGGGGAAACAAGCGGCAAGAACTGTGAAACGATACGCATAACCTGAGGGTATCTGCCAGTGCCGTTGCGTCTACCTACCCCACCTCTCACTCGCTCTTTCTTCTCCCACAGCCTTTTGTCGTTGCTATTCTTTTTTTTTCTTTGGATAAGTGGTAGGGAGAAAGGGGGAATCTCCTGATTTCATTTTCTCCTTAAACGGCTTCCATGTTAGTCATATTTTTCCTAGTGTGCACGACGCAACGGGAGACAGTAACAACAACAAAGTAAAAAGGAAACAAAGTTTCAGAGATGGCAACAATAATGTGCGAGTGAAATTGAAGAACATAAATACAAATCAAAATCAAAAAAAAAAAAATAATATATATATATATATATTTATTTATATAAAATGGAAACGATAGGATGCTTTGTTGATCTCGCGAGTCTGTGGGAGTAAGTGCCAATGGCTACCCAGCGGGAAAGGGATGTTTCACGCATCATGAAGGAAAAAAAGAGAATATATGTTTTCATCTCTCGAAAATCCCCCACGCCCCTTCATCCTTGCTTTTCCTCTACGAAGCACCGCTGACAACGTCCCACAGCTGTTGTGCTATTCTACCCCCTCCTCTAGCTTTTTTTTTTCCAGCGCTGGCTGAGTCGCATGACTCATCTCCTTTTATGCAATTACAACATGGAACCCCACGAAACCTCTCGCGTTGCGCTCACTGGTATCGAATGCCTGATAATAAGCTACACCACTCGTCTCTCTCCTTATTTTTTTTTTTTGAAAGGGAGGGAAATAGAAACGAAATAAACCCCGACAACGTGGAGAGAAGGACAGGGCTGGAAAGGGAAGAAATAGGCACGTCAGTCCTCTGAACCCCTCGCAAAATAAATATGCGAGGCACAACGGGTGGATAGAAAATATTAAATCATAAAGTCTCATGTTAGGAGAATGAGAGGAAGAGGAATGGGGAAAGAACGCTGGACGACCACAAGAATTTTGACATGCGAAGTGGTACAACTTTTTTTTTTTTTCGTAAGGAGGGGAAAAAAAAAACGAAAAAAAGGAAACAGAAAAAGAGAGAAACGCAGAGGAAAGCACAGCATTACATCAACTCCGACTCGCCCTTCACCGCCGTGTCCTCTTCGCAACGCAGAAGCTCATCCTTCATCAATCGTCTCAGGTCAAGTAACCATTTATGGAAGTCAGTTGTCTTGCCGCCAATGCGGTACGCAATCACCTTCGTATACCCGGCCGCTGCTGGGAGTAGCCGCACACCGACCTCGAGCACCCTCTTGGATTCTTCAGTGTAGGTGCCGTAGATGAAGCCATTGCCCTCTCCCTCCTCAAAAGTCGTTGAGAGGGATGTCTGCTTGCTGAGGAGGAGCGCCTTTATCACCTCACGCTGGCCAGCAACTGTGTAACCGGTGTTAAGCGAGGCACGGAAGGCGGCCTGCTCTGTGACCTCGAAGAAAGCATTCAAACGACGTAAGCGTATTGCGAGTGGATGGTTCTTAAAGAAATCATATTTCAAGCACAATCCTACGAAGTCCTCAAAAGTGAGAGAAGAAAGACCCTTTCCCTCCGTGTCCATCGAAGAAAATACAGACTCAGCATCACTGTCGGTCAGACCCAATCCCAGACTTTTGAGGCTTTCCTTGGTAATGACGCCGGAGTGCTCAGTGTCGATCAAATCGAAGGCCACTCGAACTACATTCAGGAATTCTTTTTCCAGGTCGTAGTGAAACAAGTGTGCCATCTTGGAGATGTCGTATTTCGAGCCGAGGTCGTTCTGATGCCTTGTCCACCCCATCACAAACTCCTCCTCTGTGATGCGGCCCTCGGTATCCACCTGAAAGTTGCTCATAAAATCTCTCACCTCCTGCTCTGTCACTTGATGACCGCCGTTCAGCTTTATGAGGGCGTCGCGCACCTCTCGCTTGCTGAGGAAGCCGTCGCCGTTAATGTTGCAACTCTGGAATGCCTGGTGCATTTCATCGGCCTTGGAGGTGGTAGGCGAAGGAGATGCAGCAAAGCTGGCAGGGTTCACCTGAGGTGTAAAGGCGCGCTGGATGAACTCGCCGCTGCCAAGTGGGCTCATCGGTGCCGGATCTGTACACTCATCCGGGAACATATCAGGATCGAGACCCACGCGGAACCACGGGTGCTGAATCACGTCCGACGTGGTGTAGCGTGCGGGGGGGGAGGGGTTGAGCAGATGTCCGATGAGATCGGAGGCCTCCTCTGAAAGGTAGCGATTTTTCTTGTTGTATTGGCAGCTCAAAATGCGCTTGCGTGTCAGCCCGTCTGTCCGATCGGTGAAAGGAAGGTAGCCACAGAGCATAAAAAACAGAACGCATCCGCAGCTCCACAGGTCGCAGGAGCCTCCCTTGTACCCCCCTTCCTTGAGGACCTCGGGCGCCTGGTAGTCGATGCTGCCTGCGAGTGAGGTGAAGAGCACAGCGTGGTCATTAAAGGACTCGCCCTCCTTTGTGTAGCGGGAGAGTCCGAAGTCACACACCTTCAGTACGTTGTCCGGGCCGAGGAGCAAATTCTCCGCCTTCAGGTCACGGTGGACGATGTTCATGCGGTGGCAGTAGTGCACCGCGCAAATGAGTTGCTGGAAGTAGTTGCGCGCCGTTTTCTCGTCAAAACGCTCTACATTCACTATTTTGTCGAACAGCTCCCCATTCGGTGCGAGCTCCATGACCAGGTTGTACGCCTTGGATGTCTCGATGGCCTCTAGAAGACGCACCACATGCGGATTTTTCATCTTGCGCATCATCTCAACCTCGCGCTCCACATAAGATTGAATGCCGCTTCTCTGAACCAGCGCCTTGTCGATTATCTTCACCGCCACGGGCACCTTCTTCGCTGTATCGTATGCACTGTAGACCTTGCCGAACCCCCCAACCCCGAGCACGTGACGGATCTCGATGTGGCCTCCAATCAGCTTCTTGGGCACGGCCTTCGCCGACACGTCCCCACTCTCCTTAATGGCATTGGCATCCATCCTTGGCACGTCTGGATATGTTTCTATTAGAAAATAAAAGACCCTGCTGCAGTGTGCAGGGATCCGATAGAAGTCAAAAACAGAGCAATCGAGAGGCCGCTCGACACCAAGCTAAACAGCAACACGAACTTGCAACGTGTGGTACCTTGTGTACAGACAACAATGGATGTAAAGCCCTGTTGAGCGTGTAATAGAATGCACCAACACAGACATGCACAAAGACACAAAATGAGAGTGCAGCGCAACCTAGGCGCCTCTCAAAAACACGCCGAGAAAATAAAAAATCTCGCCAGGAGCGCGGAAAAAATGAAATTTGTTTTGTTTCGCTATCCCTGGTGTATTGAACGATATGGCACCGCAGACACCAGTGTGCGTATGTTGTACGTCCCACCCCCTGGTTGATTTTTTTTTTTTTGAGGGATGAGCTACAACTAAACAAAGTAAGGAAAGTCAGTGGTACTGGTGAAAAGGGCGACGCAACACAAACAGAAATTAGACCACGGTAAGCGAAGCGTGGAATCGCGTCAGAGGGAGAGGGGGAAGAAATAAGAAAATCGTCGTACTAAGAAAATGCGAAAATCGGTTGTACTTCCAACAAGATGAGAGCACTTGCACATGTGCAGAGATACACACACTCACACATACACGTGCAGGCACATAGAAATATGATTTACAAAATAGTGAAAGAGGTCAGTGTCTTGTGGTTGTCCACCGTTCGTCTCAGGCAGAAGGAGGAGGTAGTGGCGGTTGTGGTAAGTGCTGGTGGGGAAGAGATGAAGAGAGAATAAGGGGAGGGAGGGAAGTGATAAACCCGTCTTCTTGTTCTTGTTACTCGGTATGCCCAATATATAAGCCCTCGATTTTACGCTCGCAGACACACAAACACAAACACCACCACACACGGAAAGAGAGCGCGAGAGAAGCAGGGAAATCGAGCAAAGCTCAGCTAGAGACAACAGCAAAATCAACGCGTGTAAAAAAAAAAAAAAAACTAAAATAAAAAATCACAAACTTAGAAGTAGTTTCTAGAGCTCTACATACAGAGGTACAAACACACGCAAACACACTCGAAGTCAACAAGCAGACCTCCAAGAGGAAGAGAGAGAAATCCACTCGGATACACTCTGGGAAAAACAGAAGGAAAGAAAAGGAGGAGCAGAAAGTGAGGATGAGGGTGAGGGTGAGGGTGAGCGCAATGCAAGAGGTTCTGGTCGTAGTGGGTAAGTGAAGTGACACAGAAACACCAACAAAGGCAAAGGAAATTACAAGATGGAGATCACGGCTAAGGGATCCGAAAAAAAAAAAACGCAGAGCGGCAAGCGTCTTGAGACAAGTGGGGGAAATAGAAGAGAAATATGTAGCGCTGTAAGTACCCAGACGAGGTATTCAATAAAACGAAAAATGGAATCTAGCACCACACTCATTCACAAACGCACGAGAAAAAAAAAAAGCGTACAGCTGTAACAGCACCTACAGCGACAATGCCAAGAAAAAAAGACGAATTGGAAAGAAGCAGTCACTGTATATATATATATATATATATATATATATATATATATATACTTCTGGGTGGGTAGTTCGTTTGTTTACGTAGCTTAGTAATTCGTTCTTTGTTATATATATATATATATATATATATAGTGTGTGCGTGAGAAGGATATTTGATTTGATTTTCCTTCCGCAAAGCTTCGGAGAAAAAAAAAGCAATCAATCGCTCGGATGAATGTGCGTGTTTTTTTCTTTTTGTAGGAGAGAATGATTCGAGATTGATGTGGAGGGAAATGTCGTATTATCAATCATGTAGGTTGTGTTACCCACTCACCACACATCACCCGTCACAACCCCGCATGGGAGGAGAAGTGTGAAGAAAAGGATTGACAGAGAAAAAGGTGCACAGGGCACGCAAAGGGAGAGAAAGTGGAATATGAAAATAAAAATAAGAACATAACGAAGCAATGGAATGTAAAAAGAAAGGAGGATCATCGTACACAACAGATGCGCATGAGACGTGCATCCACCAAAGTAGAGGAGGGACAAGAAGCATCCAAAAGAGAATATCGAACCGTGGGATCAGCGAGAACCACTCCCGCGGTAGTTTGCCCCCGACATATCTCCCAGTTGCGCTGGCAGATATATCGACTTAGCTACGCCTTGGAAGCGCGTATTATTCCTCACCAAGACCTACGCTGCGGCTTTAATCGGGGAGGTAACTCCCTTTGTTCTAGTTACGTGCACATTTCACAAAGATTAAAGGTCTTTCCTCTTTTTTTTGTTTGTCCGGCGTAGCTGCCTAAGACAAGATCCCTTTCTTTGCACGACTCGTGGCAAATGAGCTGCAGGGTGGGGGACGAAGGCAGCAGAGCTAGGCAACAGTAGCCTCTCTCCTGATGTGTACAGATCCTTCCTTTCCTAGCTTTGATAAATTAAGAGAGGAGGAATCGAGTTTGGGAAGCACTTGTCGGCTGGAGGAGACTCACACCTACCTACTCGCCCCTTGACGGGTGACGTCTGACAAAAATAAAAATGGTGTCAGGTTCCGTCAAGCTAATTTCAGTGCTTTAGGTATAGTCCCTCCTCACCAGAACCGCTTCCGGGCCCCACCATCGGGGACGACGGAAGCGATGGGGGTGGACCGACAAGAAATGAATGACACAAATAAGAATGACGAAACACTTTCGGGGCGGTTCGAAGAAGAGAAAATCAGAAGCAAAACACATTTCTTCCCCACACTGCAACCCCGCACAATACGTCATAGAACAATATCCGAGAGTTCATCACCGTCCTCCCCTCTAACTCCCCCTCACATCCCACCCTCTCCTCTCCACAGTCTCACAGCGAGGTGCAAAGCAGCAGTACACAGACGCGGCCAAGCAATGACAACCCACTGGCCTGGTCAGTGCATCCGGGTCGAAGTACCAGCAACCCCACACACTCCAAAAAATTGCCTCATAGCCGCCCTCGTTAACCCCACCACCACCCAGTATATATTTCGGGGAGACTCCACCTTTCCATGAAATGGAAGTGAACGCTGGCCGAGATGAGCTCCAGTGGAGGTAAACAGTCCCCCTGCCGGACGGATGGTGCAAGCCAATGTACCTTCACAGATGAACCCAGTGCGCCACCACCAACTACATGACCGAAGTTGTCATCAGCGATGGGTCTCACTAAAATTGCTGCACTGGAGGGGCGTGGATCCGCCACTGACGCCCCCAGCTACCGGCATCGGCAAGAAAGAAGGAGCACCAGGTCG
>CM007317.1:623030-669022 GCA_000333855.2 Endotrypanum monterogeii | reverse complement strand
CTGGTCAGTGCATCCGGGTCGAAGTACCAGCAACCCCACACACTCCAAAAAATTGCCTCATAGCCGCCCTCGTTAACCCCACCACCACCCAGTATATATTTCGGGGAGACTACACCTTTCCATGAAATGGAAGTGAACGCTGGCCGAGATGAGCTCCAGTGGAGGTAAACAGTCCCCCTGCCGGACGGATGGTGCAAGCCAATGTACCTTCACAGATGAACCCAGTGCGCCACCACCAACTACATGACCGAAGTTGTCATCAGCGATGGGTCTCACTAAAATTGCTGCACTGTAGGTGCGTGGATCCGCCACTGACGCCCCCAGCTACCGGCATCGGCAAGAAAGAAGGAGCACCAGGTCGCAGGAGTCTCCTCTCTCCCAAAGAAGAGGATCGCTGTGAACCTCCCCCTCCTCCCCTCCCCTCCCCCCCCATCCCAATTGCTGGGGAAAAGGAGAGGAGAAACGTGCAGACAAAAATAAAATGATATACAAGCACACACACACACACATACACACAGACATGTATGCATCATTCCACGCGTGTAGGCACGCACGCGAATGATAAGCAGTAACAAACGGAGACACGCGCGGGTGTGTCATTTGTAAATTATTTAAATAATGTTCACGTAACTTTTTTTTTTAACTTTTGTTCAGTGCTAAAAAAAAAAAAAGACACCGGAGCGATGCACGAGAAGGGAAAAAAGGAGGGCCCATCGAAACAGGCAAGCAGTGATAAATATCGTCAGATGTTGTTTCCGCGGGCTAAGACTGATGTCTGAGTCAGGTTCGTCCCTAGTGACCCGAGGAAACACGCAAAATGATAGTGAGAGAAAAGGGGAAGCTGCAGTTTCATATTTCCAGACGACGGCGCCTCTTACTGGGCATGACGTCCTCATCATCCACCGGCTTCTCCCACTCACGCAGTACGGACCTCATCAACGTATGCAAGCGCTGACTAAAAAAGTTCTCAGGGCGCGACTGATACCAGACATTGAAGATGTGCTGAGGTCGACTACG
The DNA here is from genome assembly GCA_000333855.2 of Endotrypanum monterogeii. NCBI lineage: Eukaryota > Euglenozoa > Kinetoplastea > Trypanosomatida > Trypanosomatidae > Endotrypanum > Endotrypanum monterogeii. The sequence continues at coordinate 668,005 of CM007317.1, read as the reverse complement.
CACCAGCTCGCTGGTGCCTTCTGCCTTGAACCCACTCTCGTACGCCATGAGAAAGATCTCCCGGTCCAGTGCTGCGTTCCCTCGTTTCTTGAAGATGAGATCCTTCTCTGGACACTCGCACATCTCCACCTTCCACTTTGCTGCCTTGAAGACGTTTTCTTTCTCTGCTCGTCTCTTCTGTGCCTTATTGATGCGCTCTTCAACGAAGGAAAATTTTTTGATGCACTGCTCGCCGCGCTCCAGCAATGCGACCACATAGTCACGCACCTCACCCACCGTCTTGGTTGGTCCCACAACGGCAGCAATGGCCGCGTAGTCCGTGAGGTCCATCTGACCGCTGCTAAGGGCAGAAACTACTGAGCGGTACTCCGAAAAGGTCCATGTCGGGAAGCCTTCGCTCAGCAGCCGCTCTCGCTCCTCTTGCTCTACCTCCGTCAGGAGCTCATCCTCGTCCTCGGGTTTGACCGTGTCGTTTGCCCCGTCAGACGTCACCGCTCCACTTTGTTCCTTTCCTTTCTGCACGTCATTCTCCTCGTACTTTCGCTTCCAATTTCGGACCATCAGCGCCACCTCTGTGTTGTGCAGCTCTGTCAGCCTCTTCACATTGTAGAGCTGGTACGGATAAAACTTGGGGAGTTTAGGTAGCTTCAGCGGCGGTGCTTTGGTGGCTTTTTTTTGCATAACCTCCACATCCGCCATGGAGAAGAACTGCACCGGCTCACGCACGCGGTGGCCACGGCCCAGCTTCTCACCCATGCCGATGCACTCTGCAATAATATCGTTCGCAACGACTGTCTGCGAGTCTCGACTAGCAAAGTATGATTCGTAAGGAAGCTTCGCCTTCGCCTCCATAGCGCCACTTGTGGAACGAAAGTACACCAGCGCCTCCTCAAGGTTGGGGTGTAAGACGGTCTTGATCACCTCCCCGTATTGCGAACATTGCACGTGCAAGTCTGCCTGGCTGACCGGAGAGCTCAGCTTGAGGTGCAATATGCGCGACTCTGCCCCAGACTTATAGCTCACACCTTCAAAGTCGTAGATGTTTGCCTCCTCCGCGCCTAGCTGGAAGCTAGCGAGAGACATTTGAACTTGCTGTTTGGCCTCGCTGGTTAACTTGCTCGAGATCGCCTCACCCTCATCGAGCAGGCGATCGATATCAGCCTCTGTGACGTCCTCGTGACGTGTTTTGAAAATCTCCTCGGCGCCAAACTTTATCATGGACAGCAGCTCCTCCTTCGACGCCTGATTTGTGGCTTTGGACTGCATGCGGCCTTGCTGCACAACCACGGCATCTAGGTACAGTTTCTTCATGGCACGGCGGTACATCCTCTCCTCAAGGGTACCATCCGTGACAAAGCGGTACACGCGCACGCTGCGCTTTTGACCTATGCGATGCGCGCGATCTTGAGCCTGGAGATCCATCTGCGGGTTCCAATCAGAGTCGTACAGAATGACGTGGTTTGCAGCCTGTAGATTGATACCAAGGCCGCCAGCACGGGTAGAAAGCAGAAAAATGAAGTAGTCGCTGGTGGGAGAGTTGAAGGAAGCCATCTGGGAATCTCTGTCGTAGCCGCTAGTGTTGCCATCGATTCGACAGTACATGAATCTGCGCATGTTGCAATAGTCCTCCAGAATGTTAAGCATCGAGGTGAACTGTGAGAATATGAGCACCTTGTGCTTGCCCCCGGCATCCATTTTCAGCCGGTGCAGCAGCTTATCCAGTATGATCATCTTGCCGCTGGAGCGTACCAGCTTTTCATCCGTGATAAACGGCGGTCCTTCCTCGCCGCCGTCCATCAGGTATGGATGATTTATCACCTTGCGCAGGCTCATCATCACATTAGCCAGCGAAGCAACGCTGCCGCCAGCCTTGTTCAACACCTCAGCGTCCTTCGCGAGGACGTTCATGTACCACTCCCTCTGCTTCTTTGAGAGCTGGCACGAGACATAAATCTCCTTTTTCGGGGGAATGCCGGTACTCACATCCGCCTTGAGGCGGCGGATCATGAGAGGGGCGAGAATCTTGTGAAGGTTTGACATGACGTTGGCATCCTGCTGACCTGACACGGTATCGAACCACGTGTCAAACGACTCCGAGTCGCTGAACAGCCGTGGCGCCAGAAAGTGCAACAGTGCCCACAACTCCTTGAGATTGTTTTGCAGAGGCGTGCCGGTGATGATGAGCCGGCGCGACGTCTGCAGCGAGTCAAGCGCGGTATGCGCACGACCCTCCTCGTTCTTCAGCTTGTGCGCCTCGTCGACAATCAAGTACTGCCAGGCAATGGACTTAAACAAGCTGAGCTCGTCCAACACCATCTCAAAAGTCGTCACAATGACGTCGTACTTGATGCGATCAATCGGGTGGAGATGCGCTTTGACGATGCTTGAACGAATATCGCTAGGAGCGTGGAACTTATACACAGATAATCCAGGACACCAGTGTTTGAACTCTCGGTACCAATTGCCCATCACAGACTTCGGGCAGACGACCAGATGCGGGCCGGGCATCCCCACGGTAAATTTGAGGTACGCGATGGTGGCAATAGTCTGAAAAGTTTTGCCGAGTCCCATCTCGTCCGCCAATATCCCATTCACGCCGCGCGAAAAGAGACCGAGCAACCAATTGACGCCCTCAATTTGATACTGCCGCAGTTTACCCCGTATATAGGAAGGAGTCTCCGTCAGGTGCATCATGTCCAAACCTGTCGACCCCTCCTCGTCTCGGCTGGAGTGACGATACAGGCGACTGCGAGCCGATGGACCCTTCCACTCCCGAACACCAGTGTAGTACTCCGTCTCGAGCAGGAGCTGGTCGAAGGCAGAGAGCTCACGGTGCTCCTCAGAGGAGCGTAATGTGCGAATGATGACCTCGCGTTCTTTATATATTTCCTGAATAACCTGCTGATGAATGGCAGCAACTTTCGCCCCCTTCACTGGATCGTAGCTCGGCTCCACATAGCCCTCATAGACCTCCACCTCTGCCTTCGCGTTCGGGTCGCTGCCACCGCGAATACTGTTGAGCAGAAGCTGCTCGTATAGGTCATGTGCCGCGATATCGTTCATGTCCCGCTCGAACGACGGCGTACTATGCAGGTCCTGCCGTTGGCGAACCCTGCGTGTCATTGTGGCCGCCATTTCAGACCTCGAAGCTTGGGATACCCGAGAAAGACAATCGCTCTGGCAACAAGTACGGGCGGAGGACTGACACTGGCGCTCTATGATATGTAAGTGCTGTATGTTTATGTATTTAGTTCAGGTATTGATGACAAGATGGGATAACCTTCGAGCACGGGGCAGCTCAACAAAAGAGGGTGTGATGTTTTTTTTGTAGAAAATTCTTTGCACCTGTGCGTGAATGGGCACACCACGGAAGAAACTCTTTTCCTCTAAATTATATAGATGTGAATGTAAATAGAGTAGCTTGGTCTATTGCCCTTGTGATGGGCAGTATCTTCACCGTTGCAATAACACAAGTACTGAGCACACCAATGACGCAAAGTCCCACAAACACACCCAAACACAAACAATAGATAACAAAGAGGGGTGGCGGAAAAGAGAGTTAAAAAGAGCGACAGAGGCAAGCGACACACGAAAAGGCGCAGAGAAAGCATTGAATGGAGTATTAAGTTGTCATTTCACTGGACCTGATGCACTTTCCCTTTCGCATCTCGCCCCCCTTTGTGGGGTCCTTTACCGGAATGCTTTCATCACCTGCTAAGTTAGTAGACGTAGGAAGAAAAGATAGCACTCAATGCCCAACCAAAGTATGTCTTTCTGTTCTAGCTACTGCCAGTTATCTATATTTTCTTGTTTGTTGCCACCTTTTTCACATTCTGAATGTGTCTGTGTGCGCACACCGACAGGACTGTGCGTCTCTGAACGAGCCTGATTGCTTTTTATTATTATTTCGACATATGTCCGTTCATGATAACAAGCCTCCACACCAAACAAGGAAAGAGACGAAGAATCCCTTTGCGTCATTGAAAATATACAGAGGCGTGATAAATGCTGGAGCATGGTGGCCCGCGAAACTGATCTGTTTCTATGAAGCAATAGAAGAAAAAAAAAGTGAGGTAGAAAAAGGGAAAGACACACATACGCACACACGCCCACAGACACACACCGAGACGCGGGTGCACGCATCCCCAGACGATCCAAAGTAATTATATATCCAAGGTGAAGAAAATGGTGAAGAAAGACGCCACCACTACCACCCTCGACCTTCTATGCAGCGCTAGCACAGTCCGTGAGACAGCGTTTTAATATGCCGTGTAGGTGTATTCCCTTTTTTTCGAGAATCCGCTAAGTTGAGGAGCACTCGTATTGAATGTGCAAGAAGGTATTGAGTATAGCACAAACACAAGAGAGATGAAGGCTCGCCAAGAATGCACTGAAACAACACCGAAAAAAAAAAAAAATGATGTCTGCGCCATCACCGCAGCTCACCAGTCGTCCACAATACCGAAACGGTCCAGTAGCACCTGCTGCTCACGGAGGTCTTTCTGGACCTTCTTGCGCATGTAAAACACTGGGCAATCGCGACTAGAGCAGATCACCTCTTGATTCAATGACCCCTGGCATTGCTGACACTGAGTCCACACCTGTGAATAGATAGCCTCGTAGTGGTTGCGCTTCGCCACGATCTTGCTATAGACCTCAGGAGCTTTGCCTTGGCAGTTGTCGCAGAGCGCACCCTCAGGAATGACGGCGCGGCACGAAATGCACTGCAGCTGAATCTTCACAAACTTCATCAACCCACCAGCATTCTTGCTTGGTGCAGAGATACTCATGTGGCGCGTATGATCCCCAGTGATCAGTACATTGGGATCAGCCAGTACACCTTCAAACACACGCCGAATTGGGGGTGCCAGCTGATGCTCGAGATAGTACTGTGTGTCGATAGGAATATTATTCTCAAGCACATAGATCGGGTCCTCACTTCTCTCGTATGCCCTGGCGCCCTTGGCCGCCTTAACAATCACGTACGCCACGCGGTCGCCAATGGTCGGCGCTGAAGCGGGGTCGCGCTGCCGCATGCGCTCCACAAGGGCGATGTGCGCCTGGGCAGAAGCGTACTGGTCCTCTGCTTTGGAGAATGACTTAGTGATAACCAAGTTTGAGATATCAAGTCGGTTCAGCAGGAGGTCGCTGATGGTGCCTTTCACGAAACTGACTGCGCTCTCGACGGAGCGATGTATGAGAATGCGGTTCAGCACACCAGAAACCATGCGAGCGACGAGAGGGCAATTGTCTCGGCGCACCGTCTCAATGCCCTTTGAATCTAGTTTATCAAACCGCTCCGTGTTTGTCCATAGCAACCCTGCGTAACGCTTCTTGTTCATCAGTAAATAAGGGAAATAGACCTTCTCGAACTCAAGCTTAATGGGACTGAGGAAGTTGCGAGAAACTTTTTCCGCTGCCTCAATCCCGAAATCCATGGCGGCCTGCAGACGCTCTTTATCGGAGGCCTTCTCGTCAGTGATACACTTCACCATGACCGAGTCGGTATCTCCATACAAGACACGCACACCGGGGTACAGCTCCTCAACGACTTTTTTGGTCTTCGCGATCATCTCTCGGCCATAAGCCGTGACAGAGCCGCTGATCTCCAGGCACGGTAACTTTCCCACCTGCGCACCAGTAAAACCGTACACGGAGTTGGCGCTCACTTTCAGCGCAAGCTGGCGCCCGTTGAGAACCTTGTACTCAAGTGAATTCATGGGCACGTTCTTCATCATGCCACGTGCGTTTTTACGGGCAGCCAGCAAGTCCTGCAGAACCTCAGGAAGAATGCCAGGGAAGACTTCTTTCTTCACAAACACATCACACGAGGGTGATCGATTGAGGGAATCTTGATGATGAAGACCCACATCCGCTGGACGAACCAATGTTGAGTAACACAAGTTGTGCGCGATGATAATCGACGGATACAAAGAGGCGAAATCGAGCGTCACGACAGGGCAGTTGTAGAAGCCCCTTTCCGGCTCGATGACGGTGGCACCCTCGTAGCTGCGATCACCGCCACCAGTGTACTCTACCGTAGGCACCACCAGCTTCCTCTTCTGGGCCTTGCGTAGGAGCATCGAGAAGACTTTGATTTGCTGGCCTTGTTCCAGCAGCCATCCCACCGGCACACCCGTCACGCGAGCCATCTCCACGTTGTTCACGATGCACATAAGTCGATCCAGCAGCTTTACCGGAAGGTACGCATCCCTCAAGCAGTACACAGCCAGGCGGCGGCGCGTTTCATCATCGCCGTTCTGGAGGTCGGATATAATCGAGTGATGCACATCTTCCTTCTGCTCACCGAGAAAGTGCTGAGAGACCGAGTTCAGCGAGTAAGAACGTAGTTTGTAGTCGCGCTGGATCACCACCATCGCATCCATGACTATGCGCCCCTCCAAAGTCAATTCCGTGTACTCTCGGTTGCCCATCTGTTTAGATTGAAATTTTTTATCGCGCGCCACCGTCCGTTCGTGAATTTGTCGACCCCAGAAGTGAAACGCATCGCTGGTCTTCAAGAATGTGGCGCGGTTTAGTAGATATGGAAAGTCAAAGTTGCATATGTTGTACCCGGTTAGAATGTCAGGGTCTAGTGCTTTCAAGAATGTGACCCACGCTAGCAACATTTCCGGCTCCGTTTCGTATGAAAACACTTGTGCCCCGGCAATGGGTGCGCACCTTTTCAGGGTGAAGATTGTCTTGGTGAGCGGCTCGGAATCACGCCCGTACTCGACGCAGTGGTTGGCAATCTGAATAACAGAGTCATGCTCCGGTTCAGGGAAGAGTCCTTTACGGTTCTGGCACTCGATGTCGATAGAAAGGATGCGAAACGGCGCGATGGACAGATAGTCTCCAATGGGCTCGTGGCTCTGCACATCCTCGTGTGAGCACGACACCTCAACCTGGCACCCCGATGTTTTGGCGTAGCAGGAGACAAACTTTCCACGGGTCAGCGTCAGCCAATTGCTGCCGCCGATATCGTTGTCGACAAGGAAGCGTAGCGGAAAAATGACGTTCGACTCGAATGTCTGAAATACACGAACGCCATCCCACGCCTCGGGGCACGAGATGCCTCGGTCGGAAAGGAGACTACGAAGCTTCGGGATATGTTGTGGTAGCTGGACGACGATCTTGAGATGCGGTGCCAGCTGGCCACCTTTGTAGTGCATGAGACCACAGCGCTGGTGTACCTCCACACGAACAACAGTGTCTTGCAGGCGAGTTTGCTTGCCGAGCTCGTTGTTGAGCTCCCGCATCAGCCCCCGAGAATATACCGGCAACCAGTTCGGTGGTGCCTCGATCCACAAGTAAGGCTCATGGTTGTAGCAGTGCACCAACACACTAAAACCCTCTGCGGTAACCCCGTAGAGGCGAACCACTGGCACCTCGGTGACACGAACGCGGGACACCGTTTCATGTGGGTTTCCTTTCGTCTGGTAACAGTCAAGAAGCTGAAAGCACAAGTCTTTGTGCAAGTAGGAAGGAGGGAGAGGTGCGCGCGTAATGGAGTTCCACGGCGATAGAGCAGGGGATGCCATTCTTCTGAGTACGCCTGACCAGGTGTGGAAATGACACGGCAAAGAACTACAATTTGAGGATGGCGGGACACTGCCTTTGAATAACGCAGCCAGTCAGAGATCCAAGAAGAGAACAGCTGCGGCGCGCCTTTCCAGGGTTGAATCGGCTGTGCGTGAAAAGAGGAGGTCAAACCGAAAAAAAAAAAGGAAGACATAAAGGAAGTAGTAGAGGGGCAAAAATGACTACAGTGAAGGAGAAAAGAGCTCACATATGCGAAGCAGCGAAGCAAGCGACTGCAAAACTTGTCAAGCTGCTTGGAGGAGTAGTGCATGCAACAGAAGCGAAAAGAAAAAAAGGCCAGCAGATAATTAGTGAAACAAGTCCCACTCTCAGATGCGCACCTCTACCGAGGGAAACAAGAAATGGTTTCAAGAATTATGAAGCGCTGTCACTCAGAAAGCGAAAACACCATAAAAAGCGGAAAGGGGAGTCAACAGGGTCGCGCATCTTATTGCACCTCAGCTCGGCATCGCCTAGAGAGAGAGCGTCGTTACTATCAGAGTCAGTGCCTACTGCACTGGTGGTGGCGATTTTTTTCGAGATCCGGAACCGAAGATGGCCTTCAACGCCCTCTGTGCAGCACTCCTGCTGGAAACATTGTCCGGCACTCCTCTATCCACGATGGCCCATATGTTGTCATCCCTACGAAGGCGATGCCTGTCTAGGTGCTGACTCTGGAGGACGCGTAGTGCCAAACACCACTCCCCCTCAGTCACGGCGGTCTTTTGAATAATTAAGGGCAAGGTGTCCTTATCGAGGATGCGATGACGGATCCCGTCAGCGATGACCTTGTCAACTTTCACACTATCGTGCTTTACCTGAAGAAGCTGGGAACACAGCGAGTCGATCATTCGAAATGAAGTGTACTTCATTTTTCTTTTCGCACGCCGACTCCTCGGCACACTGCGGAGACACATTTTAAGAAAAAGAGCAGAGGAGAATACAGTGGAATGGTTCTCAGAAACGAGCACAGCCCCAACTAATGTACCCACTCTTTCCTCATGAGAAAAACTCTCTAATATACAAAGGTGACGAGTACTCAGGTCCCATGCGTATAGAGCCCATGAATATGCTGAATTCAATGACCTTGTACGTGCACAACGAGCATCTTCCACCATACAAAAGAGTGGTACCTGCACTGCTGCCAGCGGGATCTTTCTTGCTGTAAACGAGATATTTTTTCGGCTTAACCGGCGTCAAAGACCCGACCCACGGAAACACAGTTATTCGGATACTTACCGTCAGAACCAAGGTTCCACCGCAGAACATTATACCCCCGCTAGGCCTGAAACACACCGCGTGGCGCACAGCAGCGGCTCATACGCCTTCCAACCTTAAAGAGAAAATATGACAGACATCTGGGCACCGCCTCCTCTCTGAAACCTGCCTGGAAAAACCTCGCGCGAACCACGCGGACACCCCAGCCACCCCGATATCTTCTCCATGCCCCCCGTCACGCCCCAAGCCACCGCACCACACGCGGCACCGCGAGGCCGCAAAATACCGGGGCCGCAAGGACTGGCCGCGAAAAACGACACGCCGCCCACGCATCCCCGGCAACCGCACCGAACAGACCGCCGGAGCCGCGGCCGAGCACAGCGCACCACGCCCAGAACAGAAAGCCGCACGTGCGCAGAGCCCCCGCACACACACACACGCACACGAGGAGAGCACGCAAAGCGATACCGCAGCCCACGGACCGCTGTTGCGTACGCCGGCCGATTCAACAAAGGGGCCGGCACGTGTCCTCGGTAGGGGTAGGCACGCCAGAGGGGGGCGGGGACGTGCGCGCACACCGGCGCCCGCACAAGAAGCGGACAGGCCGCCACGCACGCTTTCCGGAAGGCGCATCGGAGACAGCCCACCGTCCCCCGGGTGCCCAGGCCAACCCGCCATATGGCAGAGTTTATTTTAGGTAATAGATTCGTGTTCTCGACCATTTGCAACCGTGTGCCACAACCTCGAGCAGCGTCTGACTGGAGTCGCGCACCCGTAATAGTGCGTGCGATTGACGTGGTTTGCGTCCCCCACCCGGCGTTTTGTTTCTCCGGCGACAAATCACGCACTGAAGTGCGAGACACACGACGGGCCGATCTACCCACGAAATCTTAGGCGAAATAAAATTAAGATCATGAAGCTAAGGCTGATGAAAAACAAAACGGATGAAGATTGGCCGATACTAGGCTCTTGGGCTCAAATGGTCAATGACCTTTTTTAAGGCACTCAGAACGCGTCTCGCGTCATTAAAGGTGGCAAAACAATCCCAGCTAATACGAATGGAACGGTTTGGTGCAGGTGTCTTGCCCAGCGTGTCATAAACGGTGGTGTTTACCTCATTGGTTTTACAAGCAGATCCAGTACCGATCTCGACGTGATACTTCGTGGAGAGGAGAGAGACTACATCTGTGTTGATCAGTCCTGTTGGAAGCGTGGCATGCACAATGTAACCACTGGTCTCGCCGCGACGGTTTACCTCGCACCCCATTTTCTCCAGTTCCTCTGTTATGAGCGCGTCGATCTCCTTATGAATCGAGTGGCTACGGTCAAGAGCGAGCGCGACACCGAAGCCAACGATCGCAGGCACGTTCTCCGTGCCCGGGCGGATGCCTTTCTCCTGTGTACCGCCACTGAAGAGTCTGTTGCAGCTGAGGTCTCGCAGGTAGAGTGCACCAACGCCGAGGGGACCATTGATCTTATGCGCGGTAACAGAGATGGAATCGACCTGACTGAGGTCGAGAGAACTGAAGTCTATCTTTAGCAAGCCTTGGCTTGCGTCCACGTGCAGCCGGCCGCCCTCGGGACGAGTCAAATTGCAGTTGATGCTACCCGTTTCGTGGTTAACAAGATCTATCACCCGCACTACTGTGGACCCGACAGGGACGTTTACATTCTCACTTGTGGAGGCATGTGACCAGGCCTCGCGTTCAACACGGAAACCGTTTAACGCAATGTTGTTAGACTCTGTGCCACCCGAAGTGAAAATGATATCGTTCGCCGGCACATGCATCAATTTCGCTAGCTGACTGCGCACCTTCTCCACAGCCATGCGAGCTTCACGGCCGCTCATGTGCATGCTATTCGGGTTCCCCTCAGGAGCACGCAGCATGGCCCTCTTCACCTCCTCTGCGACCTTGGTTCCAGCAGCGGCATCAAAGTAGACCACGTCGTTCACATCACGCTCGCTCAAAGAATCATTCTCAAACCCCGCTGAAGACGGAGTATCTTTTGATGCACGCATGCCTGACTGAGGACAGTATGCCCACTCAGAAGACTCACAGAGTTTCCCGTGTCGATATACCTCCGTCATCACTTTGAGGTCGGTCAGTTTGATGCGACGAGTACAAGCTTCAAGGGTGCGGCGTCCCATCATCAGGTTTGCACCGGTTTTGCACATCATATACTGACAACAGTCTGCACCCTCTTGAATGGAAAATTCAAAGGTGTTGATCCTGCGCGCCTCATCGACGATGAAGTTCTTGGTCATCCCAATGAGTGGGGCAACGACTGCCTTGCGAATGGTGGGGTACAAAGTGCTGATGTTGTGGACCGTCTGAGATGCCACCTGGCCCGCAGAGTCGCCAGTGACAATAAAACACGAGTCATCGAAGCTGGCTGCTAGTGACAACATAAACCACTTGTAGATTAAGGTGCGATTGTGGTTCGGCACGTTGGCCACGATCTGCGACTGCAGAGTGCTTATATCCACATAGTGCATCTCGAAGCGACCCTGCACGCTTGACAAGCGTTCGCAGATGCGCCGGTTCTTCTCCACGACAGAGGCAGTGTCGTTGGTGCTATTGAGGAAGTGCACACCATTGACAAAGCAGCCGCGTGTCATCATCCGATACGCCGCCACTGGGCTGTCAATGCCACCACTGATGAGAGCAAGCACACGCTGATCAGGAGTGATGGGAATACCCTGCGCGCCGGCGCAGATGAGCGCGCCGCGAGGGTCGCCTTTTCGCTCTCCCTTCTCGTGAGTACCCTCGTAAATGTTGGCGATACCAGGAATCAGTGCAAGCAGTTTTAGCTGCTCCTTCGTAGGCGTCTTTTTTCGCACCTCAATCAGGGTTTCACCGTTTCGGAAGACTTGCGGGTTCTCGAGAACGCGGCGGATATTATCCATCAGCAGACGGACCAGCCGCTTGCGGTGAATCGCGCTTTTCAAGTACAACTCCCCCACAGATATTACTAATGTCACCTCCTCAACCGGCGGCTCTGCGTGGCGCTTGCCAAACCAATACAGCCCGCAACTTTTAATGTTCTGCAGGCAGACGTACGGCTCACCCTCGGACGCAAGCGCGTTGCTCTTCTTCTGCAGCTCAAAGCCCTCCCTGTTCGTCGCGTACCAACGGCGTCCCGGAACGCGCATCGCCTCCATGAGCTCGGGTACAGTGACGAGCTTAGGCTCCGACATGTACCACAGGTAATTCTTGGATACATCGGGTTCAACCATCATAAAATGAAAGTGGCCATTCTTTGCCTTTAGAATGAATTTTGGAGTCTGGTCATCTGGGAATTCCCGCGGGTTCGTTGGGAGCCTCTCCACCGGGCTCATTGACGGCATGATTTCCACTTTATTTAACTTTATTTAATTTGATGTTTATCAACGAGGTGACAAATGAACTCTGCAAATCTCGTGAACGCTGAGCACGAAAAAAAAAAGGCCACAAATGCGATGCACACCAAACGGATGAGATTGTGAGGCGTGAGAGTGGTCCGACGGTCGATGAGGGAAAAGACCGCAAGAGAATTGACAGGTGCGCAGAGATGTTGATAGTCGAAAAAAGCCTATCAGGGACAAAGAATGAAGGTGGCGCTAGTGGCTGCGCCTAGGCAGCATCGGGGATATCGCCGACCACCAACAGATCCAGGAGAGCGAACACGCCCACACAAAGGAGCATTTACCCAACAGCCCTCCCGATTGGCGCGACAGCCCTCGCGCCTTGCACCAGAGAAGCTGATACATGGAATGGACTTGCATGTCTAGAGAAGTGAGCAACAACACACGGCAATGCCCTATCAGTGTCGCTGGAGAAGAATGTCAAATATTCTTTTTTTTGGAGGGCAAAGAATCAGTGCGCAGGAAAAGAAGACGAGAAAGCAGAAAGACTAAATCCCTGAAAGCTATCCACTATTTTTCATAATCTTCTCCTTGTTGCGGATATAAGAAGACATGGGGAAGTCTGGAGCTATGTCAATCGTTTCTCTTGGTATCCAGTACTCCATAAACCGATACAGAATCCAATCTAATGAGCAGAGCATCCAGCAAACAAGCCCGAACAGTGGCCCGACAGATGCGTAATTCATCAGTCGCTCATAGAGAGACAAAAGTGGCATTTCCATGATGCGATCATAAACACGCTCAGTGCGCTCAGCCACCCAGTCCCAGCTATAGAATTCCTTACAGTTGTCATGCAACGTCCACGGCGAGTGGTACGGCACATCGCTGATAGCCTTCTCTAAAGCGTCAACGATAGATGACGGATCTGCATCCGCCAGTAGCAGCATCGGTGGCGGGAGAACTTCCGGAACACCTCCCACTTTTGTTGAGACGCACAGCAGTCCGCATGATGCCGCTTCGATGAGCGCAATGCAAAATGCCTCTGTCAAACTACAATTGAGGAAGATTTGACCCTGGTTCAAGACGCTCTTTACGTCCGAATGCTTTAGCGCACCGAGCATCTTCACCCGGTCCATCAAGCTGTGTCGCTCAATCATCTGCTCGAGCTGTGAACGGCGCGGTCCGTCGCCGCCGATCACCCACTTGATCTCAGGATGACGGCGACAGATTTCAGGGATGACATCAACAAAGAGGTCCGCACCTTTTCGATACACAAGACGGGTGATCACTACAATGGTCAGACCCTCTTTGTCAATCTTTGATGCCCACGACTTGTACTTGAGGTCATCCGGCGGGGTGAAGACGGAGGTGTCAGTAGCGTTCGGAATCACGCTTGCTCGCTGCGGTGCAATCCGCGCCCGCAGAACAGTGTTCTCGCGTGAGGTGTTGCTGACACAAATAACCTGGTCAACCGTGCGCAGACTCCAAACAAGCACCTTGTTAATGTTGATAGAAGCCGCATCAGCGAACCCAAACAGGGAGTGATCAGTGAAGCATGTCTTGATGCTCATGGTGCCAGCGTGAAACATTGCCTCGTGACAAAGATTGGAGGTGGTCTGGTGGCCATGTACAACAGTAATGTCCTCACGGATGAAGATAGTGCGCAACATAGGAAATGCGCCGAGCCACGTCGGCAGCGTCACGGAGCCCGGAGGAAGCTTTGCCGCCACCATTGGCAAATAGTACACTTTCAGACCATTTGTGTAATAGCGAATCCCAACGCGGTCCCCGTAGGCACGAGTAATTATAATAACCTTATGACCCCTTCGCATCAAACAGAGGGCTACGTTGTAGATGTGAACCTCCACCCCGCCGAATCCAGGGAAAAAGAAGTCGGAAACCAACGCAACGCGATGCCGTCCCATTGTATAAAAACTCACTTCGAACCACCGCTTTCGGTGACGAGTACCTTGACAAAGATGAAGCTCTAGATGTAGATGTATATACATGCGTTGGGTAAGCGAATAAAAGAAAGTAAATGGAGCATAGCAGAGTTGCGTAGGGAAGCGACGGCGTGAGGTCTGATGCGGCCACTTAAACGCTTTTTTGTTGTTTTCATCGGCGTAAAGGTGAATGCAATCCTTACAATGTGCTATCACCGCCGACCTCGATCAAAGTGTGTCTTCTCCTCATTACTCAGAGTCTTCCCCAGAGCATATGTGGCCACAGTTTGAATCGCGCAACTGGACAGAGAATAGAGTGCAACATTGCACACAAATCCAGGAAATCTTGCTATGAAGCGCTTGTGGGAGAGCGTTTTGTTTCCCATGCAGTCTGTTATTTTCGTGTGTGTGCATTTTTTTTTTATGCAGACCCTTTGGCAAGGGAGAAATCGCGGGCATCGGCATACGAAAGAGACCGCTTCAGTGCAGCGAATCGCGACAGCACGTCAGAGTGAAAAGAGTCAGCAGCATCCTCGGAGAGAAAGCGCAAAAATGATCGCCCCCCTTCTTTGTTGTCCTCAAACACCTCGACAGCCAACGAGTTAGCCATTTGAGTGATCTCCCGCCGCTCGTCTTCTGCCACGCCTCTCCAGTATACAACCAAGAAACCGTTAGGTGTATCAACACCAGCGTCAAAGGTGGAGATCACAGGAGCGTACTTGTGTTTCACATAGGGACGCCTAGAGAAGGCGTCAACTCCATTTTCATGAATCCATCCGACATCAACAATACCTCTTTTGGGGGACTCGAGTGCCAGTTCTGAGAGCAGCGCATAGCAGGCGGCACAACTCATCGGCTCCGCAAAAAAAAAAACAGTGGCGTAGTTTCCATCTGTGAGCACAAATCCGTGCAGAACACTTATCTTGCCACATTTCTCAAGCGCAGCGCACAGCCTCTCGGGAGGTAGCACCGCAGTGTGGTACACGACCACGCCATGACTGTCTCCTAGTTGACCCGCAAGGGATTTTACCTGCATCCGTATGTGACTGTTGAGGACTAATGGTGCATATAGGAGGTACCCAATGACCACAACAACTGGTACTTAGAATTCAAAAAACATAGCCAAAGGAAAGAGAAGTAGGGGCGGTGAGAAATTCATGAAATAGCGTCCTCTACGCGCATCGGTGTCCTTGTTCCATGCTCTGTGAATACGCGCAATGATTTCACTCTTTGTTACACAGACTAGGTGACGGAGAGAAACTGCGATGGTGCCTTTTGTATCCTTGAAAAGATATACTTGTATATATATATATATATATATATTTTGCTTTTGAGAACAGTACAAGAGTCTGAGAATTCTAGTCTGCAGCGACCTGCGAGACAACAGAGAATCTACAACACTAACAGAGGAGGTCTAGGAAGAACAAAAAAACAAGTTCGCAGTGCGGCTGCCTCGCTCCGTAAACCATTCCAATCGAAAAAGTGCGATTCCGTCGGACCCAAAACCCAACATAAGAGAAGCTTTGTCGGCTAGCTTAGTCATCCGTGTGCACAAGCGCGCAAACTCACACAAATCGTTGCAGCGTGCCGACCCCTCCAAATACTTGGGTACGTCATGGTACTGATCCAACAAGAACTGGAGCGACGAGGTGACAGTGCTCGTTTTCATGACCAACTCGCACTCCATCGAGGAAACGCGTTTGAAAAAGACATCGCATCGATCATCTTCGCCACTACAAACCGATCGAACCACGTCGTTGAAGTTTCGAATATCGGCAATGGTGTACATCACCCTCACATTGTGATCGACCAGGAGCCTCGGACCAAGGTCGTGAAGAGCACCTACCTGAGCTAATTGCAGACCGGAGCCATCATCTTTTTTCTGATAGAGAATGACACATGTGAGATCGTCGGAGACCTCAAGACTAAGGGAAGAATGACCACTAAAGCAGCTGAGAACGCTAGTGAGAAAAGAAGCGTTCAAAGCCCAAGATGTCGCTGGAGGCCCCGTCGCAGAAGCAATTGTGGGCCTCTCAGACTCATCGACAAAGTCTACCGAAGTGTAGCTGAACGGGGGAATATTGACGGTGGAAATCTGCAACACCGCACGTCGGCTTTCATTCACAAGCTTGAATTTAAGAGTGTCGTCGAACTGAAGCAAATACTGCGTGACAAAGAGAAGCTCAGCTCCGCGTGAGAAGTGGAACGCCATTTTACAGCGCGAAGCAGCGGGGGAGTCTGGAGATAGTTGATGGGAACTACAGAAAAAAAAAAAAAGGAAGTCAAAGGGAGAAGGGAGAGAGGAGAAAGAATCAAGAGAGAGAAGTCTGGTGGTGGGTGATGAAAGAACGGCCAATCTTACTGAAACACAGTGTATTGAACATGGCGTGGAGCTGTTTTCTCACCTATGGGGAAGACTCTCGAACGATGGCAGCGTGTCACTCTTCCTCTACCTGAGGTGCGTCTCAGTCGAGATAATGATGTCACTCCAAATTTTGTGAATCGTTAAAGCAGCATCTTAGATCACTTCATCCTCAACCACCACATCCCAACCTCGGCGACAGGCCTCACGACATCCCTTTTAGGTCAAACCCTTGATAGAGGCGAGCCAAAGCACTGTCCGCTCCCTCCAGCTCCGCCAGCGCGGCCACTTTGGCCTTCAAACTATCTCGCGCCTCCTCAATCTCGTTGTCGCACTGCTGCAAGCGCCATTCAAAGTACTTGAGCGTATCAGTGTGGTTCAGCTCGCAGGACACGAACGTAGAGCCACCGCTGAGTACCCATAGGTCTTCCTCAGGTCGCAATGTTAGCACTTTTCGTTGTGCCTCGCGATACTGATTCTTTCGGCGGTCGAGATCGATGAGGTACTGCTTGGCCTCAGTCACTTCCTCCGCAGCAATCTCAATATTTGTTTGCTCCGCGTTGAGATCTCTCTCCATCTTTCCTGTGATGAGAGTGCGCCACCTCAGCTAAGTAAAAAGACTGGATATGAAATATATCAAATTGAACAAGAAGAAAAGGAAGGACACATGATGGCGACAGTAAACGACAAAGATGTACCAGCGGTGAGGGAAAGAAAATGTGCCCGAGGTCTTCATCTGACAAGCACGGCCTTTACCTGGCATCTCCTCGCTGAAGACACGCATAAGCGGTGCAGACTAAACTGCAGCTCAGTTGAACAAACGAACTTCACCGAGAGCTTGCCTGCTGTTCAAAACGAAAACATCGATTATCCTTGTTGTGCTTCTTTCAGCCGTTAAGAACAATCAAGAGAAATCATCGTGGCCTTTGCTGTCTGTGTTAAAGGAAATGAAGTTAGACCATGGAGGAGAGAAAAAAAGAAAAAAGTTCGTCGCCACGAACACACTTTGGTAAGCGCGCCTCGCACGTAACGCTGACAAGGATACTTTGTCTACTCCGGCTTGATTTCACCGCAGTTCGTGATCGTGATGGGCTGACGGGTAGCACCAGACTGGCTGCCCTGCGCCTCTACCTTCGTGATGACATCATAGCCCTTGGTGATCTGACCAAACACAACGTGCTTGCCGTCAAGCCAGTCGGTAGGAGCAGTGCAAATAAAGAATTGAGAACCGTTGGTGTTAGGACCGGCGTTAGCCATCGATAATGTACCCGGACCAAAGTGCTTACCAGCCCGTCCTGCAAACGACTCATCCGGAAACTTATGGCCATAAATGGACTCGCCACCAGTACCGTTGCCAGCAGTGAAATCGCCACCCTGGCACATGAACTGAGGAATGACGCGGTGGAAGCGACTTCCTTTGAACCACAAGGGCTTTCCAGAGCGGCCAACACCCTTCTCGCCGGTGCAAAGAGCGCGGAAATTCTCGGCCGTTTTCGGCACATCACTCTTGAAGAGCTCCATCTCGACACGGCCTGCCGGCTGTGAGCCAATAGAGATATCAAAGAACACAAAGTAGTTTTGCGGGTTGGTAGGATAAAAAGGAATCTTGCGCTGCACGCACAGAAACGTAGAGCGAAACATTTTCTTGTTATTTGTGCACTGAAGGTGAGGAAAAAAAAAAACGGAAGATATGTAATATGAACGACGCTTCTGAATACGTGAGAGGTAAATCTGTGAGCACGTGAAAGGCAAAACAAAGACGGAGAAAATCAGTATGAATAATGAGTGCAAAAACAATTCTTTCTCCGAAGACCCGTCAATGTGATACAGAAATAGTTCAACTCCCGTTCTACTTCAACATGCTACAGGATCGCCTAGGGACAGTCAGAAAAAAAACACACACTTGAGTAATGCTGACAAGATCCACCCATTACCTCCTTGAACATAAGTTTCACCTCCCCACGTGCTGCAGACGCAACCTCGTAGCCGGCCTTATTCTGGTAATCCGCACAGAGCATCTCTCTCAGGATGGACACGGCCCCCTAAAACAGTGTGCAGTCATGGTTAGGCGAGCTTACTCAAATCTCTGGTCATCGTAGAGAGGACAGAGGCAGCGTCATTGTTGAAGCTTGTGCAAACGACACGCCATGTAACACCGAAGAGTCAACATGCGTAGTGATGAACCTATGACTTCTTTACCTGCGTGTGAGTGTGTCATTACCACCAAGAAGGGTTCGGCACTGGTAAGAAAATGGAGGAGATGCTAGCTTCTTCAACAGAGTAACCACAGAAGTGCATCACTTGGAATGGGCGTTCTGATTGGTAGGCTTCGAAAAAAGAAAGATACATAATGTGAAAAAAAAAAACAAGCCCCCTCACCTGGAACCCATCTCTGGTAAACTGCAGTCCTCACAGCACTATTATGAATACACCTAGCAATGGGCAGTGAAGTAGGAAAAAGCTAGGTGCAGTCTACGGAAGATTGTATTACTTCGATTTTTGAGCGCTCGAGTAAAGCACGAATAGTATGGCCTTACACCAAATCACCTGACCTGTCAAAGAGAAGCGAGGCCAAGCCTAGTACTTGCTTTCCAAGTAATCTAGCACGTCTTGACAATGACGCTTTTCCGCATGTCGCCCCAGCGCAGACCGCGTTAAGTCAACAACAATATGTGGCGAGATATCACCTAACCTTTTCAACGCCTTGGTAAGAGAAAGGCGAATACCAATCGTCTCCTCTGTATCATCTAGGTAGATGAGCATCTTCTTCACCAGGGGCACTACCTGTGTCGATATCTCTTCCATCACAAGCGGCGACGTACCCCAGTCGTCAGCAAGAAAGCGGATCAGCTCGTTGGAAATGCACAATCGGATGGCATCGTTTGAATCATCGAAGCGGAGAATCATAGATTGAACAACCTCATGAGCTGCACCCTTGACCATTGGCAAGCGACAGATTTCACCAAGAACGGACATGCAAACAAGTCGCATTTCACCGTCGTCAGCGTCGGAAGCTGCACACCAAGAGCTTATGATTGTGACAGATAGGCTGTTGTCATTTTTCATCAACTCCGACTGAAGGGTATCGTGGAACACTGGGTCAAGAAAAGCGCACAGACAATTCACAGCGACTTTTCGAAAAAGATGAGCGGTGTTTCCCGGTCGAAAGGCGGCCAGTGGGAGAACAACAACACGCAGTAGTTCCGTGGCCTCATCTGGTGCAAAGGCCGTTGTTTTGCACCACAAAAGCTTTTCTAGAACACTGAAGTAGCGCAGTTCCTCAGTAACTTTGACTGTAAAGTTAATGTCCGTAAGTCTTGCTTCGAATATGTTTGTGAGCAATCTTCCAAGATTGTCAAGACTGGCAGCGTTCAGTACCAAATCCGTGAAAGCAGTGACAGGAAGACCCGCTCCATACCGCGTAAGCAATCGAGCAGCATGCAATGTGTAGATACCTGCAAGCGACCCCGTCACTAGGGTTGATAGCATTTCAACTACCTTTCCAGCCTTCAGCTCTATTGCAGGAATACCAACACCCTTGATACACAGCAAAGAATATAGAATAATTGAATCCAATGTTCTCCGTTTCGTATCACTGAGTACTTCCTCGGGAAGGGGATGCTCCTTACAGGCGATAAACCCCTTGGCCACAAAAACGGTAATTACTTTCTGTAGCGCATCCAGAAGTGCAGCTAGGAGACTCTCGTTCTCACACTCGATCAAATCGTTTGTCGTCAACGCTTGTACAATTTGGGTAGAGTGAGCTGCAGTCAATTTCTCCTTGGAACCTTCGATAAGGTACGCCAGTGTTTGAAGAATCGAACACTTGACTGAGACAGCTGCTGTTGAGAACAGCGTCGGCATCGATTTGCACGCATCAATAGAAGTCAGCACCACAGTTTTGTTGCGCAACTTTTCGATAACAGAGAGATCCTCATATGGCTCAGCGTCTGCAGGCGGCTTTGCGATAATGAACGGTAGGTACTGCTCGGGAACGAGAAACTTCCCAAGCACCTCAACGCAAAATGCCGCCGCCTCTTTGACCTCAACGTTTTCATCAGTAAACACCTTGTATAAAGCGCTGAGAATGCGCTCCGTGAACTGGACACAAGACTTCTCACAGTAGTAGATGGTCGTCCACAACAATTTGAGCGCCACCACCTTGCGATTATTGGTGGAAAAGGGAATCACCCAATCGACAGCGGTGATATCTCCAAGAATTTTGTCGAGGAAAGACCGAATAGACTCGGCGACAACATAGCGAGCGCCAAGACTAGGTCGCGTTTGAAAGATATCGTACTGATAAACAGATGCCGCGGTGAAGCTCATGGAAGGATACTCATCATCGCCGTACCACTCAATATCCTTCATTGTGATGCGCCTATTGGCTAGATCAATGCGGTTGTCCTCGTTGTCTATCATGTACAGTTGTCCCACCCGTCCAAGAATTTCGTGCGCCGCCTTACGAACAGAGTCAAAAGAGTCCGTCAAAAGGAGGAGTAGATGTGGTAGATACTTAGGGTGCAGCTCTAGTCGCTCTTTGAGATCTAGCAGTGCACATGACAAAATCGACAAGACAGCCAGTCGGACCGACTCGCTGTGGTCATTGCACAAGACAAAAAGCTCCGACGCCATTGTCCTGTTCTCAGGCTCGTTCTTCCCGTCCTTCAGTGCTTCAGAAGCCCCACATCGAAACAGGACAGCAAGAGCTTGAGCTGCTTCACAGCGTACAGCGCTGTGCTTGTGCAATAGACACGAGTCCTTTAATACTTTTGCCAGTGACACGCTAATAGACTTTACCTGTTTGGGCTCAATGGTACACAGCTTGCAAGCTGCCTTGCAAGCCTCCTTCTTCAGGTCCGGGAAGGGATCGCGGAAGCAGTTCTCTAGAAGCACTGAGAAAAAGTCGATGTAGTTTCGTGGGCCAATGTCATGTGGAAAGCACGTCATGCAGGCCATTCCGAGTCGAAGAAGCAGCAGCCTGATCTCCTCACTCTCTTCAGCCACTGGTACAATCCCAATACGTGTGACAATAGAAGGAAGAACCCAGTCCAAAATGCTAGCATCTTGGCCTGGTAGTAGATCTATTATTATCCGCACCGCCTCTTCCCGTGACCGCTCCGAAGTGTCCTCTAAGCCTTTCAGACATGATCGAATAATCGAAAATTCATCTTCTTTTGACAGACCCTCTTTCCCTGCCTTTAGCAACTCATGTATTTTCTTGTATGCTGTGCACCTCTTCATTTTGTTTGAGTCCTGCAACTCGTTGAGATACTTGGGAAGCAGCTCCATTATTCCTGGAATAATTTACTTGATGGCTGTTAGAAAGGAAAAAAACATGATCTTCAGTCAATTTGGGAACAAAAGGAGAGGAGTGAATTCCAGATGCCAGCTTTTTTTTCGGAAATCAGAAAGTCCATGTGCAGCCTACAAGACAAGTGATAGGAAGTAAAGACATTTAGCCACCACAAAAGTTGAAACCCTCTTATTCTACTGATCATTATGAGATAGTCAATGGAGTCAGCAACAGCAAAATAAAACAGGAGAACAACCCCAGCTATATTTTTTATGTAAAGCCCAATACGTCATATACTTGCTCGACTGATATATCGACTCCCGTTACACCAAACCTTACACCTCATTGCTTTAGAAAAACACTTTCGGTGAATACATCCACACTTGCAGTAACTCGGTGGCGATGCGCCACTCGTCAACCTCATTATTCAGCTGCGCTTTATAGATGCAGAAAGATGACATTCCGATGGTGATTAACACTGAATGACTGAGGACCTTTGAAGATTTGTTCGCTACACACTCGGCGATCAGCAACACTAACTCGTCAACATACGACTCCAGGGTGACGTGGTGTCTCATAAGCGCACGCCACCCCGTGTACGCGGAAATTCGAGATACATCATGAACACTGAACTAGGCTACACCCCCTCCCAGTGTCATCCATACTCTTCAAAAACCTAGCAGAAACAAAAACACTGCGGCGCCTCCGGATCCTACAGCGTACAGCACATCATGCCTAACTGTCACCCGCGTCCCCGCAGCACCAGAAGCCGTAACCGCGCCGACACCGCCCCCCGGGGAGATGATCCAACCAAGCCCCCCCACAAGCGACCCCGCCCCCCGATACAGACCCACCGCCCTGCCCAGAGCACCGGCGGACACCCCCCGCACCCTTTGAGGGTGAATACGAGAGGTGTCTGGGAACCGCTTCCCCTCTCTACCTGCCTGAAAAAAAAACTCGCGCGAACCACGCGACGGGAACCCGGCCACCCGATATCCTCCCCATGTCTCCTCCAAAACCCGACCCAGCTAGCCCCACACCGCCAGCAAGCAGTCCCACCAAAACAAGGGCCGCCCCCGGTGCCCGCAGGCAAAATGCCCCGTACCACGCACACAACCGCGCGCGCCAACCCGGGGAGCGCACCCGCACAAACAAAAACAACCACCGCGCCAGACCAGACCCGGTGAGCCAGTCCGAACGCGCGCGCAACACCAAAAGCCCCCCCCCCCCGAGGCGGCAAAACCCCGGCGGCCGCGGGCCTCTATGTGGCGGAACGGGGCCACATGGCCGCTGGGGCTGGCGCCAAGCGAAAGCCAAAGAGCGTTGGAAAGCGCCACACCACACCCACAAAAAATGCAGAAACCCAAAGCCACCGCACCACACGCGGCACCGCGAGGCCGCAAAATACCGGGGCCGCAAGGACTGGCCGCGAAAAACGACACGCCGCCCACGCATCCCCGGCAACCGCACCGAACAGACCGCCGGAGCCGCGGCCGAGCACAGCGCACCACGCCCAGAACAGAAAGCCGCACGTGCGCAGAGCCCCCGCACACACACACACGCACACGAGGAGAGCACGCAAAGCGATACCGCAGTCCACGGACCGCTGTTGCGTACGCCGGCCGATTCAACAAAGGGGCCGGCACGTGTCCTCGGTAGGGGTAGGCACGCCAGAGGGGGGCGGGGACGTGCGCGCACACCGGCGCCCGCACAAGAAGCGGACAGGCCGCCACGCACGCTTTCCGGAAGGCGCATCGGAGACAGCCCACCGTCCCCCGGGTGCCCAGGCCAACCCGCCATATGGCAGAGTTTATTTTAGGTAATAGATTCGTGTTCTCGACCATTTGCAACCGTGTGCCACAACCTCGAGCAGCGTCTGACTGGAGTCGCGCACCCGTAATAGTGCGTGCGATTGACGTGGTTTGCGTCCCCCACCCGGCGTTTTGTTTCTCCGGCGACAAATCACGCACTGAAGCTAAAAAACAGCGTGGTTGAAACGATAACGAAAAAATTGTTGCACACCAGCTTGGCTTGTTGCGAGGTGGTGTGGATAACCTGGTTTGAAAAAGTATTTATTCACATACAAGTAAGAGTGTTGTAGTGATTTCAGCAAAAGGCCTCGGTGATTTTGATGTTTCCCTCTTCCGGGGCGTTGCCTACTTAGCCAAAGCAGATTTCATTCTGGAATTCTTAGGGTGCATCGTTTTTTTTTCACCACCACACCAGGATGCCCCCTTTCCAACAGATTTGAAAACTGAAAGAAGAACACCAAAAGGCAACAGGCTAGCAGCACATAGCTTAGCTTCAGCAATATCTTGAGTATCACGCAAAAATGTAGAAGAGATCGTGGTGAACAGTACTTATGATGCAGGAGATATCCGTTCAGAGAATTGCTGTGGACTTTGTGGAACGGTTTTGTGGAAACAAAGGGGAACCAATGGTCGGTGAGCATGCTACTGCTACACTGTATGATATTCTCAGCAACTCGGAAGCCGTGCACAACGCAGCGGCATCGATAGGCTTTCGAGTTTGTTGTGCTCAAACTGGGTGGGAAGGCTCTTGGTCATCTGTCGGGGTAATTTCTGCAGTTTAAAGGATAACAAAGCTGTCCTCTCCCATCCTCCAAGATATGGTGCAGCCTGGGGGCGCCGCTGCGTAGTGGTCCGTTCCTCTCCAAGTTTCAACAAATCAGTGTCAAGTATTTGTTTTCGCGTAGACAGTGTGAGCCGAGCTCCTTAATGTTGTGGCGTACTTCCTCGTCACATTCTCCAACTCAGTATTTTCCGAAGAACTACTTCGAGTGTGGTGTCTCAGGCTCAGGGTCCCAGAAGGCACTTCCGGTAATTCCCCTGATATTTATGCATGCGATGGTCAGTGGGGACTTCCGTGCTCTCCTATAGAAAAATAAAAGTATTCTAACGATGGCCGCGTCTGCGGCTTCGTTGGCCCTTTCGCCGCATTCGATGGTATCTGGGGTGGGGCGCTGCGGCGCTGTGTTGGGGTTGGCTTTGGTCGCGCGTTTGGTGATGTAGTTGGTCTCGGGGAAGGGTTCTTCAGCAGCGGCGTGGGGTTGTTGGTGGCCCTTCGTCGGTGTCTGAAGCCTTTTGTGCCAGATCTTTGTGGCTGGGAGTCGTGCTTTGTGGGGTGGGGGTGCGGTTGACCGTAGTCTTTCTTTGTTTGGAAGGGGTTCGGAAAGGGCAGTGCAACACGCCACAAGCCTGGTGGCAGCGATGACGGCATGCGTGACTTGCCCGTGTCCTGTTTTACGGGAGGGGTTTGCGCTGTTTGATTCCACTAAAGCTTGGCACTTCTTCCGGGGGCGGGGTGGAAGTGTAAGGTTAACGACATTTTTTTGGGACGCAGATTATGGAGATAGTGGGTGCAGGTTCCGCACTTTGATGGTGGTGGGTGCTACGATGCTTTCCATATGACTTTGCCTGAAGGTTTCTTTTATGCTTTGTCAGACTGTTTTGAGTATTCATAGATTTTTTTCGGGGTGGTCGATATGGATGTTTCAATATCATCTCTTCTCCCGTGGGTTTTCGTCGAGAGCATAACCAGGGCACATTCCAGCATATTAGAGTGCGGTACCCGATCGGAGGGCCAGCATTATTGAAGCCTAGAAGATTATATGGTTGCTTAACTGGGGATGGGGGTTGGGAATGTGGGCTTTACGTTTGGGAGACGGGGTCGATAAAAGTGGTATAATTCGATGGTGTGCTCGATGATGTTTGGTGGGATCAACGTCTTTTCTTCCAGGGAGTATGCTGAAGTTTCTCTCCGCAATCTCGTCTCGTGTTCTCAAGGGATCAAAGGACCTAGAAGGAGCGAGGTTTTTTTTTGACAGTTGTGATTTGAGTGATCGAAAACGATTTCACATCATACAGGGTTTAAAAGTCTCACCATAGGGGGCTTCCTCGCCGCGTTTGCATTTCAATTTGGTGGGGGCTGCCGTGTTTCTCTGATTGCTGTTGTGCGCTGGATATTGTAATTTCATTGTCTGGGTGTTATTTCTGAAGAAAAAGCTACCATTTCGAATAAAGAAGACACAGCTGGGGTGCCTTTTTTTTTCGTGTGGAGGCCGTTCCCCTGCTGGGTATGGGTGCCCTTGGGGGAATAATGTCTGTATGCCTTTTTCCGTGGCGCGGTTGTGGTCAGCATCGTTACCTTATCCCTGGGGTCTCCTTTGGCGCGGGTGTGCAATTCCTTCCCTCCGGGGCGCCGTCTGCTTTTATTTCCCGGTGGGTGTTGGGTGAGTCGCTCGTTTTTTTCTTTCGGCGGCGGTCCTCCCCCCCGTCTGGCGGGGGCAGTGGAGGAGCCGGTTTGGCCGCGCTGCGAAGCGCCTGACGGGGTCCATAGGGGGGGGGGGGCGTTTGGTGCTGGGGTGTTTTGCCGTGCCCTTGCATGGCGGGGGAGGGGGGGGGGCAAAGGAGGATATGCCGCACAATCGGCTGTGGTTCATTCTACTGGGCTACGCGGCCTTTGTGCAGAAGCAAATTCTTTTTTTTTTGGGGGGGGGGACATGGTCTATGTAAGATCAAGGTATAATCCTCACTGTTGCTTAAAGTCAGTGCGTAAATGAAAAAAAGGATAGGAATAGATAGGTCACTTTGGCGTCTGGAGGAAGTGCTCGGCAAGGACGCGGCTGATAGTCAGCGTCAGGCCTTTAGCGTACCCGATGTGCAGGAACTCGTTGGGGCCGTGCGCGTTGCTCTTCGGACCGAGGACGCCGGTGACGACAAACTGCGCCTCCGGGTACATTTTGATGAGCATGGCGATAAAAGGGATCGCGCCACCCATGCCCTGGAACGCAAGCGGGTTGCCGTACGCCATCTTGCTGCCTTCCTCGAGCGCGTGTGCAAGCCACGGCTTCAGTTCAGGGGTTGCACAGCCGTCTCCTGGTTCCTCGGGCTCGAACCACACTTTGGCGCCGTACGGGGGGTTTTCCACAAGCACTTTGGCCAACGCCTGCGTAGCCTTCTTCGAGTCTACCAGCGGCGGGACGCGGAGGGAAAGCTTTAGAGAGGTGAGTGTTCGGATCACATTGCCAGCGATCTGTGGCTCCGGCAGGTTGGCGCCTGTCACGGTGAGGCTCGGCTTCCAGAAGTTCCGCAGAGCCAGTTCCACGTTGTCGCCTGGCTCTGTTGACACACCGTCCGCCGTGGAAAATTGTTGCTTGAACGGCACAGATTTCATTGATTGCATAGATTTGACAACGTGCTCTGGAATTTCGCAGGAGGCCTCCGGGAGCAAGACCTCGCCGGTCTTCGAGTCTTCGACGCGGTCCAACAGCTCGCGCGCGATGCGAAACGTGTCCGGCACGACACCGCCGGCGACGCCACTGTGCATGCCCTCCGTCAACGTCTGCACGTTCAACACTCCCCCTGTAACACCGCGCAGCGACGTTGTGAGCCACACCTGATCGTAGTTGAGGCATCCGCTGTCCAGACACACCATCAAATCCACGTTGCCTATGCGCTCCTTACAGTGCTCCATATAGTAGTCAAGGTCGAAGCTGCCTGATTCTTCGCATGCCTCAATGACGACGACGATGCGACCATGCGGAATACCGTGGCGCTGGAGTGCCGAGACGGACGTGATTGCAGTAAAGATGGCGTATCCATCGTCAGCGCCGCCACGGCCGTACAACTTGCCGTCGCGTATCACCGCCTTGTGCGGGTCAAGGCCTTCGGCCCATGGGCGGAGAGGGGGTTGTTTATCCATATGGCCGTACATAAGGACGGTGTTGTTTGTCCCTTCCGTTGCAGCGATTTCGACGAGGAGAAAGGGCGTCTTGCCTTCGACTTCCATGAAGTCGTAGCTGAGACCCTGGAGGTGCTGCCCGTTCATCCAGTCAATCAGAATATGAAACGCCTTCTCAGTAAGCCCGTTCGTCGCCCACTGGGGGTCAAAGTCTGGGCTCTGGTTCGGTACTTCAATATAGGCGGACAGGGCGGGAACTATGGAGGCATCCCACTCCCCCTCCACGGTCTTACGAATGGCATCCCACTTGCGGTCGCTCATTTTTGTGGTTGAAGCGGAAGATGGTCAGAATAAAAAAAATCAAATCGAAAAAAGCGCTAATGATACGGGAGGGGGGGGGGTAACGTAATCGTCAAGTTGAAGGGATGGTGATCTGCAGAGGAAGGGAGAAGGGAAGCACATCAAGGCAAGGGAAGAGAGTAGGGTGGGATATGTGGGGAGAGGATGCTGTATGTATGTGTATGTGTGCGTGTGTAACGTCGATGTCAGTTATGAACATGGGCAGGAGATTGACGGATCAAGCAGCAGCACGGCACTCTGTGGTGTTGCTCATAGTGATGCGTCAGCCTTTCGTTTTCTCTCTCTTCTAGCGACACATCCACTGTTGGCGGACGCTCTCTTTCGATAATAGGAATTGTTCGCATGTGGGGCTACCAGCTTTGCGTTTTTGTGAAATGCGTCCGTGACGTTATGCAAAAAACATTAAAAGCGTGTACTTGCGTGTGTGTGTGTGTGTGTGTCCGACTTCTCGATTTGATACTCTCATGAGTTACGCAGGTCTTCCACCATCGCCAACTCTGCGAGGATGTTCGCCAGAGATAAGTTCGCTGGGAGTGTGCAGTGGATGGCAAGGCAGCGGGATCCATGATGGTTTACCGTGCTAGCGGTGCCCAGCAGCGACGATCCCTCTGCTGAGGCCACCGTCATCAGACCAGCGGGAAGGCGATCTGTGAGTGCGCGACCACGCTTGCTCAGCGGCCACACTTGTGCGCGCGGTCCACGTGATTTGAGAGCGTAATCGCGAGTCGCTGCCGTCTCGTTCGCCAGATCCCAGTCGGTCGCGAGGGAAAAGACGTTCTTGTTTTCCCAAGCCATGTTGGAGTGACTCAAAGCAGTTCCTACTGTGGGCTCCGGGAAGGATCGGCACCACGGCCGTGTAGAGCGAGGGTAGCCGGAAGCTTCTACCAAGAGCTGGCGAAACACCGTTTGGTTTGTGTGTACCACGGCGCTGGGGTCTGGGCATGAATGCTGCGGCTGCTGCGAACAGAGTGACGGCAAATCTAAATAATCGACTCGCGTGAAGCCGAGCTGCGCTTCGATGTCGGCTAGATCATCATAGCCCACGGATATGCTGCTGGCGTTCAAAACCAGCGGTAAAGCGATGTCGTAGACGTTATACCGAGCTGCCTGTGCCTGGTTGTACACCGCCATCACTGACACGCTTTGCGCTAGCGGTTTGAGGGTTGTCCGGCTTGCAGCACCCTTTCTTACTTCCTCGGGCGGAGCGACGAAATCACCGGGCATCGGCGGCACGGCAAGCAGAACGTCGCGACGTCCGCCTGTTGCCTTCGCGAGGTCCTGAAGGCGGCAACTTGCTACCACATTCCACACCAGATCTCTCTTCGCACAAGCCATTCGTCGCCGTGTCGCCGCCGGAATTTCGTTCATCCACCATGCTTGCCACACCCCTTCGCGGTCTTCACCGCGGCACAAGAGCTGCAACGCACGCGCGAGCCAGGATGGCACCTCAGAGCTCGTCTCGGCCGTGGCTCCAACTTCGAGGCAGGCTAGCATGACAGCAGCATCTGCGTAGCGCCGCTTCGCCAGGGCCTCAGTCACGTGATAGGTACGGAAAAAAGGGATGGCAGTCACACCGAAGTGATGGGGAGGGAAATAGTTGGGAACGAACATGGTGCACGTCAGGGAGGCTTGGTCGAGGTGGTTCGCAGGTCCCCCACGTTCCTCAAAGCCGCGTAGGAGGAGGGCATACTGCAGCCATGTCGACGACTCATCGAACCCCTGCGACGTGGTTCGCGTAGTGCCGCAAGCATCTGTGCGGCAGTCGAGAAGTTGGAGAGCCACCCTTGGCGTCTCATCTGAGAGATTGAGCTGCACCACGGTACGGGCGGCATGCAGGCAGTACTGCACGGCGTCTTCAGAGTTGTGAGGCTGTAGCGACTCCGGGAGTGTTAAGCGAACACTGCAAAGTTGAACAACGACGTGCTCATCATTCTCTGGCATGCGAACGTTGACGCAGACGTCCTGCGCGGAGATTTGTCCTTCGCTGGCTTCCACGATTTCACCAATCGCAGTCTCGAGGGAGACGCCGCGACGGTATAACACGAAATGTAGGTGCACCATGGAGGGGCAGGAGATGAGACACAGCTCCAGCGATTCGCGAAAGGACACAGCTGCTGCAAAGCGAGGCCTTGCTGTTTCCACTTCCGCAGATGCTGCAGAGGCATCGTGGTTTCCCCCTCCCTTTCTGCCCTTTGCAGGAGCTACACAATTGCCGACCTCTTCAGGCCGTGTCGCGTGCGTGAAAGTGACAACCGCACCATTCGGAAGCACCTCGTTTACCTGCACATCGCTCGTGTAGCGGAGAAAGCAGCGCGGCAGTTGCCGACGCCGCCGATGTGCGTGGTTTGTGGTACCAGTGACGGAGCAATGAAGGCGCGCTGCGATCCCAGCGCCTTCACGTGCTGCTGGTGTCATGGCCCACAGTAGAGGCGACAAAATATGTTGGTTCTTAGACATGTCAGGTGAGTTGGTCACATAACGCTCACGGCAGACTTCTACAGCGCGGCGAAGAAAAGTTAGCGTCTGTGCTAAACTAATTTGATGTTCGTGCGCCTCGTTTGCACTCGCCGAGCTTCGCGTTGCGACGGCAGCTTCTTGGAGGTAGAGGGAAATTCGACGTGCCAGGAGGAGGGTGTCTGTCATTGCAATCCTGGCGGCGATCCGCTGGATAATTGCCCGATCAATTGTCGGGCTGTAGGCACGTACTGCCGCTTCCAGTTCATTTGGACTCAGACAGCCAATTTCTTGTACAGTTGACGGAGACATACACCCATCAGTACTGGCAGCAGCTACGTCGTGAGGATCCCTGTGGATGCAGTAGGTGGTCGATGGGGCCACAGGTAGTGACACCGATGCTGTTTGCCGAAAGGACGCCAGAGAGTTTTCGAGGCTTCTTTTGGCGACCTGAATGAATTGCGCAAGGGCTGATGAGTCGCTGGTTGAGGTACCCACGGTAGAATCACCAAGCTGTTGTGTCTCGTTGAAGGATTGCCTGTGGGTTTGCTGCTCCTGCTCCTTCTGCGCGTATCGCAGTATTTCTGGGATGAGGTATTCGGGCGAGTGTGTGTGTACTACCTCATCGTCTGCGTCTCGGGCCACATAGACTCGCTTTGGCACATGCCGATGCGCACGAGCCATCGCCGCCACGACATCCCTCTGGTTGTGCCACCGGACTGCACACTTCATGATGGCTGCCGTCTATATGAAAACGGAAGATACGGAGAGGGAAAAGATGTGGAGGCAGAGTCACACAACAGTGAGGAGTATCTCAGCCAGTGACATCCAGCGTAGTGCTAAAGAAAGGATAACGTATCCTGTGTACTGAGTGATACCGAGAGCATAGGGAGGTGGTGGTGAAGAAGCGTGATCAGATGTTGGCAGCAAGTGGGTGTGGGAGGATGGGCAAAAGACAGAGAACACTTGCCAAATGTGTCGCTTATCAGAATCCTTGTCCTTCCCCCCCCTTTTTTTTTCTGTGCAGTTTGTGACAAATGTTTTCTTTCGCAGGTCTCAAGAATCGAGCACGTCAATCTTCAGCTACAGCGCAGACCTTTGACCACAAAAAGTCGACGAGTTGGGGGACAGATAGGAGTGTGAAGCACCTGCTCCGCGATGGTGTTTACTTACAAGCATACGTATGCGCCGAAATGGGTGTGCAATCACCGGACTTGTGTAGTTTCCGCCGTTTTCTTGCTTTCACTGACTTTTCTTTGCGCGTCTTTGGGCACATTCCCCCCCCCAAAAAAAAAGAAAGAAAAAAAAATAAGCAAAATCAACTTCTTTTCCATATGTTGGGTGCGTGTGTTTGGATGTGTGATTGCTTTCGTATGCTGCAGTTGACTATTTTGGCCTCTCTACACGTACACACACAACCCCATGTATACACTTATATGCGAGGAGGAGGAGGAGGGAGGGGGGGGGAGGGGAGGGGGGGGAGGGGGGAGGGGGGGGGAGGAGGAGGAGGCTATATGGGTATTGCGCAAGTAGCGGCGCATTATCTTTCCCCTTTCCTCTGCAGTGAACTTAAAGGGTGCAACAGAAAACGAAGAGGGAAATACACACTTTTCTCTCTCTGACCATGCTGGCTTCACGCATTTTTATGCCTTACCGGTGCGCAGCTTCGACTCTCTCGCCAGACGCTGATGATCTCCGTTCATGTAGGCGAAGCGAGTGACCAGCTCTGTGAAGATCTGAAAGTCAATCACTTTGTTGATGAGGCGGAAGACCATGCACGTGTTGCCTTGATCCCAGACGGTTAGGCGACCGGCAGAGGCGAAGATTTGATCTGCGATGTTCATCGGTGAGGCTGCAGCCTTTTGGGCTGCCTTGAGAGAGTCGAGTCTTGGCCCCTCGTTCTTGTAGAAGTTTGTATTGACAGGGGACGGGTGAATGACGACGACATCGATGCCAGCGTCGTGGTTTTCTGCTGCGATGGTAGTAGCGAAATTCGTGAGCATGGCCTTAGAGGGGCTGTACATGGTGGCTGTCGGTCCTGGCAGGTAGCACGCAGCGGACGAGGTGAAGGTGATGAGCCCCTTTGACTTGCGCGCGATCATCTTGCGAAGAAAGTGGTGCGTGATTGGCACGGCACATCCTGCGTTGCACTCCAGGTTGCTGCGCAGGCGCTCGAGGTCTGTATCTACGAACAGGCCGGTGCTGATGTAGCCCGCGTTGTTGAAAAGAAGCGGGATCTCAATGTCGTCCGTTTGATTGATGATACTCTCCATATACCCGAAGTCTTTGGCAGCCAGGTTTACGCCGACCTTTCGGAACTGCACCTGTGGGTACTTCGTCTGGATCTCCACGAAGGTGTCCGCCAGCGTCTTGTCATCCAGAGCTACGAGCACGACGTTGATGCCTTGGCCAGCCAGTTTCTCGGCAATGGCCTTTCCAATACCACTGCTAGATCCAGTAACGAGAGCCCACTGCGCTTTATATTTTTTTGCCAAATCCTGTGGGAAGCGTATGGCGATCTGCTGCAGAGCGATTGCGAGAAGATAGGTCAAAACGCTGAAGAGGCCCAACCATCCGCAGATGTAGCACACCAGGGTCCATATCCAGGTGTCAATATAGAACATTTTGCCGCTTCTGAGATGCAAGGAGGGTAAAGAAAGGGGTGGTGGAAAGACGAGGGGGGTGAAGGGAGGGGGAACACGTGTGTGTGTGTGTGTGGACAAAAGATGAATGAAATAAACAACTGACGATTCTCTGTCTTTAAAAAAAATTGACGTGCACACACCCAAAAAATATCAATATTCTTTCCCCCAAAATAAAAATGACCACCACAAGGGTGGTTTCAAAGGAGTGGTGGGTTAAAAGTGAGGAAGGGGAAAGGGGGGTTGGGTTTGGTTGGATAGGTCCGGTCATTGGCGCCGCGAGAGGCTATGTTGCACGGTTGCCTAAAGGCAGAATGTGTGGAAAGGGGGGATTAGAGTCGTAGCTTGGCCACCTCGCCGACAGGCATTGGGTCCTGGAGGTTGTCCGCCACAGTGGTTCATGAAAAAAAAAAATCCCAAGACATCGGCGCGAGTGCGTTACGCTTTTTTTTTTTTTTTGTGGTTGACTGTCTTTTCGAATGAAAGAAGCAGGCAGCAGCGCAGCAAGTAATGTAAAGTCGAAACAGATAGATAGCAAAATACTCGCAGTCACAAGGAGCTTGTGTGCGAGTGTGCGTGTGCACGCTGAGGGTAGCAGCAAAGAAACAACACAAAAGAGAAAGATAGTAAAGAAGTGCTGCGGAAATTTTACCAAGGGGTACGTGGTTCAGAAAAAAAAAAAAAGAGGGACGGGGTCGGGACTGGCACGGGTACGGAGGGCCAAAAGTAAGAGACACAAGGCGTTTTTAAATATTCATTTTAAGGGCACTTTTTCGCACAGGCTCACAGACCGAGGAAGAGTTCTTCTGACGGACAAGCAGCAATGTCCACAACGATGACAACACACACGCACACACAAATTTTTCTCAAAGCACAGAATGCAAGGAAAAGCAAAGGTGAAAAAAAAAATATATATATATTACTAGTGTAAGCATGCAAGAGCAGAGGCTGGCGCCTAGCGCCTCAGAGAATCGCAAAACATCTATAGGAGCACTTCTGTTTCCATACTTCAATGCGCGGCAAGCGTGTAGCAGAGAAATGCCGTATACTTGCATATGCCACCTACCCTATTTGATGGCGCAGTTGCCCCATGACTTCCATGGTACTTTAGCTGGAATACAAAGAAGTTGCTGGGAGCCTTATCAGTCATATGTGTACTGCCGTCGAGCCTCCTTCCCGTGGTAGCATTATGTTCGTGTCGGGGAAGATAGTGTACCGCAGAAGTTGCTACATCACTGCGCACCACAAGCACGGAAGCGACACCTTTCTTCACGAGGAGGGGCGGCAAGCATACAGAAAAGGAGAATGGATAACCAGCTCTTGGTAGCAGACTCTTGTCGCTGTGATAGAAGAGCACCTGCTGAAGTCCACAGCCAAATATGTGAGTTGTGCCTGAGCTTGTGAGGCACACCACGATGTCGTGCACCGCCTCACTGGCGTGAGCGGGTGTGTTGCTGTCAACGCTGCCGCATCGCTCGTGGGTATTCGACGTCGCGGCCGTGGTGCTCCGTGTCGAAGGGTGCGTTTGCGGTACAGCGACAATGGCCAGTGAGACGGTGTCGACCACCGCAGGCAGGCGACCTCGATCAAGAGTGAGCCTGTTGATCATTTTGTCGTCTCCGACGAAGTCCAGAACTCGAATGTGCATGCCTTGCTCGCTCATGGACACTCCGCTTCTTCCATCCTCGGTGATGGCGACTGCGCGCAGTGGTGCTTGGTGAAGCACCTTGTCCACCAGCTGATGCGTGTCACCATACCCTTGTTGGTAGGCGCGCCCGTGATGGTATGCGTCGGTGTCGTTCGTAGATTCCTCAAAGGAGGATGGCGCCATCGCCGACTCCTTGAAGGTGAGAAGGCGAACTTCACCCCTCTTTTCACCTGGCAGGAGTATGCGCAAACGCTGCACCACCATTCCTGCACCGTTCGACAGCCTCGGTGTCTCCGCGATGGCGATCATGTCCTTGAGGTACGCGTTGCTGCTAGGGGGATACACAGGAAGGGTGTAGAGGGGGTTCAGGTGATGATCAAAGACATGAAGAGTGTGCGACCCGAATATTTTGGGATCTCCAGATGTAGCGGCAATTACGGCATGAGGGCAAAAGTTAAGCCCCACCACTGTCTGTGGACATTCCACAAAGGCGAGTGGGCTTACTGTTGTGGCTGCAGAACTTGCACTGTTGGCGAAGACCGAGACCCGCCACCGCTCATACCATCGCGCCGCCGCTGCATCTTCCTCCGGAGGCCATGGTTTGCGGCGGGGCCTGGGAGGTGTACCCTCAGTCGGTGACCATGGAGGCGCGGGGGATGTGTAGAGGTCCTGTGTAGCTGGAAGACTGATGTCTGCCAGCTGTATTCGCGCTGCTGCACTGCGGCGTTGGACTCCAGTAAAGGCGACGAGACTGCACTGCTTGTACAGACTCATTAATCCTACTCCACCGTACACAGCGCAACGGCAAATTTCTTGGACCATGGCGTGGTGCACGTCTGCGGCTTGCGGATCCGAGGTTTCGGCCGAGTTGGAAAGGAGGCTACGAGAGGCGGAGGTGCCGCTCAGATGACTGAGAAGAGGCTCTGTACTATAGATAAGAAACCCGTCTGTCGTGCCAACACCAATGTTTCGACCTGAGGCTGACCACGTCACACACGTGACGGTATGAAAATCAAACGGTGGTGCAGTTGCGGAAGATGTGGAGGAGTTGACAGATTTTCTGTTGCTGTTCTCTTGTCCTGCCTGTGCAGTCATGGTAGGAGACGGCATCATTCGCCCAGTGCAGGGAGCGACAGACGCGGCGGAAAGCTCAGGTCACAACTCTGGAAGATATGTGAATACTGTTGTTCTCCCTGAGAAAAAGAAATCTTTCTGGGCACTGGATGGGCTATAGTGTAGATAGATTGGGGATGAGGGATGTGTGTGGGGGAGAGACCGAGTACCGTCGAAGAGCGAGATCAGCACCGAGGGGAGCGTTCATAAGGGAGGGGTGGGGTTCAGAGGCGAAAGATAAAGCTATCCTTTCCTTCAACGCAGGCTATGCGATCCTTCTCCGCTCCTCCCCCCCCCCCGCTAGCTGGGCTCAGTGCAGCTGAAGCACCAAGAGGGGGGGGGTTAATGTGGCGATCGTTTCCATAAAACGAAAGTGGTATGACATATTTTGTTTTTGCTTACCCAACAGAAGAAAGAATGTTGTTGGCAGGCCCCCATTTGAAGATGGGCATCCATCATGACTCCACCCACTGCTGCACGCTGCTTATCTTCATTCCAAACAATTTTTTTTTTCTCTCTGAGGTATCGTAAACCACGAAAGACGTTTTCTTCACAGAGCGAAGCATCGTCTCCAGGAGTATTCTTTTGGGGAATACTAACGAGTTAGACCAGAGGAAACACAGACACACACAGACGGATGTCTTTGCCGTTCGAAATTTGGGACTCGGTAGAGCAACGAAGAACAACGAATATCCCCGGAGAAAAAAAAAAATAGCATTATTGCTGCATCGTTCGTGCGCAGGCGTCTTTCTCGACAAACGTGTGTTCAGTGTGTAGAGAAGGACTGGCGGATGTTTTCTTCTCGATTTGACATGCGCCGCACCGCGTCGCTGCATCCTTTGCGCGCTTGTTCATGAACAGATCCCGCTAAACACCCTCCAGAGATGACAGATGAGGAAGACTGGTGACGGGCAGCGTGTCGTGTCTGAAGTGAGGCTTTCATGCATGACTGCTCGTGCAGCGAGGAGAGAAAAAATTTGCGGAAGCTCGCATGCTCGTCCGAAGGCGAGAGGACTCGGATCGAAGCAGGGGGGGATTTTGTCGTTAGCTTGTCTGTGATGACCTTTAGCTTGCGTAGCCAGTCGAGCGTGTGCGCACAGTAGGCAAGTCGTGCAGTGGTGTCATTGCATAAGCAGCTCAGTGACAACCAGCGAGGTGGTGATACGTTAGCGGCGTTGAATTGATTCGGTGCGTTAGTGTTTGTGGAGGAGGCCCCGCGAGCTGGTCCGCACAGTGCCTGTCGATATCGAGGAAGAGAGCACAAGAGGTCCCATTCTTGCGTAGGGGAGAGAACGCACACGCGTTGAAGCTTATCCGCAGTAGAACCCAACGTGCCTTTGTGAGAATTCGTCGCATCGCGCTGCAGCTGAAGTAGTTGGTCTACTGACTGCAGAAGTGCTTGACGGGCCTGTCGCTCCTGAAGAGAGGAGGAGGTGATTTCTCGACTGTTGCCGTCTAAGCCAATATTGTCGCAATCAGCACCGGCGGCGGATGGCCGCCAGTAAGCACTTTGCTTTATCACCCACAAGGAGGAGAAGGGGAGAACAGCTGTTGGCAACGCCGCTGCCTTGTGCACTGCGCTTCCTATATCTGTCATACCGGAGGGGAAGCGAGTGTCTTCCATCCAGAGGCGCAGATGACTCCCGCCCAACAACGGTTCCGTCAAAAAAGATGGCGTGCATAACTCCAGGAGAGGCAAGACGTTCTCGCCATCTGGATGGACGACTGGGTCCACGGTAGGGAGAAAAGAGTCAGGGTGCCACCACCACCGATACGTTGAGCTGGAGGAGGCATCAACGGGAGTGGTGATTTGGACCTCTGTCCAGTGACGGGCGAACAAGCTACTCAACAGTAGGGCATCGATACTTCGTTTCGCATGCTCTTCACGGGCGACTAGTATCAACTCTTGTTCCGTTCCCACCCCCTTGCATCTCCCAGAGGCAGCAGACGAAGCAAGAGTGGATGCCCGCTTGAGCGAGTGCCAGTGCTTACGTGCCTCAATGTAAAGTGTGAGCCAGTCTCCATACGGCACGTGAGTGATGTCACGATGCGGACTCGAGAGAAGCTGAGCTGAAAATTTTGACACAGAAGCATCACACAGGAGTGGATCTTCACTGGGGCTAGTAGTTGTGGTGGGCCCCATGGCGGGGCCAAGTGTAACGGAGGATGTCGTCACCTGCCGTGCTGAGTACTGTAGGTTTGGCGCATGCGTGTCACTGGCATACCTGCTGCTCCGTAGGTTTCGCCGCAAACTTCGCTTGGGGCAGCCGAGCAACGACCCAGACAGAGTCGAACGCCACATAACTGAGTGGAAACAAGGAGCAGAGGAGTAGCCAAGCGCGAACACTGGTTGATACACGTGCAAAAAAAAAAAACAGAAGAGAGCGGAAAGGGGAGGGGTGGGCTCATCAAAAAAGGGGGATGTAGGTGACATATTCGCTCAATTCGAAATGAGAGAGCACCGATAAGCCGGTGAACAAAAGAAGTTTTGCCGTAGTTCACTTGCCAGGAACACGCAGCCCTCCTGTACAGGTATCTGTGTCGACGATACCTCTTCGTTCACATGCTTGGGTCCGAGGGAGGAAGTGAAAAGGTATCTCGCTGTTGCTCGCGTCATTCTAAGCATCCAGGAACTATATAAATATTCATGGTCGTGAAAGAGGCGAGAATAGGGGGTCGGGGGTGAAACCCTCAACAACCCTTGGCGCCTTTACTTTTGCCCTCGACAGTTTTTTTTTTTTTTTTGAGCCATGTGGGCTGCAATGCGCGAAGCATACTGTCTTGTCGTTAAGCACACACACACACACAGAGAAAAAAAAAACAACAACAACCACAACCACCACAACAGGGTGATGTTGTCTTCCACGTGGAGGATTACCTATCTCGCTCTTTCTCTTGGCGTTTTTCTTTTCGTTCCAGTTGATCAAAGGGGTCGGTGGGCTTGCGTATGTGTGTCTGCTTAGCAGCTGAACATTCTCTGGCCTCATCTTGGAGTATCTCGATGAAGAGTCCTGTACGCCACAGAAGTCGAACGAACGGTGCAACATCCCTCCCCCCTTTCCTATCCCGTGAAAAAGTAAAAACTTGAGAAGCGTCAAACGAAAAACACACACAAAAAAAATGTGAAGGGGTAGGTGTGTGTCTGTGTTTGTGTGATCTTAATCAACCAGTCGAACATACGCGTCTGGAGAAACCCGAGAAGGGGATCACAGCTAGCTGAAAAAACGGATTCTTTCGATAGCTGGAGGAAAACAACAAGATGGATCTGATTTGCGACTCCGCGGAGGAGGAGGAGGAGGGGGGGGGGCGTTGCTGCGTGTGCTTCCACCTCAGGCTACATGACATAGGTCAATATAAGAGATGTGCTGTGTCTACTTTGCCATAAAAAAGGGGCAAAAAAGCACCAAGCAACAGCGACGAACAGTGGGTTCACTGTGGACATCTCCGAGGAGGGTAGGGAGTTCCAGTGGAACGTCCATGCGCTTTGCCTTCTTTCCTTGCGCGGTTTGGCACCAGAGAGGCGTTCCAAAAAAATCACTGTCAAGTGAGGCTTCTGAGTGTGCCGACTACACACGCTTCACGATTGGCACAAGGGGGGAAAACGAACGTACACATCAAATAATAATAATAAAAAAAACCAGCCCACTACAGGTTAGGCCGTCTTCTGCAGCGCCGTTCAGGCCGTCGCATTCTTCACGATGCCATTCTTCGCCGACGCCCGAAGTTCCTCGATGGCCACCTTTCGATCAGCGGCCTGGAACACCGACGTACCGGCGATGAGGATATTGGCGCCGGCGTCCGCGGCTTGCTCCCCTGTGCTGGGGCCGATACCGCCATCGACGCCAATGTTCAGGTATGGGTAGTTGCGACGTAGCTCTGCAATGAAGTTCAATCGCTCCGACATGAACGACTGGCCACCGAATCCAGGCTCCACGGTCATAACAAGAACTTGATCCACGTAGTGACCCTCGATGAGAGCCTTCAGCTCTTGTGTGAGGTTCGTTGCTGGCTTTACCGCAACACCGACTTGCATCCCATTCGACCGAATAAACTCGGCAACGTCTTT
This sequence comes from Endotrypanum monterogeii, assembly GCA_000333855.2. Lineage (NCBI taxonomy): Eukaryota > Euglenozoa > Kinetoplastea > Trypanosomatida > Trypanosomatidae > Endotrypanum > Endotrypanum monterogeii. The sequence goes on along the minus strand of CM007317.1, from coordinate 628,273 downwards.
ACTGTCATCGGTCGCCTCAAGGTGAAACGTATACCCTGATGCACCCGCCTTCGCCATGGCAGGAACCCACTGTTTGGGGTTGGTAACCATGCAGTGAACATCGAGAAATACCTGGGGAAAGCGCGCACGGAGGGAGGCGACCACCACGGGGCCGATGGTGATATTTGGCACCATGTGCCCATCCATTACGTCAACGTGAATCCATTCTGCAGCACCACCTGCCGGTGAGATGACGCTTGACACCTCATCAGCTAAGTTGGAGAAGTCTGCGGCCAGAATGGACGGGTTGACTATGGCCTCCAGCGGCGCGTTTGACTTCTCGACGGCATTTAACCACGTGGATTTGTCTTGGTGGTTATAGCGGTTGAACTGCGTCATTGCCGAATAAGACATACGTGTATGTTATATATATATATATATTTGTTGTATATGATGCAGTGGCAGATGAGACCCTCTGTGGCTGTTCTTGGTGTCTCAGCGTCTTCTTAGCCTGTGGGATTACAAGTCGTGCACAAGGTGTACACCGGCTGATGCGAGAGAGAAAAAAAAGCAAGGAGGGTGTAGACAATACGAATAGTAATAATAATAAGACCACCAGGAGGGAGGAGAGGGTATCGTTGCAGTTTATTATTTTGAGGGTTTGGTAAGGATGTGATGTCCTGTTTTCTTTTTCCGTGTGTAATTATGCACTGCAAACGGTGGGGTTGGTGAGTACACGCGAGGGAGGAGAAAAGGGTCACAGGCTAGGGAGAGAAAAAAGTGATCGCCCTCTAACGTTGATGCATGTGTTCCAACAACAACAACAACAAAAAATAAGTGAGTGCAGTGAGGGCGAGGACAGGGGAATGTCGGTTGGTGGGATATGGAGGTAGAGGGAGAGGGAGACGGTATTCGTAGTGCGCGACATCGAGCAGATTGCAGGAAGAACGCCGCGCCACTATCTTCAGAGCTCTTTTGCTCTGCTCAGAAGAGGGAGGGGGGGGTAACACTATGTGTTTTCACAGCGCAAGAGGGCTCTGTCAGAAACAGAGAATCCATACTGAGACAGGCATTTTCCCTGTCACTTTTCCATTTTTTTTTTCTTCCAAAGAGGGACAAGGAGGGGTCAACGGGGATCAAGGGCATAATCACGCGGCGAGAGAAGGGCTATTCAGATCCTCGGTGACATGATTGTTTTGTCATTGCAACGAGGCTATGTGACGTTCCTGAGCGGGAGAGGGTCCGTCCGTCACTCGACAGAAATCTGAGCCCCCCCCTCCCAACTTCTCGCATTTTCTTTCCCATTCTCCCTTACCCGAAGATGTTCAGAGGGGCATAAGAACCAGGTGACCATCCAACGACAGAAATCATATCAAAACAACACGCATAACGTTTTTTCCGTTTTGTGGATACAGTGACACCGTCGGAGCCGCATCAGTAAAGAGTTCCCCGCCCTTTCCACACACCGAAATGCGCACACATACGCATGTACCCAATATATACTTACACTTATATATCCAGTCCAAGTACCTTGCATCGGCGCAAATTCTTTTCAATTATTCATGCATATTGACTGCAAACTCAACGATGATAAGGAGTAGTGATGGGGCTGTGAGGGGGAGAGAGGAGTGGTAATGCACAACATCTTGTATTCGGCTTTCTGTTACACCACCCTTCCCTCCTCCTACACTCAGAGGGATTCATTCGCCGAAACGAGGCAAAAAAAAAAAAATTAATGCTGCACACTATGGAGTAGGGTGGCCGGATGGATCATTGTCTATCTTTGGTGCCAATGGCAGGAGAAAGAGAAGGATCGGGGGGGGGAGGAGGAGAGGGAGGGAGGGAGGGAGATTCGTGTGAAAGGCGTGAAGAGTGCACTTTATATCCTCATCGTCTTGTGACGAAATGAGTTTTTGTTTTGAAAATAGAGAATGTGGTGTCATATCGGCGTCTTAGCGGACTCGCAACAACCAATGTCGTTGCTGGTGCATAAACAGTCCGAGAGCACAAAAAAAAAAAGAAAAAGGTCCCTCCGTCAGGGTAACCACCAACCGATGGTAGAGGGCTCTAGAGGAGTTCTTGGAGGTGGAAGGGGGGGGGTTGGTTGGTTGGTGGAAGGGAGTGCACACCCACCGACACCCACATATACACATGCACTTCTCTCTCTCCCCCCTATACATACACACACACACATATATATATATATATGTATATATGTGCATGGACATGTGTGGAGGAAAATACATTAAACATGGAGGGAGAGCAGGGCACTGATCGAAAGACCACAGGAGGTACAGAGGAAACACAGAACATGACTCCAACGACACGAATTCCTTGGATCGGTGTCGAGGATCCGGGCAAGAAACCGGAAAAACAACAGTAATGAGTATTAAGCCAATCGAACGATACAGAGCAGTGAAATGGAGAGGATACTCTTGGCACCATGAAAGTTGAAGAACGTTACCGACGATAAACTATAAAAGGAAGACGAGACAACAACGAAGGAAAGCCAGGTGGCGTACGTATGGCGGGGAGAAGGGTTTTGCGATAGGGGTGCGGATAAGCGTGTACGATGCTTCATCTCACTCAAGACCTCTCCCTTAATGTTTGTTTGCCTGCGTCCCTGCCATACTTCAATACCCCTTTTTTTTTCACCTCTCTTCCCTTACTACCTCCATCTTTCCCCCATCTATATATCTTTACCTTATTTCTTTTTGTGGTTATTGGCCTGGAGACAGAGGAGGCAGGAATGAAAGGGTGGTTGCAAAGAGGGAGTGAGGGCATTTCCCACGGAATGACACTAAGGCATACAACCTCAACGCACCATAAATATTCGTACAACAGTCACGACGAAGGTGCGAGATACGTGCGTGCTACAGAAGAGCAGAGAGGCAAGGGTGCACCCCCCCCAAAAAAAAAACAGGTAGAAAGGGGGCACCCAGTCAAAAAAAACAGAAAAACATATTTGGCATCTAGCACCACAGTGAGCGACCCTCTTCACTACTTGGATCTCCCATCTTCGCCTGTTAGTGCTTGGCTACACGCTGCTGTTCATGCTACGAAGCGATGGCGATGGACACTTGGGGTCACACTCATCGACTACACTAATGATGGACTCGACATTTTTTAGAAAATCCTTTCTCAGTGTTAGGGGGTCGTTACCGTTGTCCTGGGGTGTGTAGGCAGCAATGGAAGCTTCTGAGGAGGCGTTTGTCGCTTTGTTTTCGTCTGTTGCTCCCGCTTCTGCATGAAGTGGCGTGACGCTGGAGTACTGCTTGAGGTCTTGGGAGGGGGGGATGCTATACTCTTTATGTGCCGTACTAGACTCGACAGAAGTCGGGTCGAGTGCTGGCGGTGTCTTACTGTGTTTCTGCCGCTCATCTCCAGCGCCTTCGTCGTCGTTGTCAAAGCACACACCCCCCCACAGCGGTTTTGGACGATATAGACGCTGGGTGTGCTCATGTGCATTGGAAGCCGAGGTCAACTGAAGCGGCTGGATGAAGCTATTGTTGTTGCGCCTCAGTTCCTCCATGCAGTTGTATATACGTTTCTCTACCTCGAGCTCCGACTGGCGCTGCTTTTCAATGATGGGTTTGTTGCGCTTGTTCTCCAAATATCCGCACACGAGGGTGATGATGCCAGTCAGCATCGTGCAGAAAGCAAGAAACGTTTGCCATTTTCCTACCATCGCCAGGGAGCAGAGCAGCAGAAGGCAAAGAACAAACACGTTGAAACTCTTTGGTCCGAGCAGGCGACCGATGTGGTTGCCTACAAACACACCGGCGAATCCAAACACAACGACATCGATCATCAGTGGTATCATGTCTCCGTGGAAGGAGCCGTTCCAGACGGCCATGGCAAATCGAATTATGTTACTGGGAATAGATTGGGCACTGAAGTTGACGCGTACAATGTAGTTTGGCGCATCGAAAAGGAGAATGAAGATAATCTGCGGTGGTGCATTCACACCGGTGAGGGATGCCATAATACCTGCAAGTGATGCAGCAACGGCCGCACCGATTTTCGTGTTCATTTTGATTTTTCCGTTAGCGTCGATGTTTCGGTTAATGCGCACACGCGTGAACGTCATCGTGCGCGAGGGAGAAATTTTCGACGGCGTTAGCGGCGGCACATTTTCTTCGTTTACGTACGGCACCTGCGTTTCGGGGGCAACGAACACTTCGCCGCTGATCGTACTGAGGAAAGCTGTGGTTGTACCTGCGGGCAGGCCAGTGCGTGCGTCAATCTCACCGGCACTCACACCGTCGGCGATGATCGTGCTACCTGGCATACCCTCAACGCGATCACCTTCAATGTTCGAGTCTGGTGGTCTCGGCACGAAACTTTCTTTTCTACAAGGTGCAAGAGAGCACATTGAGAAGATACTGTTGTTTGGTACTGTCAGCATAAAACTGGCATGCAGCGTCTCTAAGTTGGTCATGCGGTTCGGCTGTGCCTCCTCTTCCAGGGCGTCGACTTCGGTCACCAACTTCACGTTTCGCGACTTAAACTCCTCCACTTGCCTCTTCTTGCGCCAGAAGCGGTACAAAATGATGCCTATGTACAACAAGGCAAACAGAAAGCAGGTAAAGCCGAGAATCTTCTTTAGGGAACTAATATCGAGCTTCGTGTAGAGAACGACACCGACAATCGTAAGGATGGCACTCGGCACCGCCATCATGACCGTCATCTTCATGGAGAAGACACTGTCGTTTAGACCAAGGTAGACTACCAATGGGGACATGAACAACAATCGAACGTACATGATGAGCGCCACCGCGCGCACCGGCGAGTCACCAAGCGGCGTTTTTATGAAATCATCCGACAAACTACACGCGAGAAGCCATAAAACTTGCATCAGAATGGCATCGCCGATGCCTGCTACACCCTGAATGATGCTGGACAAAAAGTTGAGCACCGCCAAGGTGAAGTACACAAGGAATGTGGTCGTGTGTTGGTCCGCCATTGTCACGCGAGTCTGCTCGTATTCGGACGTAATAAAAATGACCGGGTAGAGGAGACAGACACAGAGGGCTTATGCTGGTACTGATCTACAAAACAGAAAAAGAATAATATGTCGTGAATATCCTTCTTCAATATATATATATATATATATATATATATATATAATAATAATAATAATAGTAATAATATATTTTTTCTAGCGAAGTGATGCGCTGGGGAAGTCACTGAAGATTCTCACGAACTCCTCGTAGGAACGTAAATGAATATAAAAAATATTATGTTTCTGCACGCGTAGACAC
>CM007317.1:584792-623010 GCA_000333855.2 Endotrypanum monterogeii | reverse complement strand
GAGGTCGTTTTTTCTTGTCATGCACGTGCATCCATCCGCTTTTACCCATGCAAATATGATAGTGCACACATGTAAAAAAAAAAATGACGTATACGTGGACATGCATGAAAGGTATGTGTGTCCGTTCGTGTGGCCTGAGCAGGGGCGTAGTATCTTCCTCTGCCTGAGCTGTGCTCATCCCGATGTGCGAGGTGACATGGGTGAACGGGCTCATCTCCTCCTAGGTGAAAGGTGATTGGTATAGAATGCTGAATTTTTTTTTCGATCTTCATCCTCCCTCCGGGTTCTCTCTGACACTCGGGGCTCAATCACTGCTCAGCATGCTCGGCTTGCGCACTGTCGGATATAGATCTAAAAGAAGGGATGATGCCAGGTGCGCGAACACCTACGCCACACACACACATATATATATATATATATATATATATAATAATAATAATAGTAATAATATATTTTTCTAGCGAAGTGATGCGCTGGGGAAGTCACTGAAGATTCTCACGAACTCCCCGTAGGAACGTAAATGAATATAAAAAATATTATGTTTCTGCACGCGTAGACACACATACACAGACGCAGGCCCGAAAATGTCTCCCTTCAACACACACACAAAAGGGCTGGATAAGGTTTTGACTCCAGTTGAAAAAAAGAAAAGGAGATGTGCAGTATCAACCCAATTGCGGTGTGTATTCTGCATATACCCAAAGCTTGGAATGGCAGACCGCTGCGCGGAGGGAGGGAGGGAGGGAGGGAGGGAGGGGCAGGGGTAAAGGATAACACGTGCTTTAGAAAGCAGGGGACTAAAACATGCAACAAAGCGAGGAAAAAAAAGGGAGAAGGGAAGGGCTCTCCCTTTCCGGCTGCGTGATGTGTGTGTGTGTGTGTGGGGGGGGTCACAGGCAGTTAGGGAAACCGAAGAGTCGATGAGGTGGAGCTAGAGGGGGTTGGTCAAAGCGAATTTCCTTGGATAAATTCAGTTGTAAGAAATTTTGGGTGAGACGGAGATTCCTCCCCCCCACACACACACACAGGATCGAAGAGATGAGACGTGCGTGAGAGAGGAGGAGGACAGGCAATCCGTTTTCGGGGAGAAAAGTGTATGTATCTGCAGCCGTATGTCTGTGCCTGATCCCGCTGCCGAACCAGGACCGCAGTCAGTGGAGGAGACAAAGGGATTAGGGGGCGAGTGAGGCAGAGTGTCTACGTGCTTCCACGTGCGTGCAGAAAGAGCGGAAAAAAAAATTAATCAGATTCCTTGGCAGAGAGAGGAAGAAGAGGATTGAGAAGGGGAAACATGTGCGCATACGTAGACATACCAATGTAAGGTTCATCTTGGAGAGGACATAAAAAAAAACCCGAGTATTGGTAGAGCAGTATTCCCGTACTTTAGGTGCGAACCTCCTTATCACGACGCTATGCTATTTTGTCTTCGCACAGTGTCCCATGCGCGCTCCTGGAACACGTGACGCGAGAGTGGAAGGCCGCCTGGGAGCGGTGGATATATGGTTGACGGCTTCGAGGTACGCACACCCGTCTGTCCAGCGGAGAAAGAAATGCCCACACACACACAAAAAAAAAAATACCAACCACAAGGGTCCACGGCACATTTTTTAGCACGTGCGAACAGACACATGCACACAGAAGCAGGCATGTGTATGGTGCAATATCATTATAAAAAGAGGTTAAACAAGATTGAGCAACATATGCGATTCGGGAGAGAGATAGTGTTTGCAGCAACTCGCCCACATCACCCTCAGGAAGGACTCGAGTTGCCCCACAGCATCCACGAGTCGCATTGGCTGCAGAGGCACTGCCACGATACCTGCTCCTACAGCGAAGGGGGCCGCGGTCGGTGCCGTACCTTTCACAGACTCGTAGTCTGAGTTATGCATCGACAGCAATGACATTCCTTCAGTGCCCATCCCTTCGCGAGTCATCATGGCGGTAAGATGACTTGCCATGTCGGTGGTAGCTGAATTGACAAGAGAGGCGGCATCGGGGGCAGAATGCGTCATGAGAGACAACTTGGCATCCCGTCGAAGCGCCATCATCGCTTCCTGCAACACACTCCCCATTTTTAGGAGGCATGCAGCAAAGCTGTAGAGCGAGACTGAGAGCTCAGATACAGTGGCAAAATATGAAGACGATGCAGGCTTTGATGAGGCGGCTGGGGTGCCACTTTTCGGCTGTGCTGAGCGTATTTCGTCTTCTCCTTTCCCGTGTTCCAGCTGCGATATAATGCATTTAAGTTTCTCTACCTTCTGCGGCCAGGATTGCTGTGTGATGCGCGAGACAACACCAAGAATTTCCTCTTCATCTCGCTGGTGTTGAGCAACAAGGTGATGGATTGTCGAGGTAGAAAACGCAGACAACACACCAAGTGGGGACGTCATCACCGGGGATGTGGCATGAACACAGCTGGGGCCTTCAGCTACCTTTTCCAGCGGCGTCATTTGTTCCGTGTCTGCATCCATGCAAAGGAGCTCCGATGCTGGTGGTGCTTTCGAGAAGCAATGCTGACGCCGACGTGCAGCACCGGCAAGCACGCTCTTCTGCGTCATGATGTTCTCCAGTGCAGAGAGATGGGCGTAGATGGTGGGAAGAAGGTTCTGTGCTTCTCGGAACGCTTGCACCGCTTCATACACACATTTGTCAGTCTTCATTGAGAGCAACAGTGTGAAGGGAAGAGAGGGCCACGGAAGACATCTGTGTGTGTTTGTATGTTCGTAGGAGCACCGAGTCAGAGTTGTTGAGAAGCGGTGGGTAAGAAGAGTGTGCGTGGAGGAGATCAATACCTAAAACATTCAGGGGAGGCGGCGGCGGCGGCGGGCGGGGGGGGGCGAAGTGAGGTGATGGTCGTTGTTGCTGGATTGACTTCGGAATCGTACATACCAATACATTTATTTTTTCTGATACGGGTTTATTCCATGCGAAACGGAGAACAGGTGCTACAGGGCGAAGGGGGGGGGGGGGGAGGGATGGTCCCCTTGGAGAAAAAATATGCGACATAAGTTAAAACCATTTATGATGCACGAGTTGGCCAAGCGAGTAGGCAGTTCATCGCACCACTCTTGCCGTGCATCTCTTGGTTTTTCACAACAGAAGTAGAGAAAAAAAGGGTTGCAGGAGACCATTGACGCAGCCTAAGGCAACACACACACACACACACACACACACAGTAACTATTTTTTTTTGGGCTGTGCTGACCTGCACTTTAAAAGCGGGAACATATTCACGAATGTTGTTGTCTTCACTTGCACCTCCGTTTTTTTTCTCGGATATTTTCTGTTGTTCATTCTGTTCACCTCTCGGTGGGTGTGTGTGGTCGCACTCTTTTCTTTCATCTCCCGTGCCCACGCTGCCAAGATATGCACCTCGACAACACCAGTTCATGGTACTAGTTAATATGTACTTTCCAGGGGAAGCGGCACAACGGTGCGACGTGAGGGGTGAGAATGAGTGGAGTTTTTCATTCCAGAGACAAACACTCGCTGATGCTTCTTTCTTCTGTGTCTTGCGGTGGCGATGTAAACGTGATGGTGCACGTGTTACTTTAGGTCGCAGCTTGGCACGCACAGGAGTTCCTCGCATGGAGACTCCACCGATTGCCTCGCTTCTTCCGTGCACATATCCTGCTGGCACAAGGGCGGTAAAGCTGTCACTACAGGGTCCGAAGTGGTGTTTTGTTTCTCCACTGCCGTCTTTCTGAGTTCCGTTGCCGACGATACCCATGGCGCTGGAGTTGGTGGTGTTGAGACAAAATTTTTCCGAGCTGCTGGAAACAGTCGCTGACTCGGATTGCCGTCATCATCCCACAGGGGTGGTGGTCTCATAAGGTCGGCACGCCGCACCCAAGTCGAACACTGTTGGCTGCGATCGAGCGTGCAGTGTCTTCCTCTATTTCCGCTCGTACCAGAGCGTGACCTCACAGGCGAAGGGGAGTGGTTAGTGACTGGTGCACTCTCAGGGACCAGTGGTGTAGTAGTGTTGTGAGGGGATACGCTTGATTTTGTGCGACGTGCCTCCAAACCACCCTCTATTGCATGTCGCACCTCCACTTCGATGGCAGCCTCCTGCCGTTCGTTCAAGACAGCCACCGCCGTTACAACGGCGCACCCAAGCACAAGTGCTACGAGCATGACCGCGCTGTGGGTTAATACCACAAGAGATGCAAGTAATAGAAGCGCCAGCACAAACACATTGCGGCTCTCCGGGCCGAGTGCCCTCCCTAGCATCACGCCAGTCACAAGTCCCGCATATCCGCCAACAACCGACGTGAAAAGAAGCGGCGCCATTTCTATCTTAAACATCGCGGTCGAACATGCGAAGGTGAAGCGCAGAGCCGCGCCGGGAAGCGACTGCATGATGAGATTCACACGCATCATATACGCTGGCACATCGAAAAGCGAGATGAAGATAATATGCGCCGGATCAGCAACACCGGTGAGCGAGCCCATCATTCCCGACACGGCTGCCGCGCAGGATGCACCGAGCTTCATGGCAATCTTGTTTCTATCGTCATCAGACATGTTTCGATTGCTATGCGAGCACGTGACAAGACGCGTGTTCGTTGGACGAGCCACCGGCGAGGTGAGAGCTAGTTGATCAGAGACAGGGGCGGATTCTGTAAACAACTGCGACATAGCCTCGCGATGTGTGATGAGTGAGCCAGCTGTTGTGCTCACAAACGTAATACTGGAAGTGCCATCAACATCCGCTGAGTCCGACACCGCTGATTTTTCACCCCGTGCGAGTTTTCCGGTATTTGTGCTCACATACGTCTTTGCTGTTGACACGGGAATGGTATCCACATATTTTAAGTGTATCGATCTCGTACACTTCCAAATGATGTTGCGGAGTCGTTGCACCATTTTCCTGCACAGCGTCTTCTTGCTGGCGAGAATCACCGCATAAAGAATGGCAAACATGAGGCTGGAGGATCCCAAAACAACTTTGAGGGCATCTCCGCTCGTTTTTTTGAATATGAAAATCCCCGCTAGAGCGTTCAGCGTGGAAGGCACGGCCATCACGGTGGTCATCTGTGGTAAGAAGATGCCGTCGCGGAAACTGAGGTACGCGAGGGCCGGAGTCATGATAACGACACGACAGTACATTATGAGGGTGACGGCTTTCACCGGACTGTCGCCGAGGGCCGTTTCGTTAAAAATGTCTGGTGCAACTTCTGTCGCAGTTAACCAGAGCACATGCAGGACGATTGCATCGCCGAACCCCGCTGTACTATGAATAATGCTCGTAACAAAGTTAAACAGCAGAAGCGATGCGTGTACCACGAAGCCGTTGGCCATGATGGAGAACAACGAGGGATACGCGGAGTATATCAAAAAAAAAAATAGCCTCTTTTTTTTTTTTGCGACACTCCTTTTTTTTTTTTTTACTGATTCCTCCTCTGTGCATGAAAAAATATAAAACGGGAGACGTTCTCTCTGTGTAGGTCTAAGGGCGACTAGCGGATGCAAAACTCATACGAATTCACGTTTTTTTTTTCTGCGTGTTTTCTTGCTGTCCTATTCTTCACTTCAGAACGGAAAATATTTAGCCTTTGAAAATTATATAGAGTGCAGAAGAAAGCAGTTCGTGTATAGATACTCACAACACAGCTCCACCGCACCCGATGGTGTCACAATAACGTGTAAGCAGATAAAAGGCGGTAATATATATATATATATATATATATATATATTTATTTATATGTCAAGAATAAGAGTGGGGATACGCACGTGCTCAAACAGTCGATTCCTCCCCCCACCAAAAAAAAAAAAAAATGATATCGCGGTTGTCGAAAGAACAATGCAGTTGAAATAAATGCACAAGATGGAGATGGAGTGATGGCGAGGAATGCTCTGGGGGGGGGGGGAAGAAATTTTATGGTGAGAGGAGCGACCAATCGATGTCGAGGTTAAAAGTGAGCGCAAATAAATGTCTGGTGGGCTGTATCCAGAGGGGGAAAAAAATGCAGTCGAATACAAGTGGGAACGATACACAAGTCGCTATATATATATATATATGTTCGGCAGAGGCGGGATAGGGATTGGATCGATGGGTGGAGCAAAAAACACACACAAACACACACGGACCAAATTAAATACACACTCAACAAGATAACCCCCCTAAAAAAAAAAAAAAAGTAAAGAATTTTTGAGCGTATTGTCTCTGACCACAGAATTATGACTCACAGTTCTAGCAGAGGAGGAGGGGGGGTGGGAGGTGGAGAATTTTATTATGTGTGTATATATATATGTATATGTTTTGTGCCGTTCTGCTGTTGACGCATCCAGAAAAAAATGACGCTAGCAACAAAAACTACCCCCCAACAAACAAACACAAAAGCAAAAAAATCGCTTCAACAAAACACGTCTGTGAGTGTTTAAGGCTCCTCCAGTCCGGCACGGAGAGGGGGAGATCTCCCACCGAAACTTGTGGGCAAAAAGAAACAAGAGAAAAAGGTAAACCGTAAGACCAGAAGCAACGACCAGAGCGTGCGTATATGTGCGTGCGTGTTGGCAGTAGAAAAGAGCTGCCCTGGGAAAGCAATAGGAGAGAGGAAGTTCGGGGAAGGGGGCTTAGTTGGGGTGCGCTGGGGTTCAGGTGCAAGAGAAGACACCTCCTTGAAAGAAAGCAATTAACAAATAAGAGATCAGCGGAACTTGGGCGGACGGATTGATCGAGCGCAAAGGCACAGCGAGACACGCTGTTACGTTAACATGCCGGTAAAAAAAAAAAAAGAACGAATGATTTTCTTCTGCACGCGTGAAAAAGGTATAAAAGAATTCGTGAGTAAACAGAGGTCAGCTCACAGAATTAGTATATAAATATATAAATATATATAAATATATATATATATATAAATATATGTGTGTGTGTGTGTGTGTATATATGTGTGAGAGGAGGCGGAGTAGCGTACTATCTGTATGATGACGAGATAACAATCACATTCAACGCTATCAAATAGGACTGACGTTTCTCCCCCTTTTTTTTTTTACAGTAGTACGCTGAACAAAGAATTGCCCAAGAAAGATGTTCGTTGTGAGAGCGTGAGGGCCAAATTCATATGAAATGTCGCGTGCAGTGATGGTACAGCGTGGTAACGTTTGCGTCTGGATTCAAAACGCGTTTCTTTAAAATTCGCTCAGCTGACGATCACGTTCGGTTACGATATGTAGTCCCTAAAAAAAAAAAAAGAGATGGTAGAGATACCACCCAGCGAAAGAGGTGCTCGTTGTGATAATGGAAGGAAGCAAGAGAGAGAGAGACGAATGGATAAGAAGGCGACGAGTGAAGAGCGGTCTGGTGTACTAGACTGGAGGCTGTCAGGTCGATATAAATATAAATATATACACATATAAATATGTTTGTTTGTTTCTACATCATAACCGTCACGAATGCTTACCGGAGAGCTCCCTGGTATGCAGCTTTCAGATTCCCCACCGTTGCGGAGCACGTGTGTGCGTGCGTTCTGCAGAGCTGATCACAGGGGGTGGAACCTAGGGCGGAAAAAAAAAAAAAAAGAGATCCGGCAGCAACGAGACCGCCCGGGTTTACTTCATTGAAAGGAGAAACACACACACACACAATCATCCAAACACTGTGCACTGAGGAAAGTGAAGAGGCTCGTGTGGGCGGAGGTGCTTCTGCGTCTCCCTCCTTCTCTTCTTTTTTTATTTCTTTCGAATGTCGATATCTGTTTCGCTGCTCGTATTGAACGTTCTCATCACCGCGTTTGTTGTGTCATAACCAAAGGCGACAACCCGAAGGTGCCGTCTTTTCCCGCCCTTATGCAAGCATGAAGATTTTCATGTATGCCCGTGCGCGCGTGTGTGTGTGTGTGCAAGTCGAGTGCACCGAATCGTAATAAAAAATCAAGGGGTCGGAGTCACTCAGAAAAAAAAAATTCTCTACTTCCCAGAAATGTTTTACAAGGATACACTCACATACACATAAAAGAAAAACAGAGAGCGAAGGAAGGTCCAGTCATTAAGGCCAAGCTACTCATGTGTCAAGAGGAATGTATTCTTTCCATGTGTGATCAGGAGCAGCAAGTAGTCCCCCTCTCTCCTTTCCACCAATGTTGATCCTACTACGGCAGCAGAAGTCGTCCAGTGAGGCACACGTATTCATACCGATGAACAGGGGTGTGGTGGGAGAAAACAGAAACACAAAATCAATGATTGTGCTCGAAGCGGAAACGAGCGTAGCATATATAAATAAATAAATAAATAAATAAATAAATAAATATATATATATATATATATATATATATAGTGCAACAGACGAGCAACAAACAAAAGGTAAACACAAAAAAATGCAGTGCAGAAACACCACCACAATCGAAGCAGACGATTCGGGGCAATAAAAGGCCTCCCCATGTCCCTCTTCCCCATCCCCACACAGACGCAGGTGTACGCGAAGGGTATTGAACGGTGAGGGGTCGAGGGGCGTTGGGTTCCGCGTTTGTGGGAGGGGGGGGGAGCGTGGTCACTAGATCAATTTCCAGCCGGTGCTTTTTGTCCATGTGAGGTAGCTATGTTTTTTTTTTTTTTGTACTCGGAATGCTGGTGTGACCGTGTGTGCCTTTCTTCTGCCTTGGGAAACGAGAACCTCAAAAAAACAAAAAAAAACAAAGAGCAAAACATCGCGTCTAATTGCGCAGAGGACCGAGGGCTGCGCCTTCTTTGCGCATGATGGCATGAATCTTAGGGTGACGCATCACAGTGTTGTAGTGACGGTACACAGCACGATATTCCTTGGCCAAGGCGTCTCCATGCTTGCGGTTACAGCGGTAAACCCAATGGATGGAGAAGGCCACAGCTATATCGGCAATAGACATACGCTCACCGACAAGAAAGGTTCGCACTCTCAAAACTTCTTCCAACGCACCAAGCACAGCCTTCACCTTCTCGAGGGCGTCCATAGGCACATCGTCGATGACTTTCTCGTAGGCCATGCGTATGTATGGCATGTTCGCTGCATCTATCTCTGTATGGGAAAAGTCGATCCACATGTCCACCTGACTCGCCTCGAAAGGCGTGCGGCCGTATGGGTACAGCGAATCTCCCTCCTCCATGCGGGCCACGTAGCGCAGGATCGCATTGGCACCGAACACGCACGCACCAGAGCCCTTGTCGACCTCGAGCACTGGGTACTCGCCGCACGGGTCGAAGACGTTGAGGAAGTCAGCATCTGTGTTGGCCTTGTTCACATCGCATGGCTCTGTGGTGATGGCAACATCCATGTACGCCGCTGCCGCTAGGATCTTCTGCGCTGGGGCATTGTTTTGATTTTTCTGGTAAAGTAGATGCATCGCGGAGGGGTGGGGGCTGAGGGAACGATACGACGATAGACCAGAGCGAGGCACTCGGCTGAAGATCACCGTGCAGTCGCTGTTAACGGTGATGTGATCAATCTCGCGTTGACACTTGGAAACGCGAGCAGTGAGGGGAGGGGGGGGGGGGCAGTGAGTGGTTGACCGTGCTTTTGCGCCAGCTTCGAGGGGATACAGGGAGATCGAGGAAAGAGTGGAGGGGGTCTTCAGAGGAGGGAGAGAGGGTTGGTAGCACCGTGCGCAGACGTTCAAAACACCCAATTGAGACCACCAAGCGTTGAGAAAATGTTGCAAAGGGGCATAAGTTTGCAGAACCTCCCGAAAACACAGAAACACACAAAAAGTTGTCTTTGTGTCACTCAGCAATGCGATATTTGACGCGAGATTAGAGAGGGAAGGAGGGGCAGCGGAGGCCCACTTGATACACCATGAACAAAAAAATCCATTGAAATAAGGCGTGGGGATCGATCTCTCACCTTTTTTTTTTTGGTAGGGAGAGGGAGAGCTAGCAATAGAAAAGTGGGGGGGGGGAGGAGTGGCGCCTCACTGAAAAAGAATTACAACTATCCAATCAACCAAGAACACTAACAGCAACAAAACAAGCTGCTCACCCCTTCCCCCCAAAAAACAACAACAACAACAACAACTCTTGTCTACGCGAATGCATCATTCTGGAAACTTGTGCGTGGCGGTGCCAGGGAGACAAGAATAAGGAGTACCACCAAAATATATACACGTGTGACATCAAGAGAAGTGTGGAAAGTATGTGATATAAAAAACAGATTCTGTTTCACAACCGCCACCCGTGTGTCCCCCCTAACCTGTCGCTCCATAAACTCAGAGCATACATCAGCTCCTCAACAGGTAAACAGATAAAGATGTAGGGTGCCTCTCCAAGTTATCTCACCCCTTCTCTCTACGAGGAAGGTGTGCGTGTGTTTGTGCGTGTTCTCCCTTGCATGTGGGCAAACACGCGGAGCATGTAGCGTCACCTGGACCCCACTTATGTCTGTGTCCTATCTCCCTCCAAAAATGTACACTCTGTTCACGTTAAAGGGGCCGTGAATCGCGTCGGTTTGGGCACACACACACACACACACACACACATATATATATATATATATATATATAGCTTTCTCATCGCGATTATGTAAAGTCGAAGTCGGAATCCTGAATGGGAGGACGACGCATCGACGCGTGGCCGACGGACGTACCGAGGGAGGTAAGCAACAGCCAGAATATGACGGAGCTGCCACCTGTGAGGTAGAAGCCGACAAGGCCGAAGATGCCGAGCATCAGGTACAACTGTGTTAGAGAGAAGACGTAGGTTCCGATGTGCACCATCTGCTCTTCTTCTGAGGCACCCTGGGCTGCGAGGGCGGCCGCCATTGCGGAGCGATTTCTGATGAGAAGGTACGCCGTGACCATGATCAGGACGTACACTGCAAATGGTAGGTTGATGAGAAGAATATAGGAGGAGCACACAACTGACATAACCAAGTAGTTGCCGTAGAAGTAGGGGAGGTTGCGGTTGAGGCGGTTGACGACATCTGTCGCCCCCGATGGCGAGCGGAAAAACGTTGAGTCAAAGAACTCTGACCATGGGCGAAGGAAAGTGAATGTGTGCGCAACATGTTGACGACTCACAAGGTAAAGCTGTTGCGCCTTCATGAGGACCGGGGCGTCGGAAAAGATAATCGCGGAATAGCTGGGCAAGGGCTCGTTGCCTCCGGGGTATGCGGGGTTTTCACGGTCTGCTACGGATTCGATGGTCGACCCGTCGGCGCGAGTTTTGACGGCGGAGCCATCCACAAACGACATTTTCTCTGTCATCTACGCGTTGTTGGCGTGCGACTCTGATGATATAAATTGGTCGAGGATAGAGAGAGAGAAAAGGTTGTCCGTGTGGGGTCGCGGGGCTGAGGTGGGATATTTGTGAGAGCGGCCTCCGGTGCCGTACCAAGTGATTATATATATATATATATATATATATAAATGTATGTGTGTGTGTGTGAGCCTGCGGCCACAATGAAGTGGGGAGAGCTGACAATGCAACTGGACGGGGTCAATAAAAAGAATGGAAGGAAGGAAACATGTTGACGATGTGCAAAAAAGAGAGATGGGCATACTCACAGAGTCCTAGCAAGGGATTATGATGTGCACCGGTGTTTCTGTATCGACACCTATGTGTTCGTATGCCAGGGCGGGCAGGGCAGAAGAAGGAGTTGGGGTGATATATAAATCTATATATCATTTCTAGGGTGACTTGTGACTTCCCGTGTTTGCTTCAAAAAGCGATTCCTGGACAAACTTGTGGTCATAAAGTGCGGATACTGCGGTGTCTCCAGTAGGAGAGAGACATCAATAATTGGAGAAATAAATGATCATATACAATGTTGCATTTCGATACTCATCAATGTACATCGTCACCTCCCCTCTCCCCCTCCCTCCCCCCCGTTTTATGGTTCGCTGTATGTGGATATGAGAGCGCGAATGGAGAGGATGGGCCTGGGGTCGGGTAGGTCGTGCCCCCCTCTGTAGAGGGTCGGAGCACGCAACGAGGAGGGTTCAGAGGTAGAAAGACCGCTGTGTGACTACCCTAGACAGTGAATAGAGACTAAAGCCAACAAAGATCAAAATCAAGGCGCTTTTTCTTTTCTTGAAATCTTCTGTGTGGATGGGAGACTGAGGGAGAAGGAGGAGGAGGAGGGGGGACCACATCATAACGAGGGTACAGTACAAAATGTTCTGCTCTGGGGACCGACCGTTGTCATTTTTTCCGTAGATGCAAGGCGGTGTAACATCCCCCCTCCCCTCACACACACACCATCACGGGGATGCTTCGATAACGAAACATACTATGCAAACACACGTAGGCTGGCTTGTCTTTCTCGCAGATCTTGGCGATGAGGACACTGATGTATGCCTACACACCGCCACGCAGACGAAAGCAAACATCAACGTCTGGTCATTTTGAGGGACGCGAAGAGCAGTGCAAAGCAGGTAAATCTCGACGAAACATTGAGCAACAGAAAAATTCACAGCCCTTCCGTTCCTTTTTTTTTCTTCTCTCTCTCTCCGAACATCTTCGCCTCAAATCAGCAGTGATTTGCTGGTGAGTACAGTGGTTCTTCACTATCCAACATCTACTCCCCCTAAATGGGACAAGTGCACGCGGAGCTGGCTCGGGTGTTTTTCGGTGAGGGACACGTATACGAGAGAGAGTCGCACAAGCAGCGGGGGTGGTACAGAGAGGTTAGCAATGTCGAGGACGCGGTAACGTTAAACACTTGCGGCTATCATCCTAAAGGCGGATAGAGTGAGCGAGAGCATAACTACTAGAAGGCATTCACGACAGTCAGCCGACGAGGGGCACCCGTTTGACACACGAAAGCAATCGTGAACAAAAAAACGGATATGAAGAGAAGCAAGGGGGGGCTTTCAATTTTTTTTCCGTATACATATCAACATATATATATATATATATATACATGTATATCTTTTCACTTGCTAATGGAGACTGAAAGCGCTGTTAGCATTGTATGTGACTAGCAGCTCGTTTTTTGCTTCCTCATATTCCCGAGAGCTGAGATGGCCATCGTGGGGGAGTGGGGGGGGGACCATTAGCTGTCAGTTCGAGTCCTTTGCTTCATCTCTTGTCACTAGCTGCGCCATGCGCTTCCGTTCTCTCTGCGCCGCACGCCGGTTTTCTGCCGCTTCGTCGCTGCAGGGGTCACCCTCTAGGTAGGCGAACACCAGAACAACCAGGCAGATCGCGTATTGTACCAGCTTTGGTCGGCATTTCTCGAGGTCTTCGTCATCGAAGTACGTGGGCTTGCGCATCAGTGCGTGGGGAATCACAATGCAGGTGTTTAGGAGGAGCACCCACATGAGTGTGCGTAATCCATTGAAAAAAATGAACAACGTCGCCATGGTGATTAAGAGGAGATGGACCAGCATGCGGTACCTGATCTTTCGTCCCATCACCACGACGCCATCGCCGTATGCATGCAATCTCTTCTTTTGAAGTCCAATGTAGTTGATTGTCGTCACCGTTAAGAAGATTGCAAAAAAAAAGGGACATTGTACACGAGAAGAAACGGCATTGTGATGAGGTAGAAGAGCTCCCGGTAGTTGGCATAGTAGTACGGAATGTTTAGATTAAGTCGCCCTACCACGTCCCTCGGCTTGCGAGGTAGACGTATCTTGCTCCTGTCAGCGAAATCTGTCATCCACGGAAGTCGATCCTCCTCGATTGATTTACAGCCGTAGAGCAGCGTTACCCAAAACTGATTGATTTCGCTAGAAATAGAAAATGAGGTTCTGTTAGAGCTCATCAAGGAGGAGGCGGGTTTGCTGCTGCTGCTGCCGCCGGATGAGGGCACCATTTCTTTAGCATCCAGCGTGCTGCTTTTTTGGCCCTTCTTGCTTCCTGGAGGATTTCGGTGAAGCTCAGGTAGCCCAGGGATGCTCTGTTTCGCGAAGATGTGGTCGCTATCTTCGCTCTCGTCTTCGCTGTAGAGATTCCTGTCGCTGTCACCGCTAACGCTGCCACTCTGGACACCGTCACGTTTTCTGGGCGTGCTTATAGAGACCTCTGTCGTGTCCAACAGACTTCTATGTCCGCTTTGTAAGCTCGGGGCGGTGATCGACGTCATCTCCTCGGCGTCTTCAGTTTTCAATGCCTCGAGGGTTCGTGTTGCTCGCATCGTGGAGGCAGCGCTTCTCGCACAGAAGATTTTAAACACGATCTGAAAAAAAAAAAATGAGGGTATGAGAAGGGGACAAAGAGGGGGGGACAATGGGTGAAGAGGTGGTGCTGATATTTGCGTCTACATGAGGATTGTGTAGATGTGGAGACTCACCTCCATCATTATTATTATGTTTCTGATCGCTGAAGTGATGTTATGGAAAACCGACCTACGGCACAACAGATACCCACTTATCTCAACGCATGTAGCCGCCGCTTTGATTACTGCTGTCCCTCGTCACAATCAGATCGAGCAAATTTCATAGACATGCCGTATAAGCAGCAAAGAGCATCTATCCATTATATATATATATATATATATATATATACCAGCGAAGGGCGTAGGTGACAGAGCGGATCGATGTGCACACGGAGACGTAGGTCGGGGAATCCGGTGCCAGTGTGAAAGGGTCAAAGTGATTCGAGAGGAGAAAAGCCAAAAAAAAAAGATTCGGTAGATATGTGGCGGGGGCGGGAGCAGATGCCTACATCACATAGGTAATCACAAACGCCATACGCTACAGGTTGAGTGGGGAAAGAGGTAATGAGGAGTGTTTAGGGTTCCTTAAGCCCACCTGCTGATGTCTGTGAGTTGCACATGACTGTTACCGGCATTCAGAGCGCAGTCTCTGATTTTCAATCCCTACACCCTCATGAACTGTAGTGGGCTTCGTGTATATAAACACACACACACACAGACATATATATATATGTTCCCCTTCTGATCCGTGTGCAATATTGCCCAGGTTTCGTGGTTTCATCGAGTGTGTGCCATTACACCTTCTGTCGGGGTATTTTGAAATCATTTTTTTTCCTCCGGGGTGATGGAAAAACCCAAAGTGCCAGCGCTTTCACTTTTGTATCCAACGTTACATGGCGTCAAGCTCTCTACCTGTCGGCGCAGGTGGTCCAGCACGTGCGGTGGTATCCACTGCTCTGCCCGCTCGTGTGTCATAACCGCGCATGCGCTCTTCATGGCACTGCCACGTCTATTGTGTCGTCTACCGTCGCGTTTCTGGTCGACAGAGGCCGAGGGGGATAGATCGGTGTTCCTCAAGTTTGGGTGTGCCTGACAGAAGGCGTGGAAAAGCCGCACTGCAGCTCTCCACTGCCTAGCCTGGCGAAGTAGGCGAAGTTTGAAGAGAAGGACGAGGGCGGGATCGCGGGCTGGGGCGACTGCATCCCGGAAGACATCCAGGGCTTTATGCCAGTCTCCCGTCGTCAGAGAGGCATCATCGACTTTAGCGTTATTTTTTGCTGGGGAAGGGGCCGCGGGGAGAAAATTGGGAGTGGACTCGCTGCCTCTCACGGAGGTGCTGCGTAGGACACACGAGGCCACATAACTGCTCAGTTTTGCGTGCCGCAGAAGGGGGTAATGGAGAGCAGAATTTTCTTGTCGTAGAAGTTCCCACCAAAGCAGAACTGATGAGACGGCACCAGCGTCACGCAGCGTCATTACCAAGGGGACCGCTACCGACGGCGTCATTGACGCACGCGCTTCTGTGTCAAGCAGAAGCGCAGCCGCCAGGTCAGCGCGTCGCAAGCAGTAACACGCCTCCGAGACTACCTTGAGTACGGCACTGTCCGTACGCAGCGCCGTTGCTGAGGCAGGTGACGGTGGTGTGTGTGTCAGTGCCGGTAAGGGTTGTTGGGCACCGTCGTCAGACATTCGAAGCAGGAGGAGTGTGCGTACCAGTTGATCAGCCTCATTTTGTCGGTGATAGTGAAGGAGGTGTCGAAGGAGGGCAGTGAAGAGGTGTCCGGTGACGCGCTCCACCGGTATTCGCTGCAGAAGAGCGAGGCACGTGTCCCAGGTATCCGTGGCTCGACTTTTTCTTCTCAAAAGATTCAAAAGAGCAACCTCCGCGCGCTGTGCATCCGAGGGGGTTTTTCTTTGAGGGTCATCGGAGACGGTGTGGGGTACATCGATGGGCACGTTTGACACACCGCGTAGGGCAGCGGCAGCGAGCTTGGTGAGCTCTTCCATTGCCGTTTCTGCTTGCTTCCCCGTCGCCACGCCAGTGAGGGGGCGGTGCAGAGGGAGTTCCATGCGACACCATCTCAAAAGGGCCTCGACACAGTCTGCTCCCATCCCAGGGTCCGCAGAGTGATCTGCCAGGGAGGAAGCATGTGACTCTGCAGCGCTTTCCTTGCTCTTTTCTTCGTATGGAGTCCTGCTCCGATCGCACAGCGCAGACGCGCCATCGTCAAGGGCGAAGGCCTCCCTTGCAAGCCCCAGGACGGACTCAAAGGACATCTCTTCTGTGCCCACAGGTGCGTCAGCCACAGACGGAATCGCTGATGCGACTGCTGCAGCACCGCCTGCAACTGCTTCCGTTTTGCGTCTGCAGCGGGCCTGCAGGAGATGGTGATATGCCCGGACGCGTGCTGTCAGATACCCAGACGAGTATTGTACTCGTCCTCGCACCGAGAGTGGCGATGGCGCACTGCGCAGCACGGCAAGCGCTGCCCTCCACTCATTATTACTGGAGAGGGTGCTGGAGAGATAAAAGATGCCCGAGGCTGCTTCAGCTGCGGATGCGAAGCCAGCGCTGGTGCCACTGTTTCCACCTGCGCACAGTGGCTGTAATGCACTGAGAGCCGCCTTCCACTCTCCCTTCGCCACGCTTGCCTCGACATAGAGGGTAAAAACATCACGCATGTTGCAGGTGACACACACACACACACACACACAAAAGAAAGAGAACAGACTCCACCTCACATCAATGGAGGGTTTGGACGATGGTGAAGATTGTTCGAGAAGTCGATGGGGAGGGGAGGGAGGCAATCCCACTACCTTTTCCTGAATACAGCGTGTGGGTGTGCGGTCGTCTGTGCCGCTCAGATATGCCAAGAGCATGGAGGAGCAAGCGAGAGTTGACTAATCCAGCGAAGGCATCATGTGCATACGTAACAACAAAGGCATATATACATATATATATATATATATATATATATATATGTACTCAGAGCGAGAAGTTTGCCTTTAGACTCATCAGATAGTAGGTTCGATCACAGGGTCTATACACACAGCACTTCTTCCTCCTCACTTCCCTTGTTACAGTGAATACATGAGAACTCGGGTCATCGAATTCCGTATCCGCTGATCTCTTTCCATTGACAGTCATGTTTTTAAATTTTTATTTTCAAAGTGGAGGCAGCATCCCGGGGGGGGGGGGGCTAAGTTCCAATAATGTGTACGGGATCGAATTTGCAGGAGAGGAGGGAAGCGAGCCTATCCACAGGATGTGAAGAGTAGGCTCGTCTCTTTTCTCACACTGACGTGTGCTCTGCTGCACGAACAACACACACACACACACACACACAGTAAGATCCCGCAGTGGGAATGCTCCTCCCCCAAACAACTAACACGTCCAACAGAATTTCCCCCATGTGTGTATGTGTGGGGTACGAGTTCTACAGCGCCAACACTTTCACTTATGATACGGGGAAGTGCATGTTTTAGTCCTTTGGCCCCACATGCCAACTGCCTCCCCTTCTCCTCCTCCAGCGACGACTTCTCGCAGATACTAAAACAGATGTAAGAGTGAAGGCGCTCTTTTTTTTTTTTGATGGGGTGGGGGTTACTAGAGGCTTTGCTTATCTGGACGTCAAAACAACAACAAAAATAAGTTCATAAACCGTAGTATATTATACGCTTGCCACCCGCATTGCTCTATAGCACACACACACACTCACATAATGCCAGCACAGCTAGTCGTGTGTGACTTCAATAATGTCGCCGCTCATCAGATGGTAGTGGCCCAGTGTGTGGCGGTCTTGCATTTTTGCTACCAAGCCGTTTTTATGCTTGACGGTGAGCGTACATCGAGAAAGAGGGATGCGCGTCCTGCGCTGCACCGCGGCGCGGACTCTCAATACTTTTTCCTTGACGCAAATTCGCTCCTGCCACTCCTTTTTTCCGTGCAGTTGGTCCTTCACGTGAAAGCGGACTTGGATCGTTTCCTCCATTTCATAGATCCACGCCTCTGGAGTCGCTTCAGTGTGAACGTTCGAGGCGGCCGCTGAAGTTGAAGATTTGCGCAGTGCTGAGGGGATCCCAAGCGCCGTGTTGCCCACGAGTGCCATAGGATCCAGCGGCTTTTGCGCTGCAGCAGAGGCGACAACCGCAGCGTCTGCAGCACCGCTGACCACTCGCCATTCCTGTCGGGCCACCTTGATACCGGTGCTGGTCTCCACCATCGCCATGACATCACTAATTCGGTCTGTTGCATGAGCCGTTACGCTGAACGCCTTCTGAGGAGACTGTGCAACGCGCACCACAAACGTTCGCCAGACGTTCGGTGAGGACGGATCGGCAAGTGCGGCGACTAGGGCTACAGAGGCGCCTTGCGTGGCGGTTGCCGCTGCTGCCGTGACGGCTGTCGCAGGCGCGCTGCTAGGTTCTCGCGCTCCTTGGGGAAACGTGAATACGTCCTGAACGACCTCATTTGATTCGGTCGGGCGGCGAAGAGCCGCATGCTGACGCTTCCCGCTGGATGCTGACTCGGAGACGGTGAGCGGGACACCGAGTGCCGCCCACAGGGCGTAGTTGTGCAGCATGTACTTCACAAAGTCATGGTAGGAGATCATTGCTACGTTGGAAAAGAGGTCGGCCACCAGCCGCTTTCGCTCACCTGTCGGCATCTCAATCGTTTTCTCCAGAAGGCAATGATCGACCATGTATTGAACCTCTTCAGCTGCTACAGCGTCCTCGATGTCGCGGCGCAGCGCCACAAAGCAGAAGCGCGCCGCATCTTGTACAGACATTTGCGCCGCGTGAAAAGCGCAGCCGATCATCAGCTCCCGTAGGTCCCCGGCTGTGACTTCGGCAGAATTTTTAGTACTGAATGTTGCCGCCAACCTTGCCACCCCGACGTCGAGAGACGTGCGCCCCATAAGTACGTCGAAGATGTGGCGCACGTGCTCGGCTGTCGGTTGCGCTTCCAGGATGCATTGCCGCCTCTTCTGGCGCTGTGCAGCCTCCAAAACATGCTCACGGGATTCCCAGGCAATCGGCTGGTAGGCGCCGGGGGGGACCTGGGGCTGTTGTGGCTTTTCCCAGAGTTGCGCCACATGTTGGTGCGCTTCTTGGTGAATTGGGTCATTCACACGTCTGCAATCCACTTCTGGACAACGGGGCATATCGGCGAGAAGCGGCTTGCTAGACACACGCATCGTTACTATCAGCAAACCAAGATCTACACCCTTGGGGCTGCGAACAGGTGCAGCCCAACGTATGTCACGGTTGCGAGCAGCGGGGGATGTAAGCGGCGGGAGCGGAAGCGGCACTGCCACGTCATGTGACTTGTCCGGCTCGACAACACTCTGAACACAGCAGTGGAAGACGGCGCGGCGCAGCTCTGCCTCGGCCGACATTGCTTGCAGTGTTAGGCACAGTGGTTGCTGTGAGTTGGAGAAGATGAAGCGGTCTTGTCCTCCGAACTCGACGGATGTTGAGTATTGTGCACCACGCACGTAGGCGGCGGCACGCGCCAGCCATGTAGCACGCAGGGTTAATCCGACTGGGAACGGCGCAGCATCGTGTGAGGGTAGGGGTGAGGTTATCGAAGGGTCAGCGCCCATAAGTGCTCCACCGTATGGAACCACGGCAACATCCCAACTCATTGTTACAAACCCAAAGTCGTCGAGGTGTTTCGCCTCCAATAGTGCATTATCCTCTAGAAACAGTGGGTCTGAGGTATCCATGAAGTTGCGCGGTGCCAACATTACACGTACTGGGCTCGTGGCAGGAGCGGAGCTGGTGCAGTGCGGACTGAACGGTGCGTACGCCTCCCCGTAGAAGGCAGTGCCGTCGGCAGACTCGATCGTGACGACTACGTAGTCTATGACGCTCGCGATGTCCCCACTGTCATCTTCCCGTCGGTGGCGGCCCTGTGTGGAGGCGGCGGCTTTGCTCAAAACTGATTTTCCAGGAGTCGTAAGCGATGTCAGGGCACTTGCCTCGGCTACGGTGAAGTTGAACGTTTCGTTGAAGTTGGGATGCGACGTGAAGAAGCGAGGTTTGCTCTTTGCCACTTCCTTCGCGTTCATCACCATACGAATTCCCTCCGACGACGCGGAGGGCTGACGACTGTGAGGGTTGGCGTTGTGTGCCGAAGAAGGCACCGTGGTGTATCGTGTTTTGACTGTGACAACATGGATCCGTGCCACGGGGTCACTCAGCAGCACACCGGCTGTCGAGAGAAACGCTTCATGAAGGGTGAGGCTAACATTGCTGTCAAAGCGCACCGGCAACGGGATCGGGTTGTAGGCTTCCATTGATCTACGACAAAGAAAGTTCACTACAAAACAACAAAACAAGGGAGAAGAGTGGGAGAAATACGAAACCAATCTTTTTTTTTTTTTTTTGGGGGGGGGTGGCTACCTTTTCTACTACTTAGGCGATAGCGAGTGTGTGTGTGTGTGTGCCTATGTCTGTTGCTTACGTCTATCTGTTAAGACGGGAGGAATATATATATATATATATGAGTGTATGTATATGTGTATGTAGGTGTGTGCGTGTGTGTGCCAATGTATGAAGTGTCTTCCTTTGCTCTCACAGCCTTGTCTTTGCCCACGTCCACACAATGTAGAAGCTATCTCCGAAAGCAAAACAGGAGCGGCGGAAAAAAAAAAGCGAGTCCAGCTAAAATAAGACCCCTGAAAAACGAATTCTATAATATCTCTATCTTTCTGTCATCCCCCCTTTTTCCTCACGGGTTTCACACACACACAGACACACAGCCGCAAAGATCAAAGGGGAACTGTTGCTGCAGACACCTTCAATGACGCGCCAAAAAGATTCTGTTGGTGCTTCTTGAAACCCTCACTATAGTGAGTTGGCAAGAGTTTCTCAGGTGGGAGGGAGACGCCTATTATATATATATATATATAGATATGCATATAGATGTATGTATATAAATATGGGAGTGGTGCCCTTCACGAAATCTGTGTTTGCTGACGGTTCCTTCTAGAAGAGGGTCGAGATGAGCAATACCTTGCTCCCCCCCGCCACACACGCAAACACCGACGGAGAAAGCACAATTAACAAGAAAGATGAAGGTGTGTACGAAAATGCAGAGATCGATAGAGAGAAAAGGAAGGCGCGACAGCGAGACAGGTATCGGAGACACACACAAGTGTCGACCCTCTCCGCATAGATATAACCAAGACACCATCCCCAAGCTTGGGAATAAATAGTTCTTTGCCCGCTCGGAACAGTTCCATCCGGGCGTGCTTGTGGGTGTATATGTGTAATGCGCAGCACCATCATTCCGTCTCCCAAGCGCACTGCGCATCAGCTGTTTTAGTAGCCGTAGAGAGGTTGTGTTGTTTAGCAGTGCAGCAGGGGTACAGCTAAGTCCCAAGATGTTGATCTGCACATTTTTTTTTTTTGTTTGCATCGTCTTCGCAGCCTGGATAAAACAGTTCATTTATACCGCACATACACAATACACACACACAGACACACACACGTGTGCTACGAATGATCGCAATCGGACGAGGAGGAGGAGCAAGAGGGTCGAGTGGAAGCACTGTAAATAAAATGCCCCGTGATGTTAGGCAGATCAACAAAAAGAAAAAAAAACATCAACGGAGGCAACTGCCAGTTTTATAATTGACGCGAAAAGAAACTCTGCCCCCCCCCCCCCAATACTCACATGCAGACACAATTTTCACACTTGCTGCACACACCGTTGTTAGGCTAACTGAGTCGAAGGTCTTTGGGTATAGGGCATGAGGGGTGGGTAGAGGGGGATGGGGCCAACACGTCTCCAGAAGACTTGGTGCCTCATGTACCAGGGCCTCTACCGCTCTCCCCCCTTCCTACCATTCCGGGGGTGAGGTGAGAGAGGACAAGAAAGGAAACGAAAAGAAAAAAAAAAGAGCGTTTGTCACGCACTTGCCTTCCCTCAATAGTAGTCATGAAAATAAATTTTCTTCAGACACACAACGAAAAATAATTTTACCATTTCCAACATCTCTTCACGGCGATACACGATGGTTCAACGTCACTGTGATGGTATAGTTTCTCCTTCTTGCACAGTGTGCTTACAGCACAACAAGACATATTTCAGAGCTCATCTCCAGGGTCCATCACTCATGCCGGCCACGGACTCATCACGTGGGTTACGTGGGTGTGTGCAATGTTGCCGGGGGTGTTCAGCTTCAACGCCAGCGACAAGATCGGCATCTATAGCGACACATCGCTTTGAGTTCTCTACTTCGTAAATACGTGGCTTTGTCACCGCAAGAGGCGATGGTGGTTTGACCTGCTTCGATTGCGGGATGAGTGGGTGGGTGGGTGAGGGCAGGGGATCACCGGTAAGCGATCTCAACGGTTGTGGCGCGTTCTACAACTCACTACACTTCAAAATACAAAGTCAACCTCCCCCACCCCATTAAAAAAAAAAAATACACAGCACAGGTAATAAAACAAAGGGGAGCCGATCACAGGAGGAAATAGTACTCAGTAGATCGGCAACACCTCGTGAAGAGATCGAGAAAAAAAAAAGAAAAAGCAAAAGCCCATAGTTAGACAGATGGCGTTGTATAATGATGCTGGGATGTTGGAGGGTATGCTTGGCCATTCTGCTGTTATGTGAATCATACGGCGAGGAGCAAGATGGCAATCATAATAATAATAATAATAATAAAGTTGCTACCGGGAAACCATTTCATTGAACAAAGATCAGCACCCATTCACGTTTTCGATAGTGCGCTGATACTTATTCCTCATGGATTGCCCACTAGGGTGAAGGCACCCCACGTGCTGGAGGACATGCCTTGCTTCCGCGCCTCCGCGATAGTGGTGCGGAGTGCCACAGCATATGGATTTCGGAGCGACCACCGCATCACTTTCTCGAGATTGGCCAGATAAATCGAAATAAAAGTACATTGCTCGTCATTCGGCGATAATCCGTGGATAATGTTGAGTCGTAGCACTCGGTGAACACCAAGCTCCATGCACAGCTTGGCCGATGCACCGGCGTCGCTGACTGTAGGATACTGGCTTCTGTTTGCGGTGAGAACGAGTAGGTCCATGTGGGTGCACAGTGGGGGAATGAGTAGCGGCGGCGGTGGTGGTGCTGCCGCATTGGAGCCCGTAGTGTTGTTTCCCACAAGTGAGGCACCATTGGAAGATGAGGCTGCTGCACTTTGAGGGGGGGCGCTTGCATGAATGAAAGGGTTGCAGGTGCTAGCGGCCAATTGCTGCTGTGCTCGTATTTGGAGCAGATTCTGTGCTAAGTCATGAATCGTTACAACACCGTCCGCGACGCGAACAGACCCCTGGTCGATTGGGGCAAGAAATATCAATGCCCTCGTGTGCACATCTGTAAAGGCTTGGATGAGTTCCTTGCGCGTACATCCACGGTACACCCTCCAAGTACGCAACAGCTCGTCAAAGGTACCCATCTTTGCGGTCTGCTGTGCCTCTGGCTTCGGCCTGCTACTCGGTGTGGCAGAGAGAGTGTCACCCAGAGAGTGGTTACTGTGCATGCTTGTGTCATCTACAGCGGCAGAGGCGGCAGTGGGGTGCCCGGTAGGCAGGGAGTCTGTGAAGGAGTGTGCAGACAAGACTAGAGGCGCCACGGTACTTTGCACAGGTTCCTTGTTGCTGGTAGGTCCGACGAGGGGCAGGAGTGTATGGACGTTAGAGGCTTCTGCTCCACCCGAGATGTTCTTGGACTGCTGCTGCTGCTGCTGATGCTGTTGCTGCTGTTGACGAGCAATCGGGGAGAAGCGTGCGTTCGGCGAGTTGGTCGGCGTCGCCAGCGAGGCATTCGGAGCCGCTGCACCTGCACAGGAGTGACTATCGTAGGGCAAGAATATGTATTTATCGGCGGTGGGGTCCAGTGCTCCGCTCATTTCGTTCCGGCGCTTCGGTTGTTGAGTCATGCCGTGATTAACGAAATGGGTCATAGATGGCGTTACAATCATGGTGAACTGCTCCCCAAGTGGTGCCTCCTCGTCACTGTAGATAGGCGACGGCAAGAAACCGGCGAAGGGAAGATGCATCATGGACACATCCGGCATGATAATAAGTGTCTCGGCGTCCTGGTACGCCACGTGCTCACGTTGCATGCGGTCTGCGATGGGCTGCCAGGCGTCCGCGTAGAGGTTTCGGAGGCATGTTGACGTTTCTTCATCCAATGAAGCGCGCAGGGCGGCTGATGTCCCGCTGCTGAGGGTCGGGCTCCCAACCGAGCTCCCCGTTGCGCCACGTGCCATAGTCGTTCCGAACGGATGTGCGGATAGCGAAGAGGGGCCAGCTACCTCCACGGCGTTGTTGTGATCTCCCGTCATCGAAATCTCAGTTGACGTTGAGGCCATGAGTGCACTGATCCCGTCTTTTTTGTGGTACTCCTTCAGAGACACCTGCACCCGCAATTTAATGAAGTTGGCGGTGCGAGGAGGTCGGACGATCACATCACACTGCGCTCCGTACTCGGTTGTGTACTCAGCGAAGTAGAAGACAAAAAGCGACTGCGCGTGAGTAAGCAGGGCAAAGTCCACCGCCTCTGCTGGGCTGTAAGGAATGACAATGTGACGGCCGCTCCGAGGTACGAGAAGCATCTGTGCCGCTGTTTCGATGATTTCAATCGCCCCACGAAAGTAAGTCGTGCGCACTGTGGAGGGCCTGCGCTCTCGGCTGTGATCATCTTCTCCACCGCTGCAGGCCGTGGCAGCAGCAGCAGCAGCAGCGACTGCATTTGGATTGGAACCGACTGGGAAGGCGGACCCCCGAGGAAACCCAGTAAGGAGAGGTGAGCTGGTGGAGGCAGGGCCCGTGTGTGATGCTTGCTCAGCAGAGGGGCGGTTCACGTCAGCCTGCAGCTCCAAGACATCTGTACCCGCTGCTGCTGCCGCTGGGCGACTGCAGATAGATACGTTAGCGAGACTCGTTGGTGGCGGTACGTAGTTGCTTGAAGCGGATTTGCTGGTCTGTGCACCGCTGCCCGTTACTGTTGATGTATTTGTGGTTGGTTTGAGTGCTGCAGTGGTGACGGTTGGTGTCGGTGGCACTGTGGCCGACTTTGGTGGGGGCTTCTTCAGATTTGCCGAGCTAGCGGCATCATCTCCCTCGATACTTCCCGACCGCTGAGGGTCTTGGCGGTGTTCTGGGACGGCTTCCGCATCTATTGGGCAGGGTGCCGCATCCACCTCTAGGCGCTGTCGCGCCTCGTCCTCCACGTCCTCACCCACCTCGTTGTCGCCACCGTCCGATTGCCCTGGGCTGCTGCTGCTGCCTTCGCTGTGATATTTGCCGCTGCCCGCGATATCATCTGTGTGCGTAGAGGATCCTCGAATTGACGCCTTCATGCCGGAGGCGAACGAGGGCGACTGCGTCGAATAGCTAGAGTCCTTGGGCCCCAGCATTGGGGAGGTGAAGGAGGTTTCTATGGATGGCGCATCGTTTTCGAGAGCTGCCGCCGCTTCTCTTTCCTCGTCACCCTCCGCGTGTGGTATTGTGACCTTGTCAAGTAAACGCCCAAGGGGCCGCCCACCGAACATGCTTTGATTTGACAGAAATTTGTCCCCGCCAAAGTCGTCGTCGTCATCGTTTTGCTCAAACGCGGAGTCTTCGCCGAACATCGACGATGTATGGCGCATTTTTTCTTCCCTGGCAAGCATTGCCCCAAGGTCACCACTGGCGTTTTCCAGGTCGCTGGTCGTGTAACGAAAGTGGCCATCATTTGTCTCCGAGTCGCTCGTGTTGGCGCTGCTGCCAGCGTAGGTTAGCGCAGGGTCGACCTGAACTGTTGTTTCGTCAAGGTACGCGTAGTGCACCAGCCACCGCGCGCTGTCCAGGGCAATGTGACGACACTCTTCATCCAGACTCTCGACGAGGGCGAATGCCTTTAGCGCAGCCTCATGGTGTCTGCGTGCCTGTGTGTTTTGGTTCTCTGAAGCGTACGCTGCGGAGAGCGCCGAGTTTGCCTTACCGAGTTCGACCCAATTTCCGAGGGTTCGTGCCTTGGCAGCCCAGCTATGCATCACCTTGATGGCCTCAGCCGACTTATTCAAGCCCATTCGTGCCTTGGCGCGCATGCTTAGCAGCGCGCCGCTCCACTCTGCTGACTTTTCCTGTACCTTCTCACGACTGTCGAGGGCTGCGATGCAGGCGTCGAACTGGCCCAGCTGCAGATTCGCGTTCGCCAGTGCCTCCAGGGCAAAGCGGCTGTCTCTGGCGGCATCTTCGCCCTCCTCGCCAGTTGCGAGCTTTTCAAGTTCCTCCGCTGTCTTCACAACTTCCATATACATTCCAGCAGCTTCCTGGCCGGCCACGATATTTCGCATCGTCTCTCGACTAACCTCCTTGTCCTCATATTCCTTCGCTAGCTCACTGACTTTCGCCCACGCGTCGCGCGCCTTGTCGCTCATATTCGCTGCCGTGTATAGCCGGGCAAGGCTCAACACAGAGTTGTAAGCCAGTAGCTTGTCGTTGCACTCGTTAGCATATTCCATGACGAGGGTGTGGTAGTGGATTGCAGTGGTGGGTTTATCGAGCGCGTGGTACACCTTCGCAAGTTTGCTCAGCACAACGCTCTCACACGCGCGAGAGTCCATCCGCTCCTCGTCAGCGACCACAGCTCGTAGGTCCTTGGCCGCTGTCGACGCCGTTAGCTCACGGTTCACGAGGTTGTCTGCAATGAGTACGTCTTCCTCATCCCACAAGAAGAACTCTTCATCAAGGGGGACGACCGGGCCCCAGCCTTGCAGACAGTTGCCGCCGTCTTCTTCATGGTGCTTGCTCGGACTCTTGTAGACGTAGTGACGCGCAGACAGCGGCGTCTTCTTATTCGCTTCTTTTGAGCCTTTCGGCGGTGTGGGAGGCGCGAATCGTGTTCGTGGGGTGTTCCGACCGGCACATCGACGTGACTGCGCCGCTGCACTGGCTGCCTCGACCTCACTCATCGTGATGACGAGGGCATGCGAATAGACTTTCAGTGCTTCCTCCCAATTTTTGATGAGGGAGTGGGCGTCACCGCTGATGATAAACATACCGCGAAGCGCCTTGCGGATGTGCGACTTGGCCTCGCGGAGGGCGAACAGGGCCGTTATGCACTCACTCGAGCTCTCCGTGTGAACGCGGATCGGTGCCAAATGAGAATTTTTACCGGTGGAGCTGTGATGGTGTGGCGGACTCGAAGTTGCAGTAAAAATGGCAGGGGCGGCAGTTGTACTGTTACCGAAAATGGATGCATCCGCTTCATTGCGTTCGCCACCTGCACCACTAAGCTGGATTGACATGCTACGACGGCTCCGGTTATCATCATCGACGACAGCGGAAGCAGGGTCTTCACCCAACGACGGTTCGTTCATTGCAGAGGTGGAGGCGGCTTTAGCATCAGTTCCCCCCGCTATCACATGCTGCAACCTCAGCGGGGCATCATCCGACGAGTTCCAGCCCTGACTGTAGCGGCCTTCATCTACCGGCGATGGTGACCCAGTGGAGGAATGACTTGTCGGCATCTGCAGGTGTGGCACTTCGATAGTGCGGGCTGTTCCCTTGGCAGCTGCCAAGGCAGCACCGGATCCGATATCGACGGACTCGGCGCTTTTTCCGTCGCTCGGCTTTCTCGAGCTTCGCTTATCTTCGCCGTCTTCGCTGTTGCGCCCATGTCCCGCAGCACCATGCGGCGAGACGGTACCGCCGCGCCGCAGTGCTTCCATCCTCTGCGAGCTGTGAGACGAGCTTAGATGCCCGACCACTGCTTTGTCTTTGATGGCCAAGTTCTCCAGTGCATGTCGGAGTTCAGTACGGATAGTGCAGATCCAGGCGTCGCTCTCCTGAAGTAGCTGATCGAGCTGTGTTACAGCGCGCAGGGCCCGGTCACCATCGAACTCAGCTAGACACCGTGCGTAAAGCATAAAGACGGCGATCTTTACGGAACTCACGTAAGTGCGCAGCACCACGTCTTCCGTCGTGTACGGGTCTTCTGTTGGGTGAAGAATTTCTTCCCACATGGGCGGCCGCACCAGTGCTGAGTTCGGTTTGTTCTCGATTAGCGGCTCCAGAAGCAAGGCGGCCTTGCGTGGCTGGTTCAGTAGCAGTAGCCCTTTGCAGATCACAATGAGACTGCACGGGACGGCAGTCAGCAACCGCTTCGGTGTTCCACCCATCCTTTGCCACCGCTGCAGTGACCGCTGCGAGCTGTAGGCGCTGGTGACGGCGTTGCTCAACTCTTCGCGGCGTTCCCGCACATTCACCTCGTGCTCAGCTTGTGTGACGAAGGACAGCGCAAGCATACGCTCGCTCTCTGCGACGCGCCAGACCAGCTCCAGGTCATCCTCAACGGCGTCAGTAACACCAGGGATGTGCTCCTCGGCAGTGGTGAGACTACCGGAGCCGGCAGCCCGTAGATGCAGATTCCTGTGAAAGTGTTTCTGCGACGCTGTTGGTGGTATCTTGGCTCCGAGGCCCGTAGCCGCAACGGATACTGCACTCTCCATGTTCGCCATACTTGAGCTTGGCGACGGCGCGCACGAGCCGGCGGTGGTCCCTGGGCTGAAGGTACTGCTTTCACCACTCACATTAGCTGCCGTGTCGGCCCCCTGCAACGATTTCTTGGCGATATTCACCGCACAGCGAAAAAGCCCCAGGGATTGTTTGTACTCCTTCAGTTTCATGAGCTGCGCACCGCGCTCCATATAGGCAGCAAACAACTCCGTCTCACGTACACGACGCCGCAGCATCTGCATAACCTGCGCACATTTTAAAAAGTACTTCTCTGCTTTGGCCAAGTCGTTGAAGGCAGCGTGCGCCAGCCAACCTTCTTTCAGAAGATATACGTAGGACCGAAGCAGCTTTGAGCGACAGTCGCCGAAGCGAAGGATGTAGTCGCCCCGCGGACGCGGGGCCAGTACCTGCAGCATCTGCTCACACAGAGCGGCTTGGGGGAGCACGAACTGCACTGTTTCGATGACGGCACCGTACACGCGGCAAGCGGCTTGGGCCCGCACAAGAAACACCATCGATTGAAGGTATCTCATGGCCGAGAAGATTGTTTGGTTGTGGCTCGTCCAGTCTTTCTTCTCAAATTTGAAGTGTTTCTGCGCGTTCGTCAAGGCTTCCACCGACTTTCCTGACGCCAGACGCGCATTAATAAGGGAGACGATGGCGCGCTGGCGTGCACGGAATTCACCAAAGGCGCTGGCGACGAGACGTTCCTCCAGCGCGTCTTGCTCGGCCTCTTCGAGGCGTGGTGGCTTCGCTGTCAAGCACTGTTCACCCCGTTTGTGCAGAGCTGCTGACCAAGACATATTCACAATCCGCTCCAACATCAAGGACTCCAGTGCACTGTACCCACCCTTGGAAGCTGCGGGATGCACCCCGGGGGCAGACGCGTGCAGGTTGACCGTCGGTATAGATAGTGCACTGGTCTCCATGGCACGCCTGCCAGCGTGGTCCTCACCCCCCTCTTGGTGTCCTTCTTCGCCAATCCTGTGGGCTGTGGTGCTGGAGCTTGAGCGGTGTTGCTCCGGCGGCGGGGTCGAAGGCTCTGACGGTGTCATCGCAAAGGCGAATGGGGTCCACGCTGTTGGTCGATCCGTTTGCCCAGCCGTGAACACATCAGAGTATGTCTGTAGCCCTCCGCCGACTCCTGGCACTGTCATTTCTACATCGCTGTTTCCGACGTCGCGGCTCGCGAGAAGCGAGGCAGTTAGTGGTGTGCTGTGGGTCGAGATGGCTGTAGTGCTTCCATTGGACGAAAGAATTTGTTGCACAGCCAACTGTGGCGACGGCGCTACCCCATGACGAGCTGTGGTCGGGGTACCAACACCACCTACAGTGCTAAAGGCGGACGCCCCCCCGCCAGGCGGCGAAGCTCTTGTGGAGGTGTCTTCTACGCTGAATTTCGTCGGTGTCAGGCTCGTCGTTGCATTGGGTGCGGAGGGCGCGTTCGCGCTTACGTGAGGGGGGTTCGAGAGGCTCTGCGATGGGGAGGCGCCCGTACTGCTCGGGGCAGTTGTTGCTGCGGGGGCTCCTGTCGTGGGGACCTCGGAGAAGGGATGGGGCTCGAGGGAGGTGCCTGAGACAGGTGGTGTTTGCGTCGAGAGCGCAAGGCAGGACGTTCCGCGACGCAGGTTCCGTCGCGTTGCCGCAGACTCGCTGTACTGCTCCATCCTACCACGCATACTGCGGAAAAGCAATGTGAACAATCGCTCCCGTTTGTTTTCTGACCACGCATCTGAACCGAAGAAAAACGCGGTGGCAAGGCGGCAGAGAGTCTTGGTGTCAGTCATCCGCTCCTGGTGGGGAGGCGTCAGCACGGGAGGCGACGATGCGCCTGTGGCTAGGGGTTCGGAGCTAAGCCGTGTCGACTCTTCGCCTGCCGATGTGAAGTGGGCTACACCAGGAGAGGTTGACAGCGCAACAGGGTCGCCCACAACAGAGATACCGTGGACCATGTTGGCAGCACCAGAGGTGATTGATAGGTACCGCATATCGGCCTCTATGGCATCCTCAAGGTAAGATGCCCAGGTGTTGGCGACAGCTTTGCGGTATATCATTTCTAGTCGGGCCACCAGGTCGTCCATCACCAGAGTTGGATCCTCCAGCATTGCCCGAGTCGTGTTGTGTGAGAATGATGCTCCTGCAGTAGGGGCAACGTAGCTTCTCTTGGGTGTCGGATGAAAGGAAGTAGCTCCTGTTGGTGCGGTGCTTGCCGAGGTGCCTGTCGGGGGTACTGCAGCCGCCGCCCCACTGCCACTGCTGGACGACGGTGCCCCACTGCTCGGTAGTGGGCTGGCGGAGCCTGTGGGAGCCGATCCGGAGGAAGCTGCTGCAGCTGGGGTGGAGCCGCCTGCCGGTGCCGTCGCTGCAGTCACCACGCGCGGAGGCGAGGCACCACTGGAAAGTGAGTCGAGGTGCGCTCGACGGAGCTTGTCCGCATTTTGGTGAATATTTGAGAGAAGTTTCCGTGGTTTAGGGGTTTGGAGCATGCACAAGACCATCTCGCGTCCATCATCGCGCAAGAAGCTCGCGCAAAGGGTGCACTCGGCAAGTGATACAACATGTTGCTCTCCAATCCACTCCGCCAGTTCCTGCACCACTGCTGCCCAGTCAATGTAGGGAATCTCTCCAACCTCGTCCATCACATTCATATGATTTACGCTCTTGCCTTGGTCGCCGTCTGTAGTTGCTGCAGCACCCGCCTCAGATTCTGCTGCGTCGCTGGGGCAGGGGGCACTATTCATCGCCGCTGGTGGAGGTGGGGCGGGGGGGGCCAGCGGTGGCCGCCCAGTAGTATTGGCGCTGCCAGACGCAGCTATTTCAGCGCTTGTCGCCGATGCAGACATGTCTGCACTGATAAGAGCACTGCCGATGGAGGCCATGGCTGCCTTATTAAGAGGTGAGAGGCTAGTTCGGTCCCGTCGCTGCTCTAGTGCGTGTAGATGATGACGCAAGATTGCCTTGACGATTGCCCAGGTGGCAAGAGAGCAGGCGATGGTGAGGAGCTCCTCCAACATCTTTTTTTCTTCTTTCGTAACGACGAGGTCTATTGGCGGGTCGGGAGACACAACGCTGCTCTCAGTCACCGCTCGCTTCATCACGCTATGAGGGGTGGAAGTAGAGGGGGCTCTGCCAGCGGTTGTGGTGGCCAGCGGTGCCACGGTCTTTTCTCGAGGCGTTGCCATTCCGGTGAAACCAGCGGAGTCTACATTTTTTGACTGAAGAGGCGAGGTTATCGGTGCCACGTCACCAGACGGGGAGTTTCCCATAGGGCCACATGCAAGTGGGATGGGCACCTGACTACGACGTAACCCGCTTGGCGTCACTTCGAAGCTACCCGACGTTTGCCCTAGTGCAGGAGGCGTCGGGAAGACTTGCGAGAGATGCTCCCATCGGAACTCCGGTTTATTGCCGCTGGCCACACGACTGCTGGCAGGGACGAGACGGCCAATTGCACGGAGGCGCACATCGTTGAGAAGCGCCCTGTCAATACGCACCAGCACGTTGATGATCTCCATTAGAAGCCGCCGCCACTCGTAGTAGTCAAATTCCGGCGGGGACGGGGTTTCTTGAGGTAACCCGGCCGTTGAATCAGCTACAGCTAGTGACCTGGCGGCCATGGATAGTTCTTGTCGTGACGCGACGAGGTCCGGCTCTGTTTTCGTGCCCTCGGTCATCCCGTCATTGTTGCTGTCCATTGTGGGCTCTGGCGCACCACTGCCGCGCTCCTGTAGCTGTACATCTGTAGTGGGTTTGACAATCCGCGCACGATCACCCTCGTTCGTAACCACGTTGTTAATACCCCACAGGAGTGGGTCCTCTGGTACCTCCTGCAGGCACACATCTAGTGCATCAATCATCTCTGTTCGCATTTTCTGAATCCTCTGCAGGTGTTCCCGGGCCATAACCGGCTTCTCTCTATCCGTTTTTCGCCTTGAGAGACTGGGAAGGTGAGCGTAGTCACGCTGATTGGGGTGCAGCTCGGGGCCATCGGTGGCGGCCATGCTTGTAGGGGTGGGGCTTTTTTTTTGCGGCGCCGCCGCGACAGAGGCGCCCTCACTAGCGCAGTTGCTGCCTTCACTACCGTGACGTTGGGATACAGTGAGTGAGCCTTCTTCTTCTCGCTCTTGTTGCTGCAGCTGCTCGCTTCGTTCCCGAACGACTCGCTGAATATGCAACAACACGTCTTGATTGCTCGTATTCGGCTGTAGCCCTCTAAGGATGTGTGAGGACGTGAACGTCACGTTGTCACCAAAGGTGGACATCATCCCTAATGTAGGGAATTCGCTCAAATTCGAGTCGTGGATATCATCTCCATGATGCGGCATAGCCGCTGCATTAGGGCTGCTGGAGGGGACGTTGCGCCTGCTTCCTGGGTTTGTGCGGTTGTGTCCCCCATCACTTGCATCTCCAGTTGTTCCCGAGGCACAGGCGCCTGTGAAGGTGCTGCCACTGATGCTCGCACCGGCATAAGTTCCATTTGTGCCACCTTTCTGATGCCCCTCTCTGCTGTTGTCCTCGCGGCTGCGGCCTACCTTCTTGAGGAAGCCGGCGATACTCTTGAAGCTCAACATGGTGAGGGCAGGGTAATAACAAAAGATTTCTTTCTACCGTTTACAGAATGTTAATTTGTGGTCGTGCCGAATTCTTTGGGTTCTACGTCACTGGGGATAGCGAGCTCGTGTCGGGGAGGGCGAGTCCGAGGAGACGGGTTAATGGTATCACGCAAGACAGGTCAACGCAGCTACCAACACCTGTCCCTCAAGTACTCTGTACAATGTCCTCCTCTACAAAGGGATAGGATATATATATATATATATATTTCCAGGATATAGCCACCGATGCGAGAAAGGGCAAAGCAAAAAAAAAAAAGCAAAAATGTATTTGCGAATCAAAACAATAGATAAGAAAAAAGAGCAAAAAATGTGATGGGTTTGGGCTTCTTTTTCGTTTCTTCTTCCTTTCTATTGATTGGGGTCCTACAGTCGAGGAGGTGCGTCAAAAAAAAAAATGTTTTTTTCACAAGAATTTGCGTTCGCTTTCTTTTAGCGTGTGTGGGTGTGTGTGGGCAGGAATAGAAAAGGTGAGTTGATGTAAGGATGGCAGGAATGATCTCTCAGATACACAAGCAACAGCAAAAAAAGGGAAGGAGGGGGGGAAGAGCTCGAGTAGCGCGCGAAAGAAAAACAACAGAAAAGAGGTACACGCGCTAAAGCAGGGAAGGTTGTGTTTGTGTGTGTGTGTGGGGGGGGGGTGCACCAAGGCAGAAATCTCACCCAACACGGTACAAAAAAGAGCCAGCGAAAAAAATCGAACTAAGAAGAGGGGACAAAAATATAAAAAACGCGTCCGAACAAACACTAAAGCAACAACAAGAACAACAACAAAAATGAGTCGACTTTACCTCTTTTTTTTTCGTTCGTGGGTTACTATAGAAAGAAGAGAGAGGTTCACCTTTGCGGTGAAGAGGTGTGTGTGTGTGTGTTAATGAGTGAAAGCTCCGAGAGATCGAAGAAAATTGTAGTGAGATATTCAGAAAGAAGAGGCAAGAAACAGATGAGCAACCACACACACAGACACACACGCAGAAACTGATGAAGAAGCAATAAATGAGACCTCACACCAAACAAAACAGATAAAAAAGCGAGCGTGTATGTGTGTCGTGGTGGTTGGATGGAGGGGGGTAGGGTAGATGGGCAAGATGGAATAAAAAACAGTAGAAGCCCTGTGTGTGGATATATATATATATATATAAATATATATATATGCTTCACTGAGAAATTCAGAGGATATGAGAATGTAAAGTGAGGCGATACCCAGAAACACGGGACGAAACGATCAACAGGAAAATGCTAGGACAGATCTAAACAGGGTTGAGGGCACTCGCTGAGTACACACACACACACACATATATATATATATATATATTTATATGTGGGGGGGGGGGGCGGAGGGGCCAGAGGTACAGAGTAGAAAAAAAATTGACGTTACAGATGCAAAGCTCACAGGCGTAAACGAATACAAAAAAATCCGCCCACAACTTGGGCGGGTGGTGGTGGTGGGATGCGGAACACCCGATGTGCTACGGACAGTGAAAAAAAAAATTGAATTGGAGGAGTCGATGACGCTGATAGCTCCTTGAGGGTTTGAAGGGTGAAAGACTGTAAGTGCACCTGCCTGACCACTCACGCACAAGCAAACAAAAGACTAACACTTGTGCCTGCGTGTGTGTGATTCTTTCCCCCTTCAAAATTTCGACCATTCAAATGTATGATCACACAGACAGACAGACACGCCAAAGTTGACAAAAAAGCGTTGGATCAATTTCAGTTTTTCTCCCTTTAAAAAAATTGGATCTGCGCTGTCGCCTTTATTATATATATATATATATTTTTTTTCGCACCAGGCCCACTGGGCAACTAATTTCCTCTTTTCTGGTCTCTTCACTACTACGGATCTGATGTACCTCACAAAAAAAAAAATATATATATATTTCGTTGACGAGAGAGGTAGGGGTGGGGATACCGTGTCTTTGGTGAGGCGCTTCTGTGAAAACGTTTGTATAGGATGAATGTCCAGAGGGGTGCACCAGCACACATGCACGCTTCCCCAGAGGTGAGGACAAGGGGATATGAGGGAGTGGGGGAGGGGGCAGCTCCAAGTTAGTCAGTGAAAAAAGAAGTTCAAAACTCGAGTTCGAGATAAAAGAAGCAGCGCAGCCACTGTAATGAACTTGTCTTTTCCCCCAAAGGGCAGAAAAAAAAAGTTACTTCAAAGTCCACACACACACACACACACGAGTACAGCGCACGCGTGAGGGGCAGGCAGGGTGAATTTTACGACGTAACTGTTTACACGTAAATATCCATCCCTTCTAATCTATTTTATTCATTTCCCATTATGTGTGTGCGTGCGTATGCACGTGACGTTACAGTTATACGGTGTGTTTGGCGTGATATTGTGTGTGTGAGGGTAGGTGGACGTAGGTGAGAACGGGATATCGACCAAAACAATACAGCGGAGGGAACAGAAAGAGCTGATGAGGAGAACATGTAGGAAAATCTTGGTGGTACTTTCGCTTCTTTTTTTTTTTTTTCAGTCTGGGAGAGTGAGTAGGGGTAGTCGTATTTACTTCCACTTGAACATGAGCTATTGTTTGAATATTTTCCCTACTCTCTCCTTGCACATGCCGGTGTGGGTATGATGGTCATCGACACTCATGACTTTACCATTTCATCAGTTTTCTTCTGTAGCCTTGCCTTTCCCTCCTTCCGGAAGAAGAAGATGTGTACGAGCAGCGGGAGGGGGGGGGAAGGGGCACCCGACAATCTCGTCCTCTGTGTCTCTCGTTCCTCAGGCCACTGCTCTTTTGCGTTACATGTGACGTCAACGCTCTGCATGTATATATGACGCACACACACACGCACACACACACACAGAGTAGACAAACATCTGCAGCGCCGAAAAAAAAATCTTTTTTCCATTTTTTGTGCGCCTCGTCGTCGACTCGTGCTTCACATTAACTGAACAGGAGCTATTAGCTCGTTTCCCCGACTTACTACTCTCAGTGGTCCTCATTAGCCCACGTCGCGGCTGACTTTGCACGCGCGGCACAGCGGTCGTGTAGCGAGGTGGTGGTTTTTCTGTTGAGGTTTCTGAACTACCCGGGGCTGTGATTATATCACCCTCGGCATTTTTCTAGATATAGAGTGGTCTGTTGAAGCTTGGCGGGTCACCTCGACTGTGGTCGTGTCGGCGGCGCAACGGAGGAGAGACCTATGCATATGCTCCCCTCATCACTGAGCTAGCGCAGAGGTGACGGCGCGCTGGGGGCGGTGTCCCACTTTCTTTTTGATTCATAGAAGGTGCAGATGAGTGGGTGAGGGGGGGGGGCTATAGGAGGGTGTGTGTGTGGGGGCCCAGCGACCCGAGTGTGTGCGAAGCTTCCGCTGTCTCCTCTATGAACAACAACAACAAAAAAGTGCGCTTCAATACGATACTTATTATTATTATTATTATTATTAGTATTGTTATTGTGCCAGTTGCTGGGGTCCCTGCGCCGACCTCATCTCGTGATGTTGCAACAAAGAAGTACGTGGGTTTCTTTTTTCCTTTCCATCAATGTGGCCACATGGCGCGCTTTGTAC
Source organism: Endotrypanum monterogeii (assembly GCA_000333855.2). Lineage (NCBI taxonomy): Eukaryota > Euglenozoa > Kinetoplastea > Trypanosomatida > Trypanosomatidae > Endotrypanum > Endotrypanum monterogeii. The sequence goes on along the minus strand of CM007317.1, from coordinate 586,309 downwards.
TCGTGCTTCTCCAATTGCCAGGATAGAAGAGGATGGTGTATCTGTGTGTGTGTGTGGAGGGGGGGGGGAGAAACAGGGAATGAGGGAGGTTGGCGTCAGTGAGGGGCACAAGGGAAATGTGGAGGAGGTGCACCTACCGGTCATGGGCTTTATACCAGGGGTGCGGGTAGATGTGCACGTTGCATTTTTGAAAACACAAGCATTCCCCGCCCCCTATACACACACTTCGTGTAGGAGAAGCATACCTGCCATAAATTGGCCGAGACACCCGTTATATATATATATATATATATATTCCCTAGCAACACTCGGTAGGAGCTCCTCCCCTTCCTCCTGCTCCACCACGACAGGGCATACCAGCGGCATTCCATGATCCCAAGGTTGACTGAGCGCAAGCTCCGAGGGAGGAGTGATATTCATAGAGCAGCAGGGTAAGTGGTAGGGAAAACTAAAGATTGAGAGATCACTTCTCCCCTTTTTTTCCCCCGTTTTCCTTGTAACAGGACATTATCGAATTTGGGTAAGACATTTGTTGAAGGAAATCACCTGACGCGCAGCCTAGCTTCCCACCTTTTTAGAAACAAAATAAATCCGTGCCCCCCCTCCCTTTTTTCCCCCTCTTCCGCTTGACTCCTTTTCCTTCGATACATACATAAATAGAGGGGGAAAAAAAAACAGACGTCGAAAGGAAGCAGGGAGTAAGTATGGGGAGGGGCGTATGCGTAGGATATGCGTTTTTTTTTTTGCTTCTGTGTGTGAGGGGGGGGGGAGGGGAGGGGAAGGGGGAGGGGATTTGTCTAGCAGCTGTAGCAGGTATAAGGAGAAGGGAAGCAGTACATTGAGATTCGCACAAACCAAACCAAACCAAAATAAATGCGAGAGATAAAAATATTCTCTTGATGTAATGCGTACGTACTCATAATGAGGGTCAAGGGCGAATAAAGAAGCAGGTCTCAATGCCCCGAGGATACTCGTTCACACTACAGAAAATAACACTATCCCTCATCGAGGGATATATATATATATTTGTGGGTGCACGACATCTAAGAAGAGGCGGGAGGGAAGCGAGGAGGGGAGAATACATTCAGTGGAGAAGCTGCATGTCGTCCGGTGCATCTCAGATAATTTCCTGATCTTGTGAGTAGGTAGGGTGTGCGTGAGTATGTGTGTAAAGATTATACCTGGATAGAGAATGGTTCCAGTGGGGAGTGAGGAGGTGAGCGGCGGCGGTGCAAACGAAAGAGGAGAAACAGAAGTTCAAAGGCTTCAGGTCGTCCACCACCAAAAGGACCAAGAGAATGCAACTGGGGCCGGGGTGGCGCAAGCAACTGAAAAAAAAAGGGAATAAGGGAGGAGGGATGATTGAAAATGGAATACATATGCATATATATATATATATATATATATATATATATATATATATATATTACTACGCGTCGTGTTGTGGTCGGTAGGGTACGTAAAAGTAAAAAAGGTACGTACGTACAACCAACCCACCACCACCTACCTTCCGTTTC
>CM007317.1:559615-576875 GCA_000333855.2 Endotrypanum monterogeii | reverse complement strand
GCTCATTCTGCAGGTCGACAGCGGCGTGCACAGCGAGAGCGCCACCGAGCGAGTGGCCGGTTACCAGCACCTCGTAGTCCGGGTGCTGCGCTAGGAGCGTGGACACCGCCTTCTTCACCTGCGGCCTCACGGACAGATACATGGAATAGAAGCCATTATGCACGTCGCACTTATCTCCGCAGCTGGCAACGGTGGTGTAGGCGCTGTGGAAAAAATTGAAATTGGAAATCCAATTCACAACGGTATTTGTTCCGCGGAATGCGACGACAATTTGCTTATTGGTGGTGTCCACGCCCGCGTAGCCGTGTACATCACGCCTTGTGTTGATAAAAGCGATATCTGGTTGAAAGCCGGGAGTGCCGTCACAGGCGGGCCCGCATGACCATTTCATTAGCGCTGTCACATCGCAGTAGCTCGCGCGGGCGTATTTCTGACTGCGGTAGGCGTCTTTGAACACATACGGGGCCGCCTGCTTCTCTGCTTGTGCGAGCGAGGCAAGCAGCGTGGCCACAAGCACGGCGGTGGCGATCAAAAGCCGCTTCATCTCCACGACGGGACTGGTGGTGGTGGTGGTGGAGCGGGGGTGGCGGTAGTTCCCTCTGTGGCGGCAGGTGCCTGATGCGAAGGGCGGCAGACAAAGGGGGTCCGGTATGAGAGGAGGCAGACGGGGGCGGACGGTTGGGCGGGAGTGTGTGTCACTGTGGATGTGCAGGTGCCGCGCGAGTGTGGAATTCAGCGCATCCGTTGGTGCGCCGATGTGGGTGAATGTGTGTGTGTGTGTGTGTGTGGAGGGGTGAGGGTGTTCAGACAGAGAGCGGTAGGGAGAGGAGTGGAGGCGGGACAGGTGGTGGGGTTGCGGGGATGTTGGGGACAGGAGGGGGTGCTCCTCGAAGACCCATCACACGGTACGCGGTGCGTTTCCGCCTACTGGAGGAGGACGCTGCGCACACAGCGCTCGGCTGCGGCACAGCAGCGAGAGGGGCAGAGAGGCCTCCCCTCCATCGCTGGTGCCTACGGGCGTCTCTCGGTTCCTCTCTCTCGCGGTTCCGTATTTGGTTCATGCCTTCCGTTTTGGAGGCCGAGAGGAGGGGGAGGGCGCGCGCGATGGCGTGGCGCTATTGCGTGAAGAGACGGAGATTTCTCGCGATGACGACGAGTGATAGCGGGGAAAAAAAACAACGTGCCAGGAAAGCCCAAAGGTGGTCACAGTGGGATTTACGAGGATCAAGAGTGACGTGTGTTCCAGAGATGGAAAGAATAACGGGAAGGTTTTGGATATCGCAGGGTGTGGGCGAGGTGCTGAAGTAGCTATGAGCGCTACGCAGAGACACCGATAGCGCGATGGAAAGCGAGAGTCTAAAGACGGGCAGGATTGCGGATTTTTAGTCTGTATCAACTGCAACGAGTAAGCTAGACAAGGCTACGAGGAGAAGTGGTGATAGTTGTTGAGCCGCTCGAGGATGTGCGAGTGGTGAAGGGTGATATCATGGATAGCGCGAACCGCAGACGGCAGCTGGAAACAGCTAGAGTAGCTGCATTGAACCTCGCGCTGAGTGTGTGCGCTGATGTATGCAAGGGCTGAAGAATAAATCGAAATACAGTTTTTCATTATTATCGTGGGACATCATGGGCTGAATAAATACAGACAATGTCGTTTGTGATTAGGGTAAAGCCCACGGGGCTGCATAGACGAGGAGCAAGGAAGTTAGCTAGCGAGTGTATACACCACGAACACACAGAGGAGCAGTGACTCCCCTGTACACCCTGGACAAGGAAAACAATGAGCAGCAACTAACCAAAGCATTTGAATACAACGGAAGACTACGTAAAGGTTTGAACGCAGACAGGAAGCACGTCACCTACAGCGCATCCAGTGCTTAATTGTTCTGGCGCACTCGGTGTCAGAGAGGCCCGCGAGCCCCAGGCCGGGGCCTTGTCAAGCCTCCCCCCACCCCTCCCCCGCATCCTGCCCGTATGCCGTGTGAGCCCCCCCCGAGCCGCAGCCGGCCGCTGCACACCATACCGCTGTGCGGGAACGTAGCGCATCGGAGCCTGCAGGACTCCGTGGCGCGAGTCCGGCTGCCGTCGTCATGTTCCTCAGGAATGTGATCTATATATTTACGCATACAAATATGCAGGGGATCCCTCACAAACCACGGTGCCCAGAACCTGAAGTGATGGGCGGTTATCCGATGAGCTTGTCGACCCAACACCAACCGAGTCGGGGTCGCCAAAGACAGAAATGTATGGGAATACTCGGCTGGAGGTATGTTCATCTCCCTTGTCGCTGCCTAAGGCGCGCACATCGCTTGACGACGCCAGCATGCATCTATATAGATGTAATGATTAAGAAGTATCTAAAGTGGAAACAAAAATTGCACCGCAACCGGCTTTGTTTCTCCAGTCCTATAGCGTACGGTTGAGAAATTTCAACTGATTAATCGCTACCCTGTACACAGACTTTAGTGTAGCACCGAAGACGGGTTATCTCACCCTATCTGTACTAGATTTGATGGCCTTTCCTCTCCCCAAGAGATGCATTTCCCTCACTACTTTGGGACCCGACGTGTGCAGTGCTCAAAGATTGTGATTTTGTTTCATCCTTTTTTTTTTTTCATTGCGACAAGCACCTAGGAGCACACTTCGATGGAGCCCCTTGCCACCGACGTGTGTCCCTGACATGACTGTTATGCAGCTTACAGCCAGAAAGGGCCCTCTTCCACCCTCTCCCTTCGGTGCAGTTGGTGTGACTGGTGTATACCGTAGCGTTACTGCCAGTACCCAAATTTAAAGAGTTTGGCCCTTTAAAATTGTTTCAATGGCCACTGGCCTTGCCGGTGCTATTGATGAACAAATAATTGTATATATATATATATATATATATATATATATTGGGGCGTAGGCGTTCCATAGAAGGGTGATGGATTGTGTGCAGAAGAAAGCTCTGTGCGCTACCATGCGATTGCGGAAGAGGCATCTGCGCAATTGGCATCGTCTGATGCGGAAGTGAACATTTTTTTTTTCCCTTTTAATGGGAGGGAGGAGGGCGACATCCACCCAGTACCTATTTGAGAAGATCTTTGACGAGAGGATGAGGGTGCATCTTTCAGTGGCGTGACGGCATCATGAAGCGAGATGAAGTAGCTGTGATACAGGGTAAACATTAGGGAGAGAGCGAAGATGTTCACGTGTCATTCGAGGAAGGAAAGAGGGGGTGTGTAGAGAGAGGAAGGTTGAGAAGGGTGTCTGTGTCACGCGCGGTTACATACACACACAACAAAAAAAAAAAAGAAGCGTTTCCCAACATAACATCAAGGTGGCATTTTATGACTTGGTAGAGAATTCGAAGAAAGCCCCGTTGGAGTTCTACAGGGGATTGCCCGTCGATGACCCCCCCCTTACTGGAAGGGACATTACTAGAGCAATATCGCTATCGAGAGAGCAGGACAATGGAGAGGATTTCGAACATACACGCATCCAATCACTTTGTCCTTTCCCTCCGCGTACCTCAGCACCGGTTGCTAGGGAGGGGGATGGCATGCCCATTATTTTGTTCCCGTTCCTGTTTCAGTTTGCATGTGCTTGCGTTGACGACTTTCTCTGCCTGTCACCGAGGCAATGCGGCTGAAAGAAAAAAGGAAACACAAACCAACCACTTTTGAGTCCTTCGTATACGGATGCCATTGACATTTTTTTATTATTGATGTCGCTGTATCTTTCGGTGGTCACGTATAAACATACACCGCATCTTCTCGCTCTCGCTCTCTCTCTCTCTCTATATATATATATATATATTAGACAGACGGAATATACTGTTTCCACACTTCCCCTCTGGGGAGTGGTAGGGTGGGGCAGGGAGGCAACATCACTCAACACAGTATATATAAAAAAGGTTAAAAATACCACACACACACACATATATATATACCTAATATTATATATATATATATATATATATATATGCATATATCTGTGTATGTGTGTGTTTTGTTTCGCACTCTCTTTTTCTTTTCACCTCTCGTCTTCAAGTTTTCTGCTGTGACAGACGCGGTAATTCATCTGGATGTCGCCCAGAAACAAAAACTCAACATAGTGTATCGAGGGGTAATTAATAAAACGGAATCAATAGATATATATACACACATACACACACACACAGGGGAAGAAAAGAAGGAAACATCCGAGGCGGATTTCGACTCCCGAATGACATTGTCCCTTTTTTTTTCCACCCCACGCAGACGATACACTCAACGAAATACATCGGCGGCCAACACAATTATTATATATATATATATATATATATATATATAATATAATTGATTATTGCAAGACGGGCGACATAGAAGGAGCAAAGTCATCGAAATACCAAAAGGGAGGGTGGACGTGTATGCGCGTGTGTAGATTCAATAGGTGTTCTAGAGACGTCCCCCGCCTCGCCGCCTCCAAAAAAAAAGCAGGAAACGAGCTGAGTAGGGAAGCTTCGTGTGCTTGGGTAGAACTACTTCGATTTGTGGGTTCTGAGAACACAAACACAGACACAGAGAGATACGTTCAAATTGAAGCGCAATGCTTTCAATCTCTGGATTTCTTCCTTCTGTGTGCCTGCAAGCTTTAGTGGTTGCATCAGCGGTATGTGACAAGTGAGGGGCAGCGAACGGAGTATAGGGGACTGTCAAATCACATATACACACATATATATATATATATATATATTTATTTATATGTATATACGCGCACCTCTGCACGTTCACATGGGGCTTGACACCAACGCCGACAAAAAAAAAGGAAACAGAAACAGTTCGGGCGAGGACGTCTCTTACCACTCGCCTGATGCACCAATCTGAGGGAGAATGAAAGCCTCAAGATGCTTCCAGGTCGAAAAGAGAAGTAGTGCAGATGTCTCTCTTGATGTCTGAGATGCTTGTCATATGGATCAGTGCTAAAAAAAAAAAACAAAGCGACAGGGGCGAAGAGAACATGATGGTAAGGGAAGAAAACGGTGATGACACACACACACACACACCGGCATGATTCAAAAAAAAAAAGACAGAACGTTACCCATGTCTGAGAAAACCTCTTCCTGTGCATTAAAAATAAGCAAGAAAAACAAAAGGCGAAATGAGAATCTGGAGGAGGAAAGAGAAGAGGGGGTGGTGGTGGTGGTGGTGGTGGGTGTCGCGAGTGGCGACGACCCTCGATGAAATGTTTAACATCTCGCATAAGCGAGAAGCGAAAGTCGAATCCTAAAAAAAAAAGAGAGGGAGCCCTCCATTCCCTCTTCTCACTGGAGAGAGAGAGAGAGAACAAAGATAAACACAAGCCAGTTTTTTTTTTTAATAGAAAACACGCAAAATAAAAGAAATGAAAACAGGATACATTCGCTTGTTCCTATCTGTATGTCTCTGTCCCCTTCCTCCTTGCCATCCTTTTTGTCGTCTGGACATGCTCCTCGTTGTGTAGGGCACGTCTGCGTAGCCTCGCGAGTGCCAGAGGGGAAAAAAAAAAGAAGAACAGGAGAGGAAGAAAAGATGAACGGGCAAGATGAAGAGTCCCAAGATGCATAAAACCCAAAAGAAACAACAAAGGGTGTGGAGGATACCCTCGAGAAAGAATTTTATCCAGTGCGCATGTTCATATACATATACATGTGCGTGTGTGGAGGGGGGGAGGTAAATGAGAAATCGAAATATATCAAAAAAAGAAATGTTACGGTATGTATGTGATCCAAAAAGAATGCCCTCTTCACACACTACCCGTGTTCCCATCTCACCTCCCTCTTTTTTTTTTTTTCAAATGCATCAAACGAGAAGGAAACAAATGAGATGAGTCTCTAGAAAAAAAAAAAAATAAACGAAGAATCTCTTGCACCAAGTGACATACACGTCACCGGAAATGTCGTGCAGAGAGAGCCCAACAAACAAAAAACACACACACACACAAAAAAAAAAGATCACCAGAGGCAACGAAAGGAGGAGGAGGAGGAGAAGGGACGCGAAAAGAAAAATATGAAACGAAAAAAAAAATTGTTACAAACGGTTCAACAAACAAAAAGTACGCGTTTCTTTCGCATCCGATACATCAGAGGAAAAAAAAAAAGCCTCGGAGAAATCCGTCGACTCACCAGCGCAACGACAGCATCGGCATCAACAAGTACAAAAGGAGAAGCGACTCTCCTCATGTCTATTTGTTTGTTCACGTGCGCGGAATTTTTAAATCTTTTTTTCACGTCTTCGAAGAAAGGGTAGTTGTGATCGGGGAAGGGGGGCCGATTTCTCCTTCCCACCACCACCCCATTCAAAGGGGGAGAAACAAAAAAAAAATTGCAACAAATGCAGCAAGAAAGATGAGAGCGGTAGGGTGGTTGGCAGTAAAGCAGTAGAAAAATGAGAAAGGGAATCCGTGACGGAGGGACGGTACAGGAGAAAAGAAACGAAAGGAAAAAAAATAAAGACGCGCAAGATGGGGCACAGCGAGCGGGAAATTCTTGAGGTAACCTTCGCTCGTTGCCACCGATAATATGATCCTGTGCATGGCTGGAGAGTTCGCTGATTCGAGAAAAGAAAGTGGGACATAGAAAAAAAAACACCCCATTCACCTCAGGTGTGTGTGTGTGTGTGTGTGTGTGTTGGGCACATCAGTTCATCGAGATTGCGCTGATAGAAGACAAGAGATCGACAAGAAAAGGGCGCCAGACAATAGTATAAATTTTATGTACTTTAGCTTACTGGAACAAAAGATGGAGCCTGCACACATGAGCTGCCACGGCGTCAATGCGTCCAGCTAAACACGAACTGAGAAGAAGAAAAGATGATTACACAGTCTGAAATAACATTCCCTTCTTTCGTCATCTTGTTCCTCACCATCTCTCTCCTCCTCCTCTTATTTGACTACGCCCTTTTTTTTGCTTGTTGTTGCATGTTTGAAGGTACATGTGTGCCTCAAAGCACTCATAGTGACAACAGTGGGTGGCAGATGCACCCCCTCCCCCCAAAAAAAAAGCATTTCTCTACTGGGCGTCCATTTTATTTTCAAGTCACCCACTGACTTTACCTTTGCATCCACAATAGTATTTACGGTTCACAGCAGGCATATACTTCCTCTGAGCAGCTGTGCGGTGGGAACGATGGGCCGTGATTCGAGAGGGGGGGAGGGGACGTTGGGACAGAAACGGGGCGGGGGTGGAAGACGAAGGCCAAGCGCGAGTGTGTGCGATGGGTTTACGTTGAGTGCGTGCCAAGGGTGACGAGACAAGGACGCCTACCCTTCCAGTGGCAATGGCGAGAAGTGAGCGCTGTGTTCAGATGGATGCCCAGAGGGGGGGGGGGCAGTAGATACGCATGTGGGGTCCGGGGAGGGGGTGGATATGGGGCAATATAGGTACAGAACCGTGATGAGAGAAAAGGAGCAATAACACACGATGGATTTGAAGAACACCCCAGGCAACGCACACACACATACACACACACGTGCAGAAACGAAATTCAGAAAAAAAAACACTAGAAATAATAAAAAAAAGACACGTAGTCACACGGGCATGGGCACACCTGTTTTCCTTTTTCTGCCGGGCCTGACGTTTGCTCCCTCGCACTCAAGGTAACCTTTCCGCTCACCCCCTTTTTTTCTTTTCTTCGTGTGGCGACGGAAGGGAGAGAGCGGCGACTGTCGACGCCAAAAAAAAAAAAAAAGAAATCGATGAAATCAAACTCGAGAGAAGACGCAACGTATGTGAGCAAGGATAGATAGGGAAAGCAAAAAAGGGAGGAGGGGTGAGTACACTTGCTGCTGTAAATATTTATATACATATTTATTTATATAAATAAATAATTGAGAATACACAGGCGCCTATACTTCTCCTCACACTCTACACTCGCGCTCAGCGTGCAAAGACACACCGACACAGCGAAGAAACGGATGTGGATGTGAGGCGGCCTCGTATTCTAGAAAGGGGGAGAGAAGTGTAGGAGGAGGGGGAGCCTGTCCAAGAAGACACAATACTGTGCATGTCTGATGTACAGGGATAAAAACACGCGAGGAAGCAGAGGTTCTGTGCGCGTGTGGAACGGGAGAGTGGGAGACGGGGAATGTATTGTTTCCCTTTGTTTGGTGCATGCCAAGCGCGGTGCAGAGGAATCACCCCTTAAAAAGTAAGACAAAGTGACGAGAAGCGCATCAAGGGCACGTCTTGAAAAACATTTGCAAGCACAGCAATATATATATATATATATATATATATATATATATCTATATAATCCGAAAAAAAAAACACAGCAGTGACGACGAGCGACACCAGTAGATATTTCCAGGGAAAGGAGGCGAGCTGCACTATCAGTACCCCATCACCATCGCCTTCTATCTCTTCAGACTGAGCGTCACAGGTGCCATGCTGGAATAAAAACAAACCAAGACCCTTTTCGGTGCAAAAGAAAAAGAAGCGAGGGTCCACCGAGCACAAGATAGAGCAGACAATCAAGCACGCACAAAAGGAGGGGGTGCCTGAGTCGAGTAAGTGGGTTGAGGGTGACGGAGAAAATGAGATGTTGGATACAATAAAATAATTAAACAAAACACCCGAGAGCACCTGAAAGAAAAACAAAGGATATCCGGGAAAGGTGAGAGCGGTAAGCGTAATGATGCTGATGGACATACACCATGTATGTGTCAAAGTGAGTCTCACACCCCAGGAAGGGACAGAGGAAGAGAAAGGAAACGGTTATAAAGGTCAACAACGACAAACAAACAAACAAACAAACAGAGCATATCAGAGGCGAGGATAAAATGTAGAGAGAGCGGCCGTCAGTTTTGTACGCTCATCTCGAGAGGGGGGGGGGGAGAGAGAATGAAAGTGAGAGCGACACACAAAAAGAGAGCCCAACCCTTTTCCGTTTTTTTTTTCTTAAAATAAATGTATGTCATTCTGTTTTTAAGACATTTCCGAGTTCCAGGTTTTCCCGGAAACCTTTGTCAAGGTGCCAATGAAGAAGAGAGAATATTGGAGGGGGGGGGGATACACGGTGAGATGATATGCAGCAAGCGCTGCGTGTGTATTTAATTGTCCGTCGCACAACTGCCCGTGAACAGGTTGAAGTGTGGCGGAGGCGGGAGGAAAGAGGAGAGGAGAGCGCATGAGTGGCAAGGGAGAGCTCAACATGCGCGTGATGGGTCAGCGTTGTCACAGTACATCAGCACACGGCTAAATCACAAAAAAATCGATTCAATACACAAATATATAAATACCGAGAGGGCTTTATCAAAGGGAAAAAAAGGTAGCGCAAAGCCACACACATACACGCACGAGGAAAAAAAAAAGAGAGCCGGATGATACTCGGAAGGAGTGCCTGTGACGAGTTTCTTCACACCGAGAAGCAGTAACAAGGAAAAAAAAAAGAGAAACATCAAAGCAAGCCTGAAAAAGGAAGATAGCAGGAGTAGAGAGGCGAATATGCACACGCACACACACGTTCACATCAAGACAAGGGAGGAAAAAAGGGGGGTAGGTCGTAGTTGCAAATGTACTTCTCGAGGGTTTGTAGGGGAAACAAAACATAGAGAAGCAACCATCATTTCGTTTTTTTTTTGTTTCGACAAGGTAAGGATTCATGATCAGTGGAGCATGACGCGAAATTGGAAAGAAAAAGAAGCGCGCGCGTGTGTGTGGTGGGGGGGGGGCGGAGAGGGAGGGAAGCTGTAATAGTCCAAGGCAGAACGGACATCAACACGCACATTTGAATCCGCCGTTGCCGAAAAACATCAAACATGGGGGAATCGGAGAAGAAAGCACTGAAGAGGGATATGAAAAATAAAGATATGTAACGTGTCCGGGCGTTGTGATGATATATATATCTATATATCATCACAACGCCCGGATGCTTTTCATTGCTGATAATATCGGCGTGTGCGTATGTGTGACAGATGTCTTTTTATTCTTCACTAGGGTCGTGTGAAGAGTAGGCCTGCGCCTCCCTTCTCCACTTCAGCCCCTTTCCCCATTCAGGCAAAAGAAAAAAAAAAAAAGGACCAACATGAAGCACATGTTTATCTCGACATTTCGCAGGGACGAACACGAATAATTGGTGGAGGCGTAAATAATCACTGGGGAGGGGTCGGAGGGAGTGCCTCCCCCCCCCCCCCCCGGTAAAAAAAAAAAAAGATAGTGCAGAAAAAGGCGAGCGACACACACACACACACACACACACAGACACAAGTGCAACAGAAGCTAAAGTTTACACGATGAAGAAACTAAGCATATGCTGAACGAGTCTTTCTGTTCCGCTGATGTTGAAGGCGGGGTGACTCAAGGTAGACGGTAGAGGACAACGTGGTGGGTGATCCTGGCACTAAGGGGTCGCTTGGGAGCAGACATATCCCCGTCTCCTATTCCTCCCCTATATAGAAAAAAGCATAGGAGAGCGCTGAGGACACGGCCCATATGCACGAGTCCATACGAGAGGAAACGTGCGCACCAACGCACAGGGGGGGGGGGGGCACAACAGCAAAGACAATACGATCCCAAGGGATGGCACCCACAAGACAGGCACACGATACACAGGTTGAACGAGGAGGAGGAGGGGGAGGTAAAACATTGAAATATTATTAAACAAAGAACGAGAGGGATATAGAACAAGAAGAAGAAGTCAGATAAAAACAACAACAACAACAACAACAACAACAAAAAAAAAGAGAGAGGCGAGATAACACGGCTCACATTCATCGAAAGACGTGAGCATGATAATAAAAGAAATATAGTTAAGCGGAACACCGATCCCCCCCAACCAAGCGCGTGAAGTCGCGCAAGGGTGCAGGCGAGTCTATATACCCGAGCGCATCGAAAGCCGCCACAACACATGAACGTAAATCCAGCATACACTGGTAGAGGCCATACAGAGGCGGGTGTAAAGCTAAGAGACTGAAGCTCTTGCAGTTAGCGAGGACACGCACATGAGCACACGGGCTAGAGGGAGAAAGCACACACATATCACACCAGACGGAGTGCAGGTAAGAGGTGTGCAATGAAGGAAAACAAATGACATCAGTAAATAAATAAATAAATATATATATTTATGTAGAGGGAGAGTGGCGCATAGCTCAGTGAGGGTCCTACAGAAACAATCGCCTGAGGAAGGAAATTTTTTTTTTTGATCACCACACCCGCTTGCAGGCATCAATGAAGGGAACCTATGTCGCCTACTTCCTCTGTTTTCCCTTGCACGATGTGTTGCTCACCTGAGTCGCTTCGTTTCCTTCGTCCCTCTCAATGCGTTCGCCGCATTTTTTAAAAAGTGTTTCCCATTTTTTTTTTCCAGATCAGCTCAACTTTCGTTACGAATAAATTGCCATGATGCGGTAAACAAACTAAGAGTCGTACACCTACACAAAAAGTCTAAGCGGACGGTGGAGGGAACACTCATTCACAAGATTGAGGAAGCGAGGGTGGCAATCCGACGGGGGTTCGAAAAGATGCGTCAGTGGGCGAGTAGAGAGGGGAGGAAGAGAAGAAAGTCTTAAAGTGCGTCAAAAGAGAGTTGTACGTGTGGAGAAGCAAAAAAAAAACAGACATAGAAACAGGTCAGCTACACATGTGCAGTGTTATCTACCCATACATAGAGTAGTACAGAAAAAACAAAAAGGAGGGAGCGCGCGCGTGCCAAGGGGTGGGGGGGGAGTTGCTATGAGGACAGAGGGTGGTACACCACTTCCAGGCGTACATATTCTAGCCACCTTCATGGAAGCTCCTATTATGCGCATATAAACGAGCTGTTGATTTTCCCGAAGCGGATAAAGCACGTAATAATAATAAGAGGGCGTCTGCAATCAAACACACACACAAAAAAAAATAGTCGTTTTTTTTTTAAACACGTGACCAAGAAGAGAAGTGCATCAGTGTAAACAGTCAACTTGAAGAAAAAAAAGCGATGCACGTTATCTACGCGCGCGCGTTCTCCTGTGCGTGGGTGTTAGGGTCTCTGTGCCAGCTCTCTCTCTGTTTTTTTCTTTTCCCAGCTATCCCACACATGTAGTGTTTTTCATCTATCGGAAGAGTCGAGAAGAAGAGGCAAGAGTGATAAGATATACAAAAGAGAAAAAAAAAATGTTCAACGAAGGAGAAGGAAGTAAACCAACTCTTCTCACCGACCTCAGTATATATATATTATATATTATATATTATATATATATATATTATATATATATATATATATATTTTTAATGATGTATACAGATACATATATATATATATATATATTATATATGGTTGTGCTCCACGACTTGCGTTGACACAATTGGCCTCTTCTTTTTTATCATTCCCCCCTCCGAGGTGCACAGTCGCGAACATGATAATTTCAAAAACACACACACAAACATACAAAGGATAAAAAATGAGATGGCGGCCGGACTGGCACAGGCGAGGAACAAGGACGATGTGGGTATGTGTAGTTGGTTGAAAAGCGGCGCCCCTCGGTCGCTCGGCACGTTGCCCTTGCTCTGATGTGAGCCCTTATTTCCCTGCGTCGTTATCAAGCAACGACAAAGGCGCACCCGTGCAGCGGATCCAAAAACAAAAACAAAAGAACATTCATCAAACATCCTCACAAATACACACAGAACACAGACACACACACGCAGCTGCTGAGAGGAACCTGGCGTAGTGTTTACCCTGACAACTTTTTCAGTATATATATATATATATATATATATATAGAAACTGGGATGCGACGTGTCCATGAACTACGTCCAGGAGCATAGCCCCCGGAGTTGTGTACTGATGAGGGGGGGGGAGGGGAGAGACATGCGAAGAAAAACCACCAAAGCCATTCAACGATAAACTCCACAGCTATAAGGTACATAAAAGGGGGGAGTGCAACGGGGGGGGGTGAGGGAAGAGGAAAATTATGTATACACAGCTTGCAAAGTGCAAGTAGATCTGACGGCAGTAAAAAAAAAGAGGGAGGCTTAAAAGGAGAACAGAGAAGTCAACGTGCGGTTTTATATTTCGCTGGTTTCTCGCTTCTCTGAATATTTCTTTATTACTTTCTTGTTGTTGTTCGGAAATGAAACTAAATACATTTGTGTGCTGGAATTTCAATTGAAGCGGAGTCAAGGTGTGCAGGCGTACAAGACCCAGCATGGTGGATACACCTTTTAGTGACAAATATGCCGTCTTTTTCTTTCACTTACTCACTCCGTTTTTTTTTTTTTTGTGTATACTCAGCATAAGAAATGTGTGTATAGACATATGTGGGGCTGCAGGAGCGACTATTGGCCGGTGTGCCGGCCGCATTTAGTGATGTACACACGAATGAAAAAAAACAGAGGAGGAAGAGGCGCGCACACACACATACACACACACATATATATATATATATATATAGATGTATGTATGTGACTGGTCGGGGGAAAGAGGGGGCGTATGGAAGGAAACGAGAAGACAAGGAGTTGGGAAGAAGAGGGAAAAGAAAGACACTGGCAGGATAATCAGAACAAAAAAATCTCAACGACAGACACCGCGCAATGGGTAGAGTGGGCGGGGTAAAAAAAAAAGAAAACGGAGAGGTTAAAGAAGAGCGCTCGAGGAGAGGAAAAATACGAAGTCGGGGGATGGAGGAAGAGAGCGCGCATAAACACAACACACACAGACAGAAAAAGAAAAATGAGAGGTGTATAGGGGGATTTTAAAAAAAAGATATGGTTGGAGAGAGACTGAAAAAGTGTGAGTATGTCTGTGTCTGTGTGTGTGAGAAAGTGAGCGAGCGAAAAGGAGGGGACTGTGAGAACGATATTCTCACAAAACAGGGAAAAAAACTAAAACATGTAAAAAAAGAAAAAAAATGAGCGAACTCTGAAAAACAATTTGAACACAAACACACGCACACACACACACACACACACATACAGATGAAAACAAGCAGGAACACCTCTGGTGCGCACATTTTTTTTAGTGAAAACGAAAAAAAAAAACGAGGAGGAAAAATAAAAGCGGTAACCTCCCAAATGTACCCTCACCCACCCATGCATCCAATTTTGAATTGCTTATGAGTTGTGTATGTGTGTGTGTTTCTTTTTGTATTTTCCCATTAATTCCTGCAGAAATGTTGCGCCCATGTAGCTCTGGTTGGCCACGTGTACAGAAATACATCCCTACCTGCAATGCAGGGGACTGGCACAGGTCTGACGGTCAGTTAGGAGGAATACTCGAATGCATCTCAGCGCGCCACCCGAAAGTGCAGATGTTTCACTGAGCGGCAAAGGCACACTACAAAAATATATGCGAAGGTGATTAAAAAAAAAAATGTGTGTGTGCCGGTAGGGATGCTCATACATCGCAGTGTTGCTCAGCAGGTGCGCAACCGTGTGAAATAATTTAAAAAAAAATGCGCAAACAAACTCATACTTAGGCCACACACAATAGATCAAAAGCGTGCGAGAAAATCCTCGTAGTTGAGTCTTCTCAGTGTGGCCTGTACTTTTTCTTAGCAAGGGGATCCGGGGAGGGGAAGAGGGCGTCCGAGTGCGAGCAGGGGAGCGGGGGCAGGAGCGGCGATGAAACAGCGGTCAACATGAATATATATACAAATTGAGGTTAGTGAAACAAAGGCTCCTTTCCTGTTCAGTGTTCCCCTTACTGTGGGGATACAGGGAAGTACGTGAACTGGACTGGGCCCGCGCGTGCACCGTACGAGGCCAGCGCCGACGCTAGGGATTGCTGCTGCCGCTGCTGCTGTTGTGCGATCGATGCGGTGGTGGAAGCGGGGAAGCCATAGTACAGAGGCATGACGCACGGCATCGAATTCCCTGTGTTCGGCATCACGACGTATGTCACGGGTGCGGGTGCAGGAGCGGGAACAGATGAGTTCATAAAGTCGGACATGTGCGCTGGAGTGCCACTGCTGATCACCGGTGCCAGCGACGTGGTAGGTGCGCTCGCCACTAGTGAGTGACGCCCCATCTGCCACCCCATGGCGCTGCTGTACACTAGCGGGTCTGCACCAACAGGATACGAGGGCGGCTTTTGCTGCTGAAGAAAGAGGCCTGGGGAGGCCAACGCGCCGTGCGCACCGCTGGGCATCCGGCCATCCTCCTCACCTGAAATTTCACTCTTGCCGCTTAGATCTCCATAACTGCTGAAGAGCGTTGTGAAGCTTGCATTCGGTTCCTCGCTGCCACCGACGGTCGACATGATTGGAGAGAGGAGGTGATGAGGAGCGGAGGAGTTGCCATTGGCGTTTGCCGCCTCGCTCAGCAGCACATCATCGTCCGTTGTCCCATCGGTGGCTGCATTGGCATCTTTGCACCGCTGTCGATCTTTATTGCGAGCGAGGCAGACAGAGCGATGGTGCAGACCGAAGGAGGATATAAGGCGTGTGCCCTTTGAGTACATCACCTGGATTGGCTGACTGCGGGTGCCGAGGGCACACTTGCCATGCAGTGCGTGTATGGCACGGTCTGCCTCATCCGTGGTGGCGAAGGTCACAAATGCATTTCCTTGGTGGATGTGCAGCTGGTGCGCAATCACATTGCCGTAGGGACGGAAGAGACTCAATAGGTCGTCCGGGAAAAACTTACTGAAGGGGAGTTGTCCAACAAAGAGTTGCGCCATCTTGCCGCGGTGTCGGTGCGTGTTCTGTGTGCCAAGAAAATGTTCGGAGGGCGAGTGAAGTCTCTCGCTTCTTGGCAGAAACGAGCCTTCGATGGGCCGAGACTGATAGAAAGAGAAGGTGGGGGGGGGGAGGGGGAGGGGGAGGAGGCGGGGAGATCACAAGAATCGCGCGAAGGGACAAGAGAAGCAACCGAAAAAACAAAAAAAAATTGCAGATCAGGTCACATGCACAGAAGCAGAAATGTCAACAAGAGGAAGCGAGAAGAACAAGACGGAGGAGAAGCACTCGATCTTCAGAAACAAGTTGACGAAGAAGCTAAGACTTATTTATGAGAAAATGGTTCCCTGGACAAAAAAAAAAAGAGGGGGAGGGAGGAGGAGTAGTGGCGAAAGGGGAAACAAAACACAGAGCACTAGCACCTTATCGCAGACAAACACACTTACACACCAGAGAAAAAAAAACAGGCGATGCTAGGTGGAAAGGGAAGTGTGGAGGCTGGAGGAGAGGAAGACAGAAATGAGTTCCTTAATAAAAGCCGAGCCAGCAAGAGGTGAAGGGCACACAGACGCGCTCGAGTAGGTAATAAGAAGCCACAAGATTAAAGAGAGGGACAATAGAAAGCATATAGAGAAACACCGTTGAAAACTCTCCAATAAAAAGAAGGAGATCAGGAAAATATGTTGATAATGATAGTAAAAATATATACAAATATGTGTGTGTGTGTGTGTATTTAATAAGGCAGTAGAAAAAAAAACACACGTGGTGGTGGTGATAGCGTCCCAATAATTATAATTATTACAATGAAGAAAAGAGTGTGATCACGACTCGAGAAACTCGGTTGGAATATATATATATATATATATATATATGAAAAGAGAGCCAGTCACACACCCGTACTCTTCCCTATACACACACACACAGACACAAATGAGTACGCCGGAAGGGAAGGGAAAGCGAAGTCAGGGATGGGGATGGAGGGACGCAAACCCATACAAGGCAAGTGCCCGTGCGGATAGAAAATTCCTTGTGCTTAATATGTGTCTTCAGACCACTATATAAACTGTTTCTTGGATGCGCGTGCGGGGCACAGGGAGGGGAGGGGGGAAGGGATGGAGGTGACAAGTTCGATGAAGAGGGAAAAAAAAACAGATAAATGTGGGATTGCAGGCACAGTATCGCGAACTCGAGTACAGTAGACAAAAATCAATAATAAACACACACAAAAAAAAAAACTGATGAGGTCAGAACAGGTGTGCCGGCGCAGTTAAACACAACAATCAAAAAGAGATGTTTGGAAAAGAAAAAAAACACTTCCGAGAGATGAAGAGAGAGAGGTGATACACAAGTCGAGAGGATGAACGCGCGCGCACACACAGAGAAATTTGAACACCTGCACTTTTTTCTTTTCTCCGTCGATCACAACGAAAGACTATCTGGTGCGGTGATCTCAACGCCGCCTCGTTTTCCCTCTTTGGGTTCTGTGGTTGCCTTCTGCGACCAAGTCAAGAACACAAGAGCAAAAAGGGAAGAGATACCCAAGTCCCAGTATATATATATATATATATATATAGTATATAGTATACGTGCGTAGGTACGGACCGACGGACGGACGTAGTACCGGTACGAGACGTACGTTACCGTAGTTAACTTCTGACAGTAATGTCGCCACC
>CM007317.1:511538-552878 GCA_000333855.2 Endotrypanum monterogeii | reverse complement strand
TGCAGGGGGGGGGGCAAGGGGGGGGGGGGGGGGGGGAGAGAGGAGGGCAAAGGGGCGAGTCGCAACAGCAGCGTCAGAGAAACGACAGTTCTACAGTGTAGTGTATCCATGTGTACATCACTTGCTGCCCCACGCATGAGGCGCTCAGTGGCAGCGAAAAAAAGATTTCATCACGTGTGCTGTACAGGGTGCGCGAGGTACCAAGGGGCAAGCATGACTAGTGCCACGTGCGTACATCTTGTCCCATTGTTCATCGACGGCGACTCAACGGCGGAGAGTGGGACGAGCGAAATGGGACTGAACGTGTGGCACGGGCGTGTCTCGGTCTTGTCCATTCCCCATATGTGCGTCACGAGTGGGGACGCACGGGGTACACAAAGACCTCTGCATGGCAGTGCGCAAGCGCGGAGGGGGGGGGGAGAGAGGAGGGCAAAGGGGCGAGTCGCAACAGCAGCGTCAGAGAAACGACAGTTCTACAGTGTAGTGTGGCAGGGTATGAATGGAACCCTCTCGATGTGTCGCGAGCGCAAAAGAGGGGGAAGAATGAAAGACGTTAGGTGTTTTTGTTTGTGTTCGTGGAGGGGGGGGGTAGTGAGGAAGGGGAAGAAAGTTTCCTGTAACATTCGAGATTGAGAATCCGTTTCTGCGCAAGTCTGCCTAGACGACGGGCAATTCTGGTCCACAGGGGTGAAAGTTGTGTCCCATCACGAAAGATGACGCGATCATCTGAGTAGAAGTAGAGGGAGCGCATCGTTACTAGTGTACAGCAGACCGCGCTACACTGTGACACCAAAGGACAGATTCATGCTGTGCCGTCCGGCCACGAACAACTTCCGAAGATGAGGGCGCCGGCCTTGTAGGGTTGTCTGTGTTCCCGTACCTGAATTCGTCATGAACTTCGGTGTGTACCTTGCTGTTCTTTCTCCGTTCACGGTAAAACAAACCAACGAAAAAAAAAAAGAAATACCCAGACACAAATATATAAAAATATATTTTAATGTATTTTGAGGGACAAGGTGCGACATCGCTTGATCACACTCTAGGTTGCACGCATTCAGCATCCGCACCCCCACCGCCGTGCTTAATTGTTCTGGCGCACTCGGTGTCAGAGAGGCCGCGGTGTGCTGGCTGGACACACGCCGAAGGAGCTGGAGGACGAGGCCCGCGAGCCCCAGGCCGGGGCCTTGTCAAGCCTCCCCCCACCCCTCCCCCGCATCCTGCCCGTATGCCGTGTGAGCCCCCCCCCCCCCGAGCCGCAGCCGGCCGCTGCACACCATACCGCTGTGCGGGAACGTAGCGCATCGGAGCCTGCAGGACTCCGTGGCGCGAGTCCACCGGCCGGAGACGCAATAGTGCCACGCCACCGCGCGCGCCCATCCTTCTCTGCTCGGCCTCAGAGCCTCTGAATGCTTTGTCTGACTCCGGTGTACAGTGCCATCCAAAGCTGACATGACATGCCCAGAGCGTTCGCATGTCTGTTTCTCGGGATGGGGCTCAGCACGACGTTGCAGCTCAGGAGGCTAAGCAGTGCGGATGAAGTACGTTGCATTGCGCCGTCCGAGTCCCCCACAGCTCCAATCGGTCGCTTGCCGGTATGGGAATACACGTTAGAGGCAGGTTCCCATGCGGAGCTGCGTGGGTGCGGCATACCTCCGGCCTGTCGCGTTGCACATTGTGTGTCGCAGTCTCGGGGGCTCGTCCCCTTGAAGTCCGGACACGCATAGAAAGGTGTACAATTTTGCGCAGTCCCGCTGCCGCTGTGTCTCGATTCGCCTCCGACCAACAACACGACGAGATGAACAGTGCACTCGACGGCGTAGCATGTCGTCCGGACGTATGCGCGCAAAGATTTGAGGGGCTCGACGCCATTATTTCGTCGAACGGGTGCCGTTGAAGCTGTTGAATAAAGAGCAAAACGAAGAGGGTGCGCTCTGCCGCAGGGTGAGCCCCCCGCACCTCCGCTGTTCGATTGGGATGCAATGCAACCACAGGGGAAAGGAAGTCAGATTTATGCCGGAGGGGGTTCTCTGTTGTGCGGTCATTTAAGGGTGCTCACACGGAGAACTGCGGCTGCTTCAGCGCGAAGCTGCTCGACGGACACCCTGTATAAGACTATCAACAACGTCGTGCTACTGTGGTCACGTTCGGGGGGGGGGGGAACTCTCACTTTATCGAGGTCCCAAGGAAGGAAAGCAAAGGAGTTTCCAGTCAGCCACAGGCGCATGAGCAGACTTCTACAAGATTGGTGAGTCGAACCGTCGTAACGTTGATGACTCCCCCCGGGCATCCGGCTACTGCTATGAAATGAGGGTTGGGGGTTCATGCCCATATCGTCAGAACAGTCGGAACCCACTGCAGCGCTGCGCAGGAAGAGAACACACGGCTCCCTTCTGCTGGTGAGCCAGACTCTCTTTTGAGAATATAGCGCCACCCTGTTGAAAAAAGAGGGGGGCCAGGACTGATCCTTGTGAAACCGCTAGGTGCAATACCCCTCATCTCGGACCTCGTCATGCGAAAGCAGGCAGGGGCCCGGCGGTCGTCTGAAACCCACAGTCAAGCATCTCGGGTGCACATTGAGGCATGGCATCTCTAGTGCGGTGCCGTGATCTGCCCTGCGGAATGCGTGGCTACTGCCTGCAAGTGCTGCCCCATGTGGGGCAGGTGGTCCCCGCCAGGCTGTCTTGTGGAGGACCACCTGCAAGGTATTGAGAGCACAGTGGCGGTAGGCAGGAGACACCCATGGTACAGCTGAGTCTCATTTTCTCGGCGATCGTCTAGAGATGATTTTTGCGGAGGGTCTTGGAGAGGTATCCCCTCCTGTCGGACGTCTGGGTCGGTGCGATGCAAATTAGATGCTCTCTCTTTTTTTTTTTTTGTAGTTGGCCATGGCTGGAGGGGGGAGGGGGATAAGACACACAGGGCACAGCGGGTTCTGCTTTTCTGCGTTGCGAGAGAGAGGGGGAGGAGGGGGAACTGATACGCTCAGTTGACTCCGTCGGAGCCCTGGGTGGAGCTGAGATGGGCTTTGCGGCTCTCTCTCCTGGGCTGGCCCACCGCGGATGGCTTGAAGTACCTGGGGTCGACTTTCGCCATGGCGCAGCCGTCTTCCTGTGTACGGGCAGAATAGATTGGCGGAGTACGTGTGTATGATCGGGGGGGGGGGCTAGTGTGAAGACATGGTCAGACGACTGTGTTACGCACCGGTGACACCCAAGACGCACCCTCAGGCGCTACTTCTAACATCAATGGTTTTGGTATGCGAGGCGGGCTGTGAGGCACTGCATCAGAGCGGATAGCAAAACTGTAGCTGAGGTTACCCTCATTGTCATGAGTTCCACATCCTCCATCGAGTAATGTCCTGTAGTGGATTATGCCAGCATGTTGGCGTATAGGTGCGTGTGAGGCTCTGCAGGGACGCACTCTGTGCCTGTCTATCTAGTGGACTTATCGGTCTTTTACAGCTGCCGGTGCTGGTGTGCAGTCGTCCTGCTCTGCTTACCTGCCAGTCTACATTGAAGGAGTTGCGATGAACGTCCGGTGGGTAGGCAGTTCACTTTACAGAATGGGGTATGATACTCTCTCATCCTGCAACACTAGCTAGTGCCGTCATCATGTTATCCCAATCAACGTGAAACACTTAGGGAGGAAGGGGGCAGCGGCTGCGCCACCGGGTCGACGCATGAGGAAGTGAGAGAGCAACAAAAGCAGGGAGGGGGGAGGGAAAAAAAAGGAGAAGGAGGTCAACCTGCAGGAAAACGGGAAGAAGCCACGAGAAGCGGCTCCTTACCCTCCCCACCACACAGACACACACACACACACACACACACACACATACATATATATATATATATATATACGGTAACCAACAGAGTGAATAAGCGGGGGGAGCGGAGGGATGGGGACTTTTTTTTTCACACACAGACAAGCTAACGCGCAAAATAAAAATAAATAAAACAAAAATCACCACAAAAAAAAAAAACCGGAAAAAACAACCAGGTCGCTGGCCAATGCCAGCAACGCAATATTTCTTACTTGTCGTGGAAGAAACCATGCACTGCAGAGAATGCAAGCACACACCCAAGCACACTGCATGAAACCGTTTCAATCATACAGAAATCCACAAAGATGCGCCTGAAGAAAGATGAAAAAAAGACAAACAATCCAGTGAGATACAAAGACACACACACACACACATATATATATATATATATATCCTAAGTATCAAAAAAAAAAAGGAAAAGACGCATAACGAGAACGACAATAATAATGGGTTTAGAAAAAAAAACACGTCGTAGACGTGGAGGTCAATAAGAAAGAGGGTTTCACATCCCTCCATCCCCCTCTGGACGTAAACACCCACACATCTATCACGATATGCATCATCGCATACGCACACACAGACATACACATATACATACCTCGCTCATGCGACCCCCCGCTCTTCCTCTCGACCACCGCTCACTGTCCATTGCTTTCTCTATTTCGGGAAACTCGATGGCGAGAAGAGAAACACAGCGTTTTTTTTTTCGATCAAGTCAATGTGCCCCAGAAGCAAGAGGGGGGTGGGGGAAGGGGGAGAATAGTTAAGGAAAGTAGACCCCTCCAGAATATTTGCGAGGAGGGTGCAAAGAAAAAAAAGAGACGCACAGACAAGGGTGCACACGTGTACATAATCAGTTTTTTTTTTTTCAGGTGGACATGTGCCTAGCTGGATGCAGAGCAAGGCTCGTGTAGGTACCAGCATAAAGTGCAGCGGCACCGAGAGAGGAAATCGTAGAGAATGAAAAAAATTGAGTCCTTCTCGTCTCGCTGAGAACAAGAATATCTCCGAGCCCAGACAAAGAGGTGTCGTTTCTGTCTTGACGCAAGAACGAAGACAGTAGAGTTTGACAGAGACACACCTAAAAAATGTGTGGAGGCGAGTGGAAGGGGTCGAAGACTCGGAAAAAAAAAGAAAAAAAGAAAAACAACTGAATTGATGCACTTTCAAAGTGAAAGAAAAAAAACGTGTGCACCACACGTTGCATCAACACCCACAAACGTGCGTGTACTTGCCCAGGAAGGGGGGAAAGGAATGATTGGTGGGCTTACGACTCTGATGACTCCCCCATTGGTACACATAACTCCCTTGTCGCGTTTTCTATTATGCGTGGAGCTTGTGGTGGAAACGGTGGAGCGTGTGAAAAGAATCACCTCAAACATAAACAAACAGCAGAGATGCGGAGGTAAGGGAGGGGGAAGGGGAAGGCAGCAGGAGGATAAACCGGCATTTGAGCGGTGCTGGAGCGCTTGGTTACAGAGCTTCGGAAAAATAGATGCAATTCCGATGAAGGAAAAACAAACAAAACAGAAAAAAAAAGACACGGAGGAGAGATGTGTGAAAGCGGGCAAACGCCAAAGAAGAAAAGGAAAAAAAAAATCCGGGCCACCCTTTTCCCCCTCCGTCTCGCACCTGCAGTGCAGCGCATTCTTTTTTTCCCCGCCCTCTTCCTCTGTCCTGCATATATATATATATATATATATAAGTTGTGCTTTACGTTAGCTATCGCTTTTTTTAAAAAAAAAAATTTCTCTTTCTCCCAAATACAATTAAACTAAATAGATAACGAAGAGGCACTCGAATAACACATGATGATCACAATTCCCTTTTTTCGGGAGAGAGGGGGAAAGGGAATGGTGTATGTGGGTACGTTTTTTTTCTGTAGCTTTCTGATGCTCTTGGAAGAACTATACATATAAATATATATATTTACATATATATGTATTTATATGTGTCGTCGATGTTTTTTTTTTTTTCAGTGGGTGACATTTGCTAGGGTGAAGAAAAAAAAAAAACTGAGAGGAGAAATGTGTCCTCCTTTTGCTGTTGCTCTTCTCGGAAGAAAAAAAATCGGTTGGTGCCTTCTTTTTTTTTTTTGATCCGCACATGAAAAAGTGTTTTTTTTTGTTGTTCCAAAACTGAAGCAGCCGCGGCACATCGAAGGAGGGGCGAGGCGGCGGGGGGGGGTGAGGGGGAGAATCAGAATTGTATCTGAGTACAAAAAAAACGACAACTAGTGGGAAAGGACTGCGAAGGCGAGGCGCTCCAAAGAGGCAAGTGTCTAGAGTGTGCACCGAGGATTAATTTATCGAGGATACTCATACACACGCGCACAAAGAATTCTTAGAATGAAGTGGAAAAGAGAGAGAACAAGAAAGGGCGAAAAACGCAAGAAAGAACAGAGCACCTATGGAGGCCGAGCTTTCGGGGTCGAGAGTAAGCAAGCAAGCAAAAAAAAAAAAAAAAGCAAGGCGAATGTAGGAGAAAAAGGTAACAGCTAGAAAATAGGTCTAATATCATGGTTTAGAAGACATAAATGATAGCGCGCACGCATACACGGAAGTCAGAGGGGATGAGGAGTGTAGAGGCGTAATGGAAAAAAAACAAAAACGAAGGGAAGTTCGAGAAAAGTACGTAGTTCTTTTTTTTTTCTTTGTGTGGAGATTCATATATATATATATATATATACATATACATATCTTTTTTTTTTTTTTTGGGGGGGGGGGAATAAAAGGGAACAGACGTATGTTTGAGAATCCAGTGAAGAAAGACAGCGTAGGGAGAGAGAAGGAAACAAAACAAAGAAACAAAAAAAAAGGTAAAAATAAAATGAGAGGTTCAACGATGACAGTAAAGAACTAGATGAAGACGGAGAAAACAAGATCAGGAAAAGAAGTACTCACAATTTTTTTTTTTTACGCACACATAAATATATAAAGCAACAAGGAAAAGGGGGCATCATCAGCGGTGAAAAGAAAAAGGAGCGAGGCGGGGAGGGGAGTGACGCTGTGAGACCCTTTAACCTCCCATACATACCGCATAACAGAGAGCACATGAGGCTTTTGTCGATCTCATACTTGAATTATGGTTTCTTCTTTTACTGGTGTGAGAAGAGACAATTTTTATTGACTGCACACCAGTAGTGTGTGGATCTTGTCTCTTTTATACACACACCAACACAGATATATATATATATATATATATATATATATATATATATTATACATAGATATGTGTGTGCGTGTGTGTATAAATGTTCTAGGGGATGCCTTCGACGCGTCGAGGGAGTTCCACTAGAGGATTTCTCGAGATGAGCCCCCATTTTTTTTTTCAAAATAAGTCTTTTATGAATTCGTAATCTCCATCTGTGCACCCGACTTCGGAGCCACGCCTCCCTCCTTGTCTCCATCCGAATTTTCTCTCTGCGTATGGGGTCAGAACAGGTCAGGTCAGATCGGGTGGGGCATACTCTGCAGTCCAGTACGTGAAAGAGGGACGATATTTGCAGTCGTCAGAGAAAAGGAACGACACTCTCAGGGGAGGGGAAGGGGGGAAGGGGTTAAAGATTAAAAATAAAAGACACACAGAAAGAGCATCGGGAGGCTTTTCCGCCACGCCACGCCTTTCCCCTTATCCACCTTTCTTTTTTCGATCTTGTGGGAGACATGGCGAGAAAAAAACACAGAAAGGGGTCAGAGGCAGTGAGAGTGGCTTATAAGATTAAAGAAAAACCAGAGGCAATAATATATAAATATATATATATATATACAAGGGTAGGAACGATCAACGTTCAGAGGAACTGATATGAAGAGCAAGAAATCAACGAAATCATCAGCACATCTTCGGTCTGCAAGAAAAAAAAACAGCGATAACGAACATAAAGGAGCACCTGCAAGGGATGCACCATGTCGAGTTGCTCGGCCACATAGTGCCTGGAAGAAAGGGAAAAGTGAAGAAAAAAAAACGCCAGAAAAGTAATAATAGTAATTAATAATCCCTGACTGTGCTCATTACGCAGAAAACACACACACAACAAAAAAAAAAAAAAAGAGAGAGATGCGTACCTCAGAATAAGAGGTACCGTGAACGTTAAACTCTTTCTTTCTATTTCGTTTCTTTTCTACATACATTAATTACAATATATATATATATATAGCTTGATAAATATTTATATATTTTTGTTATATGTATGTACACACACACACACACACACGATGAAGCACAGACTGACAAAAAAAAAAAGAACAACCTACACAAATGAGTGGAATGCATCGAATCGAACGACGCGAGGTAAGCCGAATCACGCATGAAAGGGGAGAGCGGGGGGGCGGTGTAAACCATACCCGTAAAAAAAAACATTTTTAAAGAAGCTAAAAGAAAAAAAAAAAGACAGGAGAGGAGGAGGGGGGGAGGACGGTAAACAACAATTTAAAGATTCGGAAAAAAAGTTAAAAACGAAAAACTGTCGTACACACTCGCAATTGCAACGACTTCAGCAATTCCCCTACAAGACTTGTCGAGAAGGGGGACGAGAGAGTGAGTGGTGCGATGCAAATAAAAATATCAAGATAAAACAACTGGGTAGAAGTAGAGACAGACAAGAGTGGCTATGGAAAGCAAAAAAAAAAAAAAAAAGAAGGGCAAATATGTAGCGATAGGCGAATTGTTTTTACTCTTCGCACTGTCGAGGAAACGTCGGTTCTGGCCATCTAAGACAAAAACAATTTTACGACAGCACCAACAGCCGTAAACAAATAACATGTGAACATGCGTGCAGCACACACACACACACGCACACATACGCTTATATATATATATATATATATACGCTTACAGACTCCCCCTAGAAGAACAAAAAGAAATAAGAGAAAAAACAGAAACGGTGAGAGGCAAAGAAAAGATACAAAGACAAAAGTAGAAGAGCGATTGATGTACTTCCCAATTACGGCGTTTTCCGGATTTTGTCGTCTCATACCTGAAAATAAAAATCTCTCGACTGGGTTAGTGAAGGCTTGGAAAAGGAATCTGTTTAGGTATCTTTTAATTGCGTTCATGTGCGCAACTCTCAGATTCCGTGGTCACCCTCCCACCTCGCCGTCAGGAGGGGTGGAGGTGGGAAAACATCGGAACAAGAAAAAAAAACAGAGGAGCGGAGAGAGACAGACAGACACAAAGACGAATGTAGGGAAAAACTTTAAAAAAAGGACAAATAAAATTAAAAAAGTAAAACTAAAAAAAAAAACGAGCTTTTTTGTGTTTTTTTTCCGTTTTTGTTGCCGCTGTTTTAATTATGCATACATACATATACATACATATACATATATATATATATATATATATATATATGTTTTGTGTGCGTCTGTGTGCTTGTGTTTGTGTAAAATGGGAAAGAGGAAAAAAGGACGGACAAAAGCCTCTCATGTGAGAAAGTAGATGAGAACAAATGTCGAAGGTTGGCATCAAAAAAAAAGAAGAGAAAAAATTTGTGTGTAGAGATGAGGCCCGTCAGTAGGAGGAAGGAGGAGACATGAAAGTGGACACAAAAGATACAAGAAACACACAAAAGAAACCAAAAAAAAATTCAAAGCGGCCAAGCGCTAACCCACATGCCGTGGAGGGCACCGCGACACACACACACAACAAAAAAAAAAATTGAAAGAGTTTCACAATGATAGCGCAAGAACCACAAGTCACATACACACACACACACACACACACTCTCGTACATGCGCACGATCAGTCATGTCGAAGGGAAGAAGAAGAAAACACATCGAAATAATAGTAAAAATAATGCACGAGCCAAGGTGCATGCAAGAATAACAACAATCGAGAAGAACAGCATCAGCGAAAGCATTATATCGCTCAAAAGACACACACACACACACACACATTTTAGAAAAAGAGCGAGCAAAAAAAAAAGACGAATAGAAATTGTTGCGAACGATAACGCTACGCGGTACGACAATAGACGAGAGAGGCACTGAGAGAGACTTGGTAATACGTTGGAGATGAATCGCAAGTCGGGGTCACTGAATTAAGAAGAGGAGGCAGGAGAAAGAAAACAGAAAGAAGCATCCTCAGACAGTCGATAGGGAGCGGCATGAGGAAAAAAAAATAGTGGGATGTGCCGGCGGGAAGGGGGAGGTTAAAGCACAAATAAACACACACACTAAAGAAAATGCAGTTCAGATGAAGGGTTGTAACGAAAATGGCCCACTGCACGCATTTTGCCCCGACCCTGCGACCCCCCGCCCACACGCAGACACATACACTATTCCCCCCTATGAGGGTTCTTCACCTATCGAGCGTTTTCCGTGCTTTTTTTTTTTTTTTGAGCCCACTCGCTATCTCTTCATATGTGCCCCCTCCCTTTCAACACCTTCACCGAAATGCTTTTTTTTTTAAATCTGAATTTATTTTTAATTTGCCTACCTCATCGCACCATCTTCGTCCTTTCACCATTTTTTTCTTCTGATCTTTCCGTGAACAAAAATGAAAAAAAATCCTCCTTTGTCTCCATACTGGGGTAGCCTACTCCCTTGACGCACACACACACACAAAAACATATATATATATATATATATATATATATTATTTAATATATGTATATATTCAGATTGAGGCGTAAAGCCTGCGAGGAGGGGTAAAGGGTTGACTATGACGATATGTGTACGCGGTGAGTGCGTGCATATGCCTCTGCGTGTATGGGTATTTGGTTCAAATAGGTTATCACCTCCGATATGCGTCCCTCTCATTCCCTTCTCTCTTCCTCACATCGTCTCGCTTAGCCACATCCGTTACGGGTGCATGCGCGCTACACCTTTGTACTACCCTTCTTCGGACACGGAGCCGCCTTTCCTCTTTGTACTGCTTTTTTTCTTTTTCGTGTGTGCTGCTCCTCTACAAAAAAAAAAAAAATGCTTCAATACAGTGCATTCCTCCCCTATGCGCATGCAAAAGGAAAGAATAAGGAGGGGGGGCTACAAGCCCACATGCAAGGCTCGTGGTTACGTCCATGTCACTTTTTTTTTCTTTCTTTCGAGCTGCTCATATTTCTGTGCCTTACGCAAACTTGATAGCATAGGCGACCGAAGGGGGAGGGGTAATGGTGGGAATCGGGTTGGCAGGGTTCTCGGAATGCAGCTGGAGTGCATGGCGGTAGCCGAAATCTGATATGATATCTGTCTTCTGGCAGTAAGACACCTGCACGGGCTTGTCGCGGTTGTCCATACAAAAACGATTGTGCAGGGACATGATAGCTAGGTCGGCCTCCAGGGTCGTTGGGTAAGTTACAAAGGCAGAGCTACCAACGACGTGTTTGCTGTTCTTACTTTGCTGAGATGTCCCTTTGATGCTGGTGCGCTTCGTGTCCTTGAGCAGCACTACGTTCACAACATGTCCGTAGAGAGAAAAAAGATCGCGCACATCTTTCTCCGTCACATCGTAGTTCAGCTGCCCTACAAACAGCACAGCGTTACCCTTGTTTTTTTGCCGACGTGGCTGCGCTATCTGGTACATCGGTGTCCCGGCTGGAATCGCCTGCACCATGGGCTGTTGCGTCATCATCGGCTGTGTCGTGTAGATGAGCTGCTGCTGCATGACGGGAATCGCGTGGACTGGGTAGGCGCTGCTCATCATTGGAGCGGGCACGAGTGGTTGACCCATGGGTTGACCGACAGGCTGGACATACATTATTCACTTAAATGTTTGCTTGCGTCGGGGAAGGGAAGTCTAACAAGGGGGAGGGGGAAAGACGTTTCCTTTTTTTTTTCCTATTTAAATCGAATTAATACACATACATACATACACACACACACATATATATATATATATATATATATATAGATGTATCTGTATATGTATATAGATGTATATATGTCGCTTGCAGTTGTATCGTCAATCCATATAATGGAGGGCGATCACGTAGATAAATCTTGTAAGTAAAGTTTATCGGTCGAGGTCTGAAAAAGCGCACGTTTTCTTTTTTTTCTGTTTTCGAGGAGAAAAGATCGAAAGGGTTGATTGGGGGAGTGGGGGGAGTGGGGAGGGGGAGGGGGATAGCTTAAGCTTACGAGGAGAGGGAAAAGAGGTGATGGAGGAGTGAGGCCGTGCGCACTTGTGTGAAATCGATAGAGCGCTCGAGGGAGACAGGGTGGGTAGGAGGAAGGAAGGAAGGAAAGAAGGAAGGAAGAAAAAAAGAAAAAAAAAGAGAGAAAGAGAGCGAGAGAGAAAATACACTGCAATGCTGCACGTGCAATGAAAAGGAACCGCAGAAGAAAAGAATCTCCAAGAAGTGTGAGCGTTGCGTTTAGTCCACGGTAGAGACTTGTAGGAGAATGTGTATTCGCGGGGTGGGTGGTGATATCTTTCGGTGAAGTGAGGGATCAACGGCGAGGAGAGTGAATAAAAAGTGCAACAGGGGGTTTCATTCAGACATCGACACACATGCAACCCTCAGCAACACACAGGAGAGAGCCAGCTAGATGTTCGGCCTTGCATTTCAGATATATATTTCATACATCTATTTATTTTCCTTTTTTACTTCCGTACAGATATGGAGAGTCATCCTTTTGAAGACAACGGCAGCCCCTACTCAGACAGAAGTCCACATCCACCGTGTCCTTGTGTGCCAGTAGCTGTCCGCGGAATACTGAATCTACGGAGTGAACCCAGGTAGAGCTGGATAGTCCGAGTTGAGCAGGTATGAGGTAGGTGTGTGTGCGTGTGCGAGATACGGACTCTTTCGCTGAGGTCCCCGCTGGCAATTCTTCTTGTTTTCATTTATTGAGTTCATTCGTGTTTATTTTTGTCCGGTGCTCACTTCGGAGATCGTCGAGAAGGCGAGCGAGGGAATGTGTCGACGAAAACACAATAAAACCAACGAATAGAAAAACAACAAAAAAAACACAGACGATGAGGGGGAGAGGAAAAAAAAAGTGACGGTAGCGAGCGGCTAACGGAATCAGCTTGCATGCACCAAAACAAAAAAAAGACGATCGTCAGGGCGAGGTGGAGAACATCTGGAGGGGAGTCACACAGGCCAGCGAAGGGGGGGGGGAACAGAGAACAATGAAGGGACAGAGAAAAAGCTTTTATACGAAAAAGGTGGTAATCGTGGTCACGACCTCGAGAAGGACCCCCCTCCTCCCTCCAAGGACACACACACACACACACATATATATATATATATATATATATAAGTACATACATTCTCCATACGATCAAAAAAAAAGAGAGGAATATCAGGCTTCTATCCCTTGAGCGCTAGGGTAGGTGGAATAAAGGAGGTGTAGCGTTTCTCTCGCCCCCCTCCCATCTCCCCCTTCCTTCAACCGTATAGACCGCACCTAATTGTAGTTGTCCAGACTTGTCCAGTACACGAGCCTGACGATGTGAATGAAAACAGAGCGGCGGCGGTGGTCGGTGTGACGCGACTGTTCCTTGAGCAGGAAGGGAGCAGGAAGGGAGCGGGGGGTAGGGAGGTGGGGCAGATATAAATATATAAATGTAAATATTTACTATCTCCCTCCTCAGCAGTGCTCAGACCCCCCCCCGCCAATCCCACACTACTCAAGGGCAAATTTTGTCCTTCACTTTATATTTATATAAAAGAATATACCGTAATGGAGCAAAAAGAAAAAGCGGGGGGGGGCAAGAGCATTCCAGTGTACGGAGGATCTACACTCATTCATAAACTCCCAGAAAAGGTATGAGATAGCGAGAACACAAAGCAAAGCGATAGCATTAGGGAGTGAGTGGTTGAGGTGTGTGTGCGCATCCATTCAAGGTGACACGCCATAAAAGAGAAGGAAAAGAGGTCGAGCGAAGCGGTCAGCGTCCACACACACACACAAACGCACGTGTAAAGGACCAGAACAAAATAGATGAGACACATTGAGGTTGAATGAGATTGTGAGGAGGGTGCTGTGTACCCCCGCGCAACAACGCATGAAGGGAACCGAGTTCCGGGGGGGGGGGAGGAGGTCCAAGACCCCTGGGATAGACCCCCGGGAGTACCTTCGAAATCTAGACGAAAGGGAGAGGTCGAACACCAAGCACTGTGCCCTGGGTCCTTCTGGAGCACCTCGAGCCCGCCCTAGTCTTCCTCCTCGACAATGAGGAGGCACACATCTCAAGCAGCGCTTGAGAGCTGTGTAAGTGAAAAGAAGAGGAAGGGGGGTGACAAGCTGCATAGGTGGAGTCTAGTGAGGAGGAGAACATCCCAATGGCGGGTGACGCAGGATGCGCAACTCTGTTCCCTTCCACCACACGGAGGAACCATGGGGACAGAGGGGAGAGGGAGGGGGGGGGCATTCGGCAATAGAATAGTCGCATCTTCTGCCGCCAATCTCCCAAACACAATTAACTCGGATGAAT
This sequence comes from Endotrypanum monterogeii, assembly GCA_000333855.2. Lineage (NCBI taxonomy): Eukaryota > Euglenozoa > Kinetoplastea > Trypanosomatida > Trypanosomatidae > Endotrypanum > Endotrypanum monterogeii. The sequence goes on along the minus strand of CM007317.1, from coordinate 538,681 downwards.
GGAGGCGGTAAAAAAAAAAAAAAATGTCAAAATAAATAAGAGGGTGGGGAAAGAAAGCGATACACTCTCATGAATGTTGGAGCGAAGTGGGAAAGCAGGGGAAAGATGCGGCTGATGCACATACTCACCCCTCAAAAAAAAAAAAAAAAAATACACTTACAGAGTAGATCAACTCACAAAAGTGTCACATGTCGGAGCACGTAGACCTTTCCCCAACTTACCCGCAACATTCCATCAGAGTACACATTGGAAAAAAAAAAGAGGGAAGCGATGTGCTGGAGAGCGGTAAAAAAATACCAAAAGATAGAGGACAGAAGTAGCCCCAAGAGAACGCAATCTGAGGCATGATATGCAGGGGCATGTACGCAGCGTAGAAAGCACGTAAAGCACACCCATCCAATCCCTCACACATACACACACACGCACACACACATAGGGACAAACGGAGCAAGAAAGTCATCTAATCACAAATGAAGGAAGAAAGATGCGGAGAAAAAAAGTATGATGAGGTATATGCAGGGATACCTCGAAGCGCCGGTGTGATCCGGGCCAGGTCGAGTGCACGGTAGGAGGAGTGGTAACGAGCAGGAGTCGAGAGCACGCAAAGAATGGGCGATCGGTCGAGGCGTTCAAATTTTTTTTTAAAGAAAAAAGAAAAATACTAGTAATAAAAAAATACCAGGGTAAGCGTATAGAAAGGTGGCATTACAATCATACGTGTGTGTTCGTGTGCGCGAAAGGGAGAGGGGGGAGGGGGGGGAAGATGAGAAGGAGGGAAGGAGGGAGAGTTTGGATGGGTGAAGAGCGTCGACACTAGAGCACTCACGTGCAACGACGTCGAACATGATTTAAAAACGAAAATATGAAACACCGTCATAGAGCAACAACAAAGAAATAAACAAAAAGAGAATACAAAATGCGGTGCTATGGGGAAAAAGAGGAGGAGGGATGATAGTAGCGAAAGCCATCAAGAAGAAGCAAGGAAATAGTCAAGAGCAGATTAAGAGGCAATATGAAGAAAATATGGAGGAGAGGAGAGGAGAGGAGAGGGTGCATTAAAAAGCAGCGATCGGGTTTAGAAGAAAAAGAGGGAGGGCAAATATGGAATACGGAGGAGAGGGCCATATTCATCAACGAGACACGCGTGCGCATATATATATATATATATATATATATATATATTTATGTACGTTATTCAAAGTGAGAGGAACCGAAGTATTGTTGCAGTATCCGCTGTATAAAATGAAGTGGCTCTAGTAGTAGGATGAGGGGAAGGGGAGAGGGCATAAAGGGAGGAGGGACTTACTTATCTTCTAGCAGACTCTGTTTGCCCTCGACGGGCCGTTGTGTGCTCGGAGACGTCATCACCTCTGAGATAATCTAAAGGAGGGAGGAAAAAAAAGAGGATGAAGTTCTGCCGACAAGGAAACAACACCAGTGAGTGAGTGCAGCACCATCTCTATTCACGGTATACATCGTGTTCGCTTCCCGGGATGATTGAGCGCTTCATTACTGCAAAAGAGGGAACGACACGCACACACACACAAATTAAGGTTGGGGAATTATATTTCTGTTGCTTGATAGCTTCTTTCCGCTTCCATGAATCGCGTACCTCCAAGACCTAGCCACTCTCCCCTCCGATCTTCCTCCTTTTTTTTTTTAAATACATCCTCCAGTATTGTTAACACTCCGAGGAGGAAGGGGAGGCGAAATAGTGCACCAAGTAGAGGGGAAGAGAATATATATATATATATATTGGTGGGTGGCCCACTCACACACTTTTGTTTGAAATGCTGTGCCTCTGCCTAAGCTCCCACTCACCACCTCTGGCTACTGCTTCACCACCGCCGCCGCCGCCACCAGCATCGGTCGAAATTATTGGTTGGGTCTTGTGTGTTTCACAAATCTTCTTTGTTGCAACCTTTTGAGAGAAAGGGAATCGGGTTCTCCGGCTTCGACGCATGTAGCTTCTCAGCGTGCATCATGCCAAATTTTGAGATCAGCCCCGTCTGCTGACCGTAGCTCACCTGCAGATATTTAGATTCGTCTGCATTTTCGAGATCATCATCTTTGGCGCTGTACCGACCGTGAAGCGCCATGATCGCCGAGTCGGCCTCCAACGTGGTGGCATACGTGACAAAGGCTGACCCACCCACTTTTCGATGCACTGCCGTAGCGCCAGCACCGCCCTTCTTTGCCGCCTTTCCCTTATCTTTCAGTACCATAACACTGAGTGGCTTGCCGTAGCAAGAGAAGACCTGTGACACATCCGCCTCCGTTGCCTCATAGTTTAACTGCCCAACAAAAAGCACAGCCCTGTCGCGGTTGCGTCGTGCGATGCCACGCTCCTGGGGCGGTGGTTTGGAAGAGGACTGTGGCTGCTGGGGTGAGGTTTGATGTGCGGCCGGTGCTGTGGTGTTTCGTGCGTGAATCGAGGGTTGGGCTGTGTTCGTCGCAGGTGGCTGTTGGTTCCAGCTACTCAGGTCGCTGTAGTTGCTCGAGTCTGCGTTGGGGGTCCTCAACAGCTCCCTGCTTCGCACGGCGCCTGCTGCGCTCGAGTGAAGCGACGTCAAGGACGCCACGCCGCTAATCAAGGAAGAAGATGACAGCGCCATAGCTCCAGGGGCCGTTGCAGAGGGGGAAAAAAGGTTCATTTGGGCGTTGTGCGCGATCAGACGAGAATAAAGTTGCGGTGGTTGTTGATCCTCAGCTGATCGAATCTTATATTCTTCAAGTTGTGGTGGTTGCCGCGACGAGATAGCGAGCGGTAATGAATACGAGGGCTCGGAGTTATTTCCGAGACCGTCTTCACCTTGCACTGTTTCAAAGTAGTATGTTGTACCCGAAAGACTAGACGCGTTGGTGTCTGGTATGTAGTGGAGTGGTGCGTACACCCTTTCTGTGGAAGGCTGTGCAATGGATGCTGTGCCCCTGCTCATGGAGGGGCGCCCAATCACAATAGCGTGTGCGGTCGGCTGTGCCGTAACCGAGCTGGGCTGTCCAGTTCGTGAGTACTGCGGCAGGAGGAAGCGATTTTTCCGCGTGTTGCTCGAGACAGGCAAAGCTTCGCTTGATAGGGCTGGGGGCAAGCTGGCATCCGGCGGTGTAGACACGGTGTCACCACAGATCTGCCATGTATGATCTGTGGAGGTGGTGGCTCTCGAGGATTGTGTGGAGGAGGAGGTAAAGGTGGATAGCCGCGCAGTGGAAGTAGCGGCGGCGGAGGCCCACGCGTTAGTGGAAGTCTGAAGTTTCTGCCGCGGATGCTGCTGAGACGACGTCGAGACTCGAATAGCATTCTTTATACAACCGCCTGTGCCTGACGGGTTGTAGAGGGTGCGATATCCCGTGTTGAAGTATTGCGGTTGATTGACGTCGGCCGGCTTCGACGTCGTGCTGACTTCAGTCATCGTGAGAGGCTCGTAAGACGTACCGTTGAAGTACACGAGAAGCGGCTCTCCACTGAGAAAAGGGGCCGGCAACGGCTGCTGTCGCTGCGGCGGCAGGGTTGGGGAAGAATTGGCGAGAGGCGTTGTGATAAGCCCCACACGCTCGTATGATTGCACGGGCACATTGCAGAGACGTTGGAACGTGTGCTGCACTGTGTGCTGGCTCATTCCATGTATACTGTGCACACCGCTGGTATCCAGGGACGGTACGTCGGGTGCCGGGGACGTGCTATACAAGCTTGTAATAGTTGACCATAGCTGCTTCGCTGCTGTTGTTGCTGCTGTGGTGTTGGTGATCTCAGTTCTTCCGTTGCCAGTGCGTGTGTCTGACCACTGTGGATACTCATTGGCATTAAGATTCCATACCGACGCACCTTGCATGCCCTGGCTCCCAAAACCCTCACTTGCAGTGGCGTGCGGTTGTCTGTGAAGCCGCGGATGCGACGGCGCGACTTGTGACTGCTGTCGCTGCCGCGGTGGCAGCGCGGGCGAACTCATCTGTGTAGAAAAGTTATTCATATTTGAAAGAAATATATATATATATATATATATATATTAATTTTCTTTATTACCTAAAACAAAAAAAACTCTCTACGTCTCCCCCACACGCCCATGCAGTTACCTGAGATGCTGGTAAGAGCGCCGAACCGCCACTACTTACCCTTTTCAACGAAAAACGACACGTGAGTGTTGGCTGACAGCTGATCCTCCCATGCAGGTCTACCTGTGTCAAGAGGGCTAGGCAGAGACCGTGGGAGTGGGAACACAGAAAAGGACACGGCCGGGGAGAAGCGAGAGCGAAAAAAAAAAATCAAGAAATAAATATGTAAATATGGGAGGAGACAGGACGTGAGCGCCAAAATAATTTCAAACAAATAGTTTTTTTTTTTTTTATAGCGTGGTGAGACAATGAACAGCAGGAGATCAAAACTTGACACAAAAATATATATGAGACTACAGAAACCGGGAAGCGGGTGGGAATCCTAAAAAAAAAATATTCTAAACGTGAGCAGTCGTTCCCCTCATCACTGGAGAAGAGAAAAGCAAAAGATACGAGCGCACACTCCAAACAAACAAAAATTTAAAAAATTTCCTTTTTTTTTACGAATAAAGAAAAGTCGCTTCCCTCAAATAATAAAAAATGTCCTCTGGTCCTGCTGCTCACGTTCTTCCATAGAAAAGGTGGCGGAAAAATCGACGAATTAAATGTGTGTGCGTGACTTCTGTCAGTTGAGCGCACGTCTTGACTTGTCAAAGCGAGAAAGCTGGTGCAGAAAAAAAGAAAAAAAAAACACTCAACGGAAGGGAGAGTGCACGATGGCGGAGAAGCAAAGTGAAAGGGCGAACAAGAAATAGCAATACACACACACCCCTCAAAAAAAAAAAGGAAGAGGAAGCGGTAGAGGTGAGTCACAGAGCACACAATCAATGGAAGGAAGGTGGGGCGAAGAGGTATAGGAAATTATATTATATATATATATATATATATATATATGTAAAGATGAGAGGGTAGAGGGGGTACTCCTCTTGATCGCACAAGCAGATGGATGCAGCTAGGGAGGTTGGATGTAGAAAAAGGGGGGGAGGCGCGCAGTGTACTTGATCAAAACAGGAAGCAAACAGAAGTGGGGGTGTTTGTGTGCGTATGTGTCGAAGATACAGAATAGCAGGGCGGTGCCACGAGAATAAAACAAACAACGAAAAGAAACGAAGGGGGGGGGGGTAATACGATTGAAGAGGAAGTAAAAAAGAAAAAAAAATATATATATAGATATATTTATTTATTTATTTACAGCCGCCAAAAAAAAAAAAAAAACTATAAAGAGGAGAAACGAGAGGGGAAGGGGACGCCGAGAAATGAGAAAGTATTTTCTTGAATGAAAGAGAGGAAAAGGAGGCAGAGAATGGGAGGTGACGTAGAATGAATATATATTACGTATTAAATAAATAATATATATATATATATAATGGTAGAGAACGCCAGCGAAAAGATGTGTCTGAATCCGCGTCTACAGGCAGAGCGGGAGCGACACAGACGCAACAGAGTGAGAGTGCAACACTACAAGAGGGAGAAAAATCAACTGCGTACGTTCGATTAGACTGAGCACGTCAAAAAGAAGGAGGCGAGGGAAACAATAATGATTACAATATATATATATATATATATATATATATATATATATATATGAATATGTTTAAGGAAAACGAGACAAATCGAGAACAACAACAGGGCGCTGCCTACGAGCACTCCTTACAGGAGGAAGGAAGGCAATTTTATAGAAATGACTTGCACACACACACACACGCGGAGGCGTGTACTAAAGCTAAATCGAGAAATCTATGGGTCGAGGGAGGTGGGAGAGGGGATGGAAGTCGCGACAAAGCTGAGTAGGCACCAGAGAAACTAACAAAAAAACAAAAAGTAGACAAAAAAAGAGGACTTCAAAGCACCTCCAGTTGAGCAGAGCAGCGCTACGAGACAGGAAACGACACCCGGAAGGATCCACGTCTTGGCCGCAATCTCTGAAAATAGAAAAGGGGAACGAGAGGAGTGGAGGCAACAACAACAACAACAAAAAAAAAGATGACGAGAAGGAAAGACGTTACAAAAAAAAAAAAAAATTAGCAGAAGACCTGAGGAACGAACGGGGAAAAAAAAATTGTGTAGAGATTATAGAGAGAGAAGCTGTAGAGAGGGAAAGAGGAAGCGGTCGGGGGAACTTGGGCGAATGAAAAAAAAAACGAGACGGTAGAGACGCGTGATGGAAATCCAGAGGGAATGAGCGTCAAAGAGTTGTGGAGGAGATACGCGAGAGAGACACGCCAACAATTTCGTGAATGTTGTGCGGGGAGGGTAAAGAAGGGAAGAAAAGAATACAAAAATGAAATGATATATGAAATTAAAAACACAATGCGCTATCATGAAGATACCAGCAGAGAGAAAAATCAGGAGACCGCAACTTTGCCCTGTCTACGTGAGTGAGCAATGTGTAGTTGCGTGTCTGTGTGAGCCTGGTTTTTTTTTTCTTTCTGTGTTCTAGTTGCAGAAAGGGCCTTGATACTGTTTACCAGTGTGAGGAGGAGGGGGGGGGAGAGGGCACCTGAATGGAGAGCTGGATGGGAGGACGAGGAGCGGGCGGTAGCGGCAAAATACGTACGATTTTCGCTAGTGCGATGGGTTGACTGCAGGTCCGTATGTAAATACCGAGAACCTCACTAGGACCTTTTCGCGGTAACCCTCTCTCAGTTGGCCTTCCTTTGGCAACTGTAACGGATTTCTCCTGTCAATTGATCCTTTACCTGTATGTCAGGTGGCGCGTGTGTTGTGGGTAAGGAGGGTGTCCCGATGGCAATATGCAGATGGAAGGGGGACAAAAGGATATTATGGATAGGAAAGAAAGAGAGGGAGAGAAAGAGAGAGAAATGGAGAGGGGGGGGGGTAAGTCGGAGTGAGAAGGTGCTGTAAGATTATTTTTCCCTGCGGCGTTGTATACAGCTGCTTCCTATTCCCTGGAGGGTGTGAAGGAGGGAGGAGTGGGGAACGGGGGAGCTACGGAGGGAAACGCAAAGGCTCTGCCAATGATTAGCCACAACGCACTCACCACGCTGCTCCTGCTGCAAAGGGAAATGGCGCGCCTACATGGGCATGATGGATTATACGTTTGCGCAGGTTCTGTTGGGGATCACTCATTAAAAAAAAAAAAATGTATGTATGTGCGCTCAATAGTTTCCATGGTCCTCTCGACAACGAGTACTACGGCACTTTCCAAGCCTGGAAGAAAAAAAAAGAAAAACATCAGCGAACGATAACCGTATAATAATAAATAATGATATATATTATTTACTTCGATTCCCAGCTGATGCCCGCTTTGTGCGACCCATCTGTGTGAAGTAGAAGAAAGCTCAGAAGTGAAAGTCGATGCGGGGAAAAGGAGGAGAAGAGTAGATAGGGAGGGGGGATCGGCGTGAACTAGCAGAAGTGAGTAGCAGATATGTCAGCTAATAGAAAAACAATTAACTAGAAGAAAACAGGAAAGACCATCGGTTAGCAGAGAAACACACATCTGTACATGTATATTTGACAGATAAAACATCATCGGTATCAGCTAAACTCGAAAAAAAGACGAAAGGGGAAAAAAATAATTGATTTTACCTGAGACGTGTGTGTTTGCGTGTGAGGAAGGGAGAAAGGGAGGCGAGGGCCCCCCCCCCCCAAAAAAAAAGGAAAACTACTTGGTGAAAAACACCTCAGCGGCAGCGGTGAGTGTCTCTTCCCCGCACCGCACCGTACCAGCTCTCCCCGTCTCCTCTTGCATTATGAATGCGTACACACGCACTTACGAGGTGCCGGTGGTGTGTTCCGATATCCTCCCTCCCTTTGTATCACACATTGTTTGTCCTTACACTCTCACTCACTGGCTCTTTTCATATGCCCCGGTCGGTTCGCATCGGTTCCTTGTCCACTTCGCCAGTGCAGGGTAGTCGTAGAAGCTGAAGACATGACTGCTCTTCCCCACCAATGTGTGGTTGCACGAGCGGGCGTACTGCTGCCAGCATCTGTGCGCCGCAGTGGCCGCTACCAATTCCCGCTCGATGTCTACGGCGCACACGCGCAGCCGCTGCACAACCTGCCAGCTTCTTGTGTCACACAGCGTCGCCCAACAGGCGGAAGAGAGCGTCAAGTCACCACGCGCGATGAGAGCTGCATAAAGGTCCACCGACAAAAGAAGTTCTGCAAGTCCACCGCCTACAACATTGCGACGCATGAGGTCCAACGTTGACCGCGGCAGGTCTGGTGAAGGTGTTGGCAATGCTAAAAGAGGGCGGCCTGCCTGAGGCGGGGGTGAGTCGCTGCGCCAGGTGTTTACTTCTGAGCAAAAGACGTGTATGTAGCGGCCTGTCGTATCGCTTTGTGAGGTAGTGTGATCGTTCTGGAACGCTGACGTGCGAGCCCTCCACGTCTCTGTCCCTGGTAGTTCTGATTTGACTTCCCCCACACCAAGCAGATCTCTGCCGCGCCCTCCTATCCTCGGTGGGGATTGTTCCACCTTCCCCATCCTTTCTAAGGTCGGCAGCTCGCTCGCGGTGCCCTGTCCCAGCTCACCGTCAGTAGCAGAGTACTGGGCAGTGAGAACAGCGAGGTCGCCAACAGGGGTATGCATAGAAATAGTGCTTTGTGGTGTCTGAGAAGCAGACGATGTGGGATAGGAGCAGGTGCCACGAATGCACCGACTCGAGTGTGCTGAGAGATTGTTGCACGTACCTTGGGCTGCTATGAGGTGTTCTCGAAGCTTGTCGTGCATGAGGGGCTGCATGGATCGAACTTCGTGCGTTGGACAGAGCAGGAAGGGAACAATGAAATATTTATTCGAGGTCGCGTCAGGCACTTCTCTGTAGACTTCTGGTCTTGTCTTTGTGCACCAGTGCACATTTTTTTCTGGAGAGGGCCTGCTCTTACCGGGAGACGGTGATACGGTATCATGAGTAGCTTGTTGTTGGAGTGCGTCTGTAGTAGAAGCAACCATCACAGGACGCCACTGCCACAGACACCCCTCCCATCTGAACACCGGTGATGTGGAGAAGTGAGGCAGAGGTCCGAAGAAATACAGGGGGTCGTCGGAGTGGCCACCGCGAGAGTCACCGCCAACCGAGCAGCTGGCGCGGATGTCTTTGGCGACTCTCGGCACCTCCTGGTCTCTTTGATGCTCCGTACTCGGGGCTCCAGCATCCGCAGAGGTCGCCACGTCACCTGCACCAGCAAGGATTGATTTCGCCCCTGGCTTCGACGGTGCTCGTAGGCTCAGTGGAAGATGGTACCCCAACACATCCGGCACCCAAGTCGCGATGATACCAGCCTTCTCCTCTGTCACTGAACCCCAAGACGGCGAACTGTTCTCACTTGAAGGCTCGTGTTTCCCCGTCGCCTCAGTGCCCACATCACGAGTGCCCCTCTTCGAGTGGAGGCCGTGGCCTTGCAGTGAGTCAGTGGGGTGGCTGTAATAGCGATCCGAAATGCTTGTTGCGGTGAAGCAGCCAGAGGGCGACCGGCGAAGGTTCCAGCAACGTACGGTGCGGATCAAACGAGCACACCCCCAGCTGACAACACTCTGCTTTCGGTGTGACTGCCACATCGCTTTCTCTGTCAGCACAGTTTGGATTTCTTTTTTTGAATTTTATTTTCACCTTCACACACGACGTCGAGTGTCACGAGATTCCTTCTGTCATACATACATATATACTATATATATATATATATATATATATATGCACATGCATATGTATATGCTAATGAGGAGGGTTGCCGTTTGGTTGCTTCCTTGTGCACATATGCTCCAAGTGTCTGTGAAAAATGAAGAGGGCGGTAATCATGGGATGAGAGGAGGGGGACAGTGATGGAGCTAACAGACTCGATGTACCTCATGCAGGCCGATGCATATGACTGTACAATGTACTGATCTAGATGCCTGTGGACGCAGTGAAGAGCTACAGAAAAAAAAAAGGTGAAAGGGAGGAAGGATGATCTTAGTAACATCCCCCCCCTCTCCACTTCGGCAGGATGGGGGGAGGGGGTACGGGGCAGAAATGAAGACTTGTGCAGCACAGAGACAAGAATGAAAGGGGTATCGAATCGCTCTGCGGGGCGAGGAATGCATGGAGCAACTCCCTTGGTACCTGAACAATGCATCCGCGGGTGCGCTGCAGATGGAAAGACGCCTTCCTCTGGGTTCTTCGATCGCACCCAGCGCATGCCGTAAAAAAAAAAAGTGAGGGACACTCTCACGGTGCACGCGGAGGTGTATTGTGCTGGGTGGGTGGGTGGCGAAGATGGGGGGAGCAGACTTCGGAAGAGAGGGCGTTAGATTAAGAACTGGTCAGGGAAAAAGAGGTGACTCGTTGAAGCGATGAGGATCCTTCACTTAAAAAAGAAAAAAAAAGCAGCACGTCAGTCCTTACTCTTTCCCCTTCCTCCTTCTCTGCACATAGTCTTTCTTACCCTCAATTGTTTTTTTTTTTGTGCCCACCGCAGCTTCTTTGGGGCACTCTCCTAAGGTATTGTTTTTTCTGTTGGAATTTATGTTCTCCTTTTTTTTTTTTCACGTTGACACCTTTCATGACTGCGTTTGCACTACGCATGTAAGACGTATCTAATGCCGTTCATCCGAAGCACACAGAGAAAGAGGCGAGGAGGAGTGAGAGAGGGAGGCGGGAAGGAAAGGTAAGCGAACGTGCGAGCGAGAGCCTAATTAGTGGTTTCGGCGACGGCTTGTGCAGCTGCGTGCGTCGTCTGTTTTGCGATAAATGGCGAAGAAAAAAGAAGAAAAAAGATTCAACAACATCAACCAACACAAAGTACTTGAAAAGTAAAAAAAAAAGGAATGAAAGAAGACCACACGGCTGTGCAGTAGCCCCTCTCCCTCCATCCCCCTATATAAAAAAAAAAAAAGAGAGAAGGGGAAGAGGAGGTTACACATGGGCGAGAGAAAACAAACAAAAGACATACAGGAGACACAGACACGAATTGGTGGTGAGCGGGAGAAAGGGGACCGTTTCTTTTTCGATGGAGGAAAGGAGAAGGAGGAGAGATGGAAGGGGGGGGGGGAGGCGTAGTGCTGCTTTGGGATCGGTGAGGTTGATTGAGGCACCAAAAGAGGCCGAAAAAAAAAAATTGCGAAACCCTCGCAAAGACTGAAGCACTCAAAAAAAAAAAAAAACGACACACACGCACACATACTTACTTACAGGGTTTAGAAACGGAAAGGGAAATGGATACAACAACCGCCGAGTAGGGAAAAGAAACAGATAAAGGGAGGAGGTGAAAAAACGACAGATGTGGCGTGGGGTGAGCGGTGATGAGGTACACACGCCAATGACTGCCGTAGGTTTACCCAACAACAGCGAAAAGAGAAATGAGCGGAAAAAAAAAAAAGGGGGGGCGATGTCTTCCTGAAGAAAATGGTGGGCGGGATAAGCAAGGACAGTTCACATGTACACACACACACACACACACACACAAAGAAGTCAGGAGACCCCCACTAAAAATAAAAAAAACACGAAAAGGTGTGACAAAAAAATTTCGTGTGCAACTATTTAACGGAGAAAAAAAAAATTTCGCATCAATCAAGTCACCTCCCGCCCAAAAGACACATCGAAAAGCCCCCAGTACTGTGGAGGAGGAAGGCGAGGGGGGGGGAGGGAGGTCTGAAAAAGATGACGACAAGCAAACCCCCTTCCCACTCTTCCCTAATTTGCCGCACGAGGAAGTCGGGGAATGGGAAGGTAAGAGAACCGCTACCTCTTTCATTATCCATGAATCCAACGCCCAGGGTTGAGGCGAGGAGACACGGGAGAAGTAGAGGAAGTCGAGCAAGGGGCTGATGGCAGCCGCCCCCTCGGCTCACCCCCACAGCACACGTTCGTGTGCAGGCATCGAAGCTTCGAGAACTGGAAGCATCCCAGCACCACTAAAAAAAAAACATCCACCGACAATACAAAGCGCAACGTATCACAAAGAATGCAGTGCAGAGATACCCCAAAACAGCAACACATGAAGAGCTGTAGGAGCAACACCGCAACGAGAGTCAGGCAACGTCCTCGCTTCTCTCTCTGCTTCCTCCCTATATGTATATATATACATATGTAAAGAGACTGAGAAGCAAGCACACGTTTGACTCACGAGCTGACAGACAAAAAAAAAACGTAAATTCGAAAATTGTAACCCGAGTCCAGAGGAGCGCACATATTAATATTAATAGTGATGTTAATAAAATTTGTGCCCCGAAGCCGATGCCAAGTCTTTTGTGGTCTGTCTTTCTGTCTGTCTGTCTTTCTGTGTGTTTCTTTTTCGTTTAATTCACGTGCTGATTTGGCACTCTCATGCTCTTCGAACTTCCGCCTCCCTCCCCCTCGTGTATTCTCGACTTTAAAACTCTTCGCTTTATCCCTCACACAAGAAACAGTGATTTTTTTTTGTCGTAGTTGCTGCTGTTTCCATTGGAGTAGGATTTCTTTTACAGACACATACACACACACAGAGAACACCCCCGATCCCTCTTCCAATATCTCGTCTTCTACCTCCTCGCAAAAAAAAATCAAGGAGGAGGCCAAAATATGTGGTCCTGTGACGCTGATATCCATCGCGCTGAGGCGGAGGCCTACAATTATTTGGCAAAAAGAGTCCGCAGCGATCATTCGATGCTCGGCTTGCCATCAGAAAAAAAAAACTAACGCACGATACCAGGCACGTACTTATGAGGCTGAGAGTGTCTCCAAACACACAACGGAAAGGAGGGACAGGAAGAACGTAAGTTATCCGAAAGGGGAGAAAGTTATCAACTAGAGGCGAGAGTGGCACGCATCAGAGGTGGTGAGATTCATTATGTTTCTGTTCAATCCGTCGCTTGATCACACTCTAGGTTGCACGCATTCAGCATCCGCACCCCCACCGCCGTGCTTAATTGTTCTGGCGCACTCGGTGTCAGAGAGGCCGCGGTGTGCTGGCTGGACACACGCCGAAGGAGCTGGAGGACGAGGCCCGCGAGCCCCAGGCCGGGGCCTTGTCAAGCCTCCCCCCACCCCTCTCCCGTATCCTGCCCGTATGCCGTGTGAGCCCCCCCCCCCCCCCGAGCCGCAGCCGGCCGCTGCACACCATACCGCTGTGCGGGAACGTAGCGCATCGGAGCCTGCAGGACTCCGTGGCGCGAGTCCACCGGCCGGAGACGCAATAGTGCCACGCCACCGCGCGCGCCCATCCTTCTCTGCTCGGCCTCAGAGCCTCTGAATGCTTTGTCTGACTCCGGTGTACAGTGCCATCCAAAGCTGACATGACATGCCCAGAGCGTTCGCATGTCTGTTTCTCGGGATGGGGCTCAGCACGACGTTGCAGCTCAGGAGGCTAAGCAGTGCGGATGAAGTACGTTGCATTGCGCCGTCCGAGTCCCCCACAGCTCCAATCGGTCGCTTGCCGGTATGGGAATACACGTTAGAGGCAGGTTCCCATGCGGAGCTGCGTGGGTGCGGCATACCTCCGGCCTGTCGCGTTGCACATTGTGTGTCGCAGTCTCGGGGGCTCGTCCCCTTGAAGTCCGGACACGCATAGAAAGGTGTACAATTTTGCGCAGTCCCGCTGCCGCTGTGTCTCGATTCGCCTCCGACCAACAACACGACGAGATGAACAGTGCACTCGATGGCGTAGCATGTCGTCCGGGCGTGTGCACCTGATATAAAACAAATGCGGGTGAACAATTCCAAGGCACACACAGGACATGCGAGAAGCACCCCCACCCTCATTCATCCCTTACACACAAAAAATATCCATGAATATATTATTACTGCGATGGATGGGCATGTAGGAGAGAGGAAGGCGGGGAGGTGGGTAGGGGGAGGGGAGTGGCGGCGGCTAACGATAGTTGGCGTATTCCAAGTGTGCGGGCGTGATTCAGAAAGGTTGAGGGAGGGAGGCCAATAGCAGACATGTGCAAGTGCAGCGCACATATATAAATAATAATAAAATTTGTCGCACCTGTGCAAAAGCACCGAGACGAATACTCACCCACTGAAAAATAAAAATAAATTGCTGCAGAGCTGCTCGGCTGACATTTCAGCAGACAAACAAAGGAGAGCGGACCAGCGGTGCGTTGATTGTGCACAAACTGTGGTGGATGACTTCTCTTCCACGCACGCGCACACACTAAACCAAACAAAAGGGCATATATATGTATATAGACTCGTACATACCTCAAAAAAAAAAAAAGCTGCCTGCCAGACGGACGTACAAAAGTCTTTTTCGTTACCACTACCACCTGATCATTAGATACTAAAAAAATACACTTTTCACTGATGAGACGGTGCCTAGCACTGCAGCGATCACGCCAAAGACGATCATCAGCACCATAAGTGCGAAATCCCAAAAACTGTTGCAAGGAGCGATGTTCTTGTAATGTAGCTGCCAGCGGTACATACCAGGCACCATAAAGCAAAGTGTAGAGCTACACAACGCCCCTAGCAAGGAGACCACCGACACCATCCCAGGCGCCAGAAGGGCTATCGTTATGCAGACAGCATTCAATGTGACACTAATGATAAGGTGATCCCGCAGCGAGATCTGCTCAACCTCGTTGTGGTGCTTCTTCGCCTCGATGACGTGTTGCAACACCTCCTTCGCGCCGCCATAATTTTTATGGTTGCCAGTGAATCCATTAACGTCATTGGGGTATTGCTCTTTTTCTGCCTTCACGATCAACTCCAGCGCCTCTTCTTGGTGCACGAGTCGTGTGTAATCCTTCCTACGTGGCACGTGCGTGGCCACCGACGCTGAACTGTACCCGTACCAAAAAAAGAAAATCGAGTCTCGAATGGGAAAAAGCATAAGCACAAACGCGAGAAGGATCGGTGCTGCGTACAGGATGTAGCCCAGCTGGAAAAGATGATCTACTTTCGGGTCGTAGTTGCTGATAATGTTGTCACGCACGTCCACCGGATTCGAGAGGTAGCCAAATATCCCCACCGCACCGTGGATGATCCCGGTCACGATAAGGCTAATGATCGACACCCGCATCATGACGCTGCGCCGCATATCACGGAGACCAGCATAGATCTGAAAGACCAGAGATTGACAGTCAAATGAGAACATGATGATGGGCAAAGCCAACAGCGGGTTTCTACCCCACCACCACTTCACTGTCATGGTTCCGTTGGCGAGGGCAGCGGTGGTGATGGCCGACGGCGCCGTCGGGCCCGGAATAAAATACCGAAATATGATCAGGACGCAGATGAACCCGGTCGCTGAAATGGCAAGGAACGAAGAGATGTGCAGGGCTCCCACGGTGGGCACACACGACAGCGGCAGGATGACTACGGCCCAGAAAGAGAGCAGCGTGTGCTTGGGGGTGGTGAGCAAGGGCAAGTAGCGGGTGATAGAGGGCTGCATCGGCTCCACAAGGTCTTGAATAATGACGAGGTAGCTAACGGCAGATCCTGTGTTGTAGAGCATCAGCATCCATCGGACTCCCTCCTCCGCCTTCCTGCCAAGCAACTCGCGTGCGAGCTCCTCGTACGAGTTGCGGCCTAGTTTCTCGACACCTAGGACGATGTAATCTACCGAATACACCGTGAGAATGGCGACACCGATAAGGAGAAGCGTCGCAGGGATGACGCCAGCATCTGCATAGGCGGAGGGCAGAGTCAGAACACCAGCACCCATGGTGGTAACGGCCAGGCTTAGGGCAGCCCCTAGAACACTTCCGCTGCTCAGCATGGATGGTATGCAACCGAACATTGCGTCCGCCACCGCCGAATCGTCTGGAGAGGGATTTCTTGCGTGAAAGAGGACAACCAATCACAAGCGTCCTTCTCGATTCCCGACACTCGTACACGCGCGGTTTCAGCTCACTTCACCGACAGAAGTGCGATCAGATAGGGGGAGGGGGGCAGCAAGTAGTTCACAGCCCCGTAGCGTGTGTAGCAGCTAGCGATGTCGATATGTTGATTTCGATGGGGCCTCGATTGACTCCCCTTCGTTTTCTTTTTTTTCTTTTCCTTTCAATGTTCCCTTTTTGTTTGCCTCTTTGCCTCGGATCACGGCATTATTGGTGGATGGGCTGCAGAGACTATATGTCCGTCTGAAAAAATGGCCAGAGTAACCACACGAGTGACGGAGATAAATGAAAGAGAACAAAAAAAGGAAAGACAGTTGTGAGGGAGGGCGTGAAGTGGGCGCGAGGAGTTAGCACACTTTCACACACACACACAGACAGATGCTTAGACACGCGAGCAGTAACGAGAGACAAAAAAAAAAAAAAGTGCACTAGGAAGACAGAAACAATAGGAAACACAGAGAAGTGAGAGAAAAGAAGCGCAAAGTGAAAGAGGAAGAAGGCAACGTGCACCACAAGAGGATGACGAGAAAAGAAAAAAAAATGGACAGCAGAAAACGCGTAAGGAAAAGTAAAGCAGCAAATACCGTCGAAGAGTGCAGTGGCAGAATAACGTACCTTTTATAAAAATTTTTTTTTTTGTGCCTCTCCCTCCCTCCCTCCTTTTTCCCGATAGTGCGCGTGGAGTCGTAGCGGGGGGGGGGTGACGACGAGGAAGAAGCAGATAAGTCTACAAGGCAAACACCTTTATTATTATTATTGACGTAAAACCCAATATATATATATATATATATATACCATACACTATTCCCCTAAATATACCTGTTAACACAAACACAATTTTGGGGAGGTCAGCAGGGAGAGGTGAGGGTGGGGGAAGACAAACATGAACGGAGGATAAGAGAAATGCGTTAGCTGGTTCGTTGAGAAGAGAGAGAGACGGAAGCGATGTCACCAACGGTTTACCTTGAGAAGTGTGTGTATGTGTGTGTGTGTGTGTGCAGGGGATAAGACATGTGAGTGGTGCACATATGCGTGTGTTTATATACCAATGAATATATATTTCCCTCCTTACTTTATATATATATATATATATATATATATTGGCGGTTTTTGTGATGTATGCGGCACACATATACCACTAAGAGATTCTCGTATTTGTAATCAAAAAAAAAAAGAAGACAAAGGCATAGAGAAACGATAGAGTGAGCGAGAAGGAATAAATATCAAACAACAAAAAAAAAGGGGTGAACCAACTGATTGTCTGATCAGCAGCACGCAATGATGAATCACCATACAGTGTCCAGCGTTGGGGCAATTTTTTTTTTTTTGCTTGCGAGAAGACATCCACGTGCGAGACTAGTCTCTGCAAGGGACCGTCGTGGCTCAGCACCGGGAGAGGCCAAAATCCTCACCTCTCTCTCCCCCTTCAGACTCATTCCCATTCCGAAAAAAACAATCGATACATACTCCTACACACATGTATACACACACAATTGGAGGAGGAAAATAAAGGGAGAAGCAGCGGCATAGTGGTAAGATTCATTTTTGAACAGGAAAATAAATGCTGCCCTTTGATAAAAGCAAGAGTGTGATGACGGTGCATCGACAGGCAATGGCGACGGCAAAGGGGGGGGGGGAGGCGGGGTAAGCGAATAGGAAGGGCTCACTAGGCCGTTCGACCGAAAGATGCGGGGCAGGGGCGAGAGAAAAGAATAGGCGAAGTAGTCTTGTGCCGGAGAAGGCATCTTATTAACGAGACCACGCGCCGTCCTGACCTCTTCGGGCGTGCAAGGATACGTTTTTTTTTTTTAATATATATATATATATATGTATATATCTTCACTCCCACACCTGCACACCGCAGTCGTGACTGATCGAAACCAATGGCCCCTCCTCGTGTGCACCCCACGCTACGCTCAATATGGAACCCTTGGCCTCAACGCTACCCTGGTGACTAGAAGAGAGCGAGCTCGGCATCAACGCCTTCAGAGCCTTCACTGACGATGAAGATGTCACGCTCTTGGATGTCTCAGTACTGTTCTGTCCTCCTCCGTTGAGCGGGATCAAGAGGAGGTCCGGGGACCGCCCGCTGCCTACGGCGCACAGCTGCCCACTGGGATCGATGGCCAGACGAGCCCAGCTCATCATCACGGAGAGCTGCGCTGGCGCAACACTGAAGAGAACCTTAGAGAGCGCGCGAGCGTCACGAGCCGATATAACATTGTCTTTACCCATAGATACACACAGCTGCCCGTTTGCGCTCACACGCACACATGTGGCGGCTCGCTGGTGTGCGACCACTTCTCCACTGCGCGTCGCCGACCGCCGGTCCCAGAGCGTTATCTTTCCATTGTAGTGTGCCGAGAAAACCATGTCGCCAGCCACGGTGACATCGTTGCAGGTGCTTGGGCACAGAAACGTGCGCAGCGACTCGCGTCGGCAAACATCCCAAAGCTTGATAGTGCTATCCGAGCTTGCAGTGAGTGCGTGCTGGGCACTAGAGGAGAGGCACGCTGCAACGACTTTTTCCGTGTGGCCCGTCATCTCCAGTACTCGCAAACTATTCATATCCCAAAAGCGTACCACGTGATCTGCACAGCCAGCGAGTAGATAGTGAGATGATGCGTCCAAAGAGAGGGCGATACCGTTCGAAGAAAAATGCGTTTCTTCCTGCGCACTTAGACGATTCCAGAGGCGGATGTGCTTGTCGGTGCCCGAAGTCAAGAAATGCTTACCGTCATCCAGTACGCACAGCCCATGCAGCGTATTTCCCTTGTGCGCATCTGAGACCATCATGGAGACGCGACTGGGCACTAATCCGCTGCGATATAATGAATGCGTGACGTGTGGGTCAGCGTGGACGCCAGGGATCACGCAAGCAGGGCTCAAAGCTGATTGACAAGATGTGCCGCCTTCTTCCACAACTTTGCGCGTGTCCTCTTCCATGATGGCAGGCCTCTTTATTTGCGTGTCCGCCGACAACCGACCTCTCACCTTGATCAGCTCGGCCTCCAAGGTCGAAATGCGGCGCTGCAGTTGCCCAATTTTCTCACTCGCCGCCTTGAGTTCGCGTTGGTAGCGATCTGCCTCACTAGCGGTCAGTCGCACTCGGTCGTACTCGTCTCGGAGGGACGTGTATTCCTTGTGGACGAGCTGCAGCTCAGCTGTGCGCTGCTCCAGATCAGCAGCCAGTTGGTTCATTTGGAGTTGGAGCTTGTCCTTCTGCTCCTTCAGCGCACCCATCTCAGATAGTCCTTTATAATACTCACCCTCCCTCTGCATGTACAGCTGAAGTTGATCTTGCAGCACATCTTTTTTTGCTTCCAACTCTCGCTCGCGTGATGTCTGTAGAGAGGAGTTGGCTGCAGCTCGCTCGAGCTCGCGGACCCGCTCTGTGAGTCGCGTTTGCTCCATCCGCAGTTGTTGCCGCTCATCCTCCACTTGTTGGAGATGTAGAACAGAGGCATGGAGCGTTGTGTAGCTGTTGAAAATCAGCTGTGAAGGCTTCAGCTCCACCGCGTTGCGGATGACAAGCTGATTTTCGATGTTCTGCAACCATGGGGGTGCGGACGTGGGTGAAGCCGCAGTCGCACAGATATTCATCTGCATGGCAGATGGAAAAAAAAAAGTCAACACGAGCGAAAGCGACAGTGCCTTGTCGTTAGTCCAGACAAGTCAAATGAAGTGAAACGGTGGGATGTTAGAGGGTTCACTAATGAGTATGTGTAGCCACGTTAAAAGGATCAGATGTGTTGTATATCCACCTATCCCTCTCTACATATATACATATATATGCTTATTTATTTATGTGTGTGTCGGTGTGTGTACGGATGTATGGAGGAGGAGGGAGACCGTAATGGCGCAGCAGAGAGCATTGGAGGCCCGATGGAAAAAAGATAACGCTATAGACAGCATAAAGGAGAATACTTTTGTACGTGTGCATTGATTGGTTACTGGTGCGAGGCAGAGAACTGCTGCATGCACTCTGAAGAGCGGCACAGGTGTTTCTCCCCTCTTGATCAGGCAGAACCCATACGTGAGGACATGCGATTTTCTCCCTTCCCTCTCTCAGCCACAACAAGAAACGAGAGAAGGGTATATATATATATATATATATGATGATGACAACAATTATAGAGCGGTAAAGCATTTTCTCTACGCCGTGGGGTTGACCGTATTTTGTGTGCCTTGCTTTCTTGTTTTTTTATTATTTTATTCTTGTGTCATGAAAACAAAAATGGGGAGAGGTCACATGAGTGCTGGTGATGGAACTGCATGTGTGATGTGTTTGTTGCCTATGGATATAAACGTAAATGTAGATGTTCATGTATCGACTGACACAAACACGCAGCACACATACATATATGAAAATATAGATAGATGCATGTATGACATGGCACCTCTCCTCCTCACTCCATCTTCCTGAGCATGAGCGCCTCATGGCCGCTGTGCTTTTGTCTCTGGAAGAAACTCAACCCCTTTCTGCCGTGAGCGCCTCTCTCGCTTCCGCCGAGTTGTTGTCTTCGCTGATATGCGCGATGATGTGCGAGTGCGCGATTTTTTTCTCGTTGCAGGGGTGATCGATGTTCGCTCCATTGGTCTTACGGTGTGTAGCGGCTCTCCGCTGCATGATCCTTCCTGCTGCGTTGACGCTGGAATTTCTTCATTCGAAGGCCGCAACTGCTGCTGCTGCTGCTGCTGCTGACGCTGGTCGCTACAATCCGAAACACGCGTGCGCGTGCGTGCTAAACCCAGCTGATGATGATGCCTCAGTAGTGGCGACGTGCGCCGAATAGAGCAAAGGCGTTTTTGATTTATGAGAAGACTCGGGGAAGACGACATGCGCCGGCCTCGTATTCTTCCTCCTCGGAAATACCGCTTGTTGGCGCTACTGCCAGCCTCCTCGACTTCACCGGCATTGATAAGCAAAGCCTGCTGAGCTGAAGTGTTGACATCTGCACTGCCGGTGGGGAGGCCGCGTGTCGCTGTGAATCTGAGCTGCGGGGATCGGTAGTGCTGTGAGTGTGATGGAAAAGAAATAACGGGCCCTTTGGAGTTCTTTTTTTGTGATGTCGAGATGGTTTGATCTGTGGACATAGGTACACTACTGTAGCTGTGCATGTATCCATGTCCCTGCATTTGTAGAGATGTCACTGATGCATCACAGCTCGACAGCAACGGTGAAGAAATCGTCAGGTTATCCATTTCCAAGGTCAAACCCCCTGTAGCGGAATGCACGGCTAGCATTGATGGCGGTAGCTGCGATGTGTGTGTGAGTGCAGAGCCACCACCCGCGAGTGTAGATGCACCCACGGCAGGGCCCCTGACGTTGTTGGGATTTCTGCCCAAGGCGGGACTACGGCTATTGGAGTACTGCGACGACGAAGTGTTGATCACCGCAATGGTGGATGTCGCCTGTCGCGTGCGTTCTCGCCGGTTGCTGTGATGTGCATGGTTACCCCGAGGCTGCTCCGAAAAGGAATGCTGACTATAAGGAACGTTCTGCAGCTGCGCACCAGCCACCCACCTGTTGCGGTCACCTCTAGTGCTCTGTCGATCCTTCTGCTGCTGAAGGGGGGGTGACTGACTCGTGAAGCCTGGCGGCAAGTGCATTTCGACCGTTTGCGTGTTCACCTGGGGATTATAGTCGCTGTAGCCCGGCGTATATTCCAAGACTGGCTGCTGCATCGCATACTGATAACTAGGGGGACACGTCTTTACGGTTCCGACAATTGCCTGAGAAGACGTCAAGGACTTGGGCGTTCCTGAGTGCTGATGGGGTGGCGGCAACCCCTCGGTGCGGAAGCGGCCACGTATCTGTCTGCCTCCCTGGGGCACTAGAAATGAGAGTCGACGACGCTCTAGCTCGTTCTGCTTAAGAAAAAGTTGATGTTGGCGCAGGTATGACCTGTTCACGTTTTTCTGGCCCACTGGTATAGTGTAGGGCACATGTTGCTTGGAGCGTTGCACACCTGCAGGAGGAGCGACTGGAGCATGCGATCGAAAAACAGAAGGCTCGACCGGCGCCGAAAATCTCTGCGGTGACCACAGCTGCGTGGCCGCCGCTCCGTACGAGGCACCAGACAGAGATTCTAGAGAGGCAGTAGCTTGACCTCTTGCCAGCTCAGGAATATTGACGCGACGTCCCGGCATTTCTGGGCGTGGCGGGGGCTCGCAGATGAGCGGCTGTGAATCAGGGTTGCCGACACCAAGAACAGAGGGGCTCTCGGAGGAATGCATCTTTATCACCTCTGGCTCAAATGGTCTTTCTGGCGGCGGAGGCGAAACAAGGGAGGAGGACTCGACGATGTCCAACGAGTCATCCAAAGGACCTCCCAACAGCCCACGAGAGGCGTAGAAGAGTGATCTCGTTGCTGACAGTGTCGTTGGCTGTCCTGGCGGGATCAGGTGATGGGGCGGAGGGTGTTGCTGCATCGGTACCAGACTCAGCAAAGTGTCGGTGCCTAGTCTGGTGGGAGTTTCGTCGTCCAGATCTTTCACATGAGTTATCTGCTGCGATGGCGACATGCGCGAAGGGGAGAGCGAGGCGCGAGCGTGCGATAGGCGATCTTCCGAGAGACTTTTGCATCTACTGCCCGCCACTCCGACGACTGAATCGAATGTGCTGCCTGCGCTGTGACGCACCGATGTCGACGCACTCTTTGTAGCGGCGCTGCGTTCAACCTGCATTTTGTAGTGCGACATCACCTCCTTGTCAGCGTCGCCGCGGTGCCTGATCGCCGGTGTAACGGAACGGCGATTCGCCTCGACTGCGGCGTGCCACCGCTCAAGCGCTTCTTCGGAAGCTTCATTACGAATGAAGGGATGCTGAAGAAGCTCGGCTGGGGTAGGGCGCAGGGATGGATTGATGTGCAGGGTACACTGCAGGAGATCTAACAACATAGGAGATGGAGTGCGATCCCAGCGGCCTTTACCGCTGGTGTTCCCTGCCCTTCCCTCGTTGGCGGTGTCGCCGAGTGTTTCGTGCGGTGACGGATCAGCGCTGGCACGGTTGAGCCGCTCCCTCTGAATATAGACGTCATCCATCGAGGGACCCTCGCTGTCCCCATCCCGCTTGCCAATATACCAAATGACAGCCTGTGCACTCGAGTTGTGCACCGACCGCCAAGGTAGAATACCGCCGGTGGCCATCTCATACACAACGCAGCCCAATGCCCACATGTCTGAGGCGAAAGATGGCTCCTGGGTGCGAATCAACTCGGGGCTCATGTAGAGCGGTGTGCCGCAGAGCACACGTTGCGCGGGATCATCCTCCTCGGAGCTGCTTTCAGCACTTCCCGCGTCTTCAGTATGGCAATCCTCGTCACTGCCAGAAGTACTCGTGCCTCCGCACCTTTCCGGGTTGTCCATGGAACCGTCCTCAGTTTCACCGTCTTCCTTCTTCTCCCCTCCCCCCGCGGCATCACCGCCAGATAAGTTGCCTTGACTACGATGTTGGTGCGCTTCATCGGAGGGAATGTGGAGAATCTCTGGAGACCGGTCCCATCGGCTTACTTCACTCGGCTGGTCCTTCTTGTCGATGCTGGGTTTTCTCCCCGATCTCGTCTTCTTTGCGGTTGCACATGCGCTCAGGAAGCGACTCGTGCCGAAGTCCGTCAACTTCACACTTCCCTGCTCCGATACAAGAATATTCGCACTCTTCAGGTCGCCGTGTATGACGCCCTTGCGATTCAAGTACTCCAAACCCTCCAGGATCTGCAGTGTGTACAGGCGAATCACGTTCTCCTCAAACACGCCGAAGTTCTTCACAAGCGTCTGCAGTGTGCCGCCTGCGACGTACTCCATAAGGAGACACAAACGACCCTCGTCGCTGAACTGAAACCCAAGAAACCGAACGATGCGGTGGTGCTGAAGAGTTGTCAGGAAAATGATCTCTCGCAGGTGCTTGCGGAGGATCGGGGAGACCGAGTGCTCGTCTGTCGTCTGCGGTCGAGGTGCCTGATGCAACGGCGGCTGAATGTGACCGTGACAGGCCGTTGGAGTGGCGACTAGTACAGTGGGGTTGTTCACATCTGCGGCTGCGGACGACAGCTGATGGGCCAGCGCTGGCGTCGATTGTGTAGACTCGTCGCTGAGTTGAATAGACTCCTCGTTCGCGTCGTCGCCCCGCGGCAGGAGGGTGCTATACGATGGCGACGAGCTCGTGCGCTTCACAAACTCTGCATCGACATCGGTTTCTCCCATCGGGTCTGCGAGTGCGGTCGTTGGGGAGGCCGAGGAAACGGAAATGAGCGTCGAGTCTGCAGACGCCGTGTGGGTGAGTTGTAAAGTACCGTTTCCCAGACTAACATCCGACAAGGTGAGAATCGTGGCGTCACCCTGGATCGATGGCTTTGTCGCCCTTTCCGGACCGCCACTCTTCGGGACCGACGCGCCAATGGGTGATGAGGACTGAAAAAGGGAGCTTTCCTTCAACACTTTGATGGCGATCACCGTTGCAGTCGCGACATCGATCCCCATGAACACATCCCCGCTTGCACCGAAGCCGATGCGCCCACCCCACTGCAAATGACGCAGCGGCAGCACTGCATAGCGAATGGGAATGTCGGCGGGAATGTCGCTCATGACTGCACTGACTGTGCCGAAGCTGTTGGCTGTTCGGTTGCTGGCGGCACTGCTCCCCCGACGTGTGGAGAGCGCATGCCGCACCACCGGTTTCCCTGGCGCTGCAGGGCTGATCTCAATATTCTCGTGAAATAGAATCGATGAAGTGGGAGCGGTAGCAGTGCCCTGCATAGTTCCACTCCGCGGGGCCACTGACTCATCGTCGTCTGGGAGAGTGATCGGGGCGATAAAACTCTTTCGGATAGACGAACGGGGCTGGAGGAGGTTATGTGGGGTAATCACCGTAGAAAGCGTTTTCGGCGAGTCCCTACTGGAGGCGCGGGAGAGTGCGCTGGTGTTTACCGTGCAAACCGCGGTGACGGCGGCGTCATTCAGAACCGGGGCAAGAGGAGGGAGGGAGGACATGGAGAGGGAGCTGCGTCGTCCACGATTCGGCAAGGAGGAAGGCGACACAGGTGGCGAGGCCGCAGCATCGGCGTCGGTGTCTTGCAGTGGTAGCTCGAAAGCGGTCACTGGATTGTCAGGGAAGCGCACCCACTTACTGTGCGGCACGCGACAGCCACCATTACCGTCGCTTGGTTCGAGCACTACGTGGCCGCATTTCTGTGTATCGTACCTCTTCTCCTGTATTTCTGCCTCTCTCACCATCGACACTGCCTTCTGTGAGACTGCAAGCTCGTGGGGATCGATGATGGGCATGCTGCACCGCCCCACCTCCTCGGCATGGTAAACGTGAAAACAAAATTTCTCCACGTATGTGTGTTTTGTCGAGAGCGTGGAGAGTATAGCCGTTAGCATTTGAGTTACGCGAGGGTCGTTGCTGTTCGGTGCACCGCTTTCCTCGTTCACATCGACCTCCCTGTGATCCGCGCCCCCGCTGGGGGGCTTGCCGTATGGCATATGATCCAAGTCCCCCATGTGGGATGACGTCGAGGCCGTATCGGCCTTGCGTTGCATTGTTGGGTTGTGCTCGCTTTGCAGAAAGCAACCAGTATCCTCCCTCGTATCGTGTCGCCCCTCATCCTCCTCGCTACTCAAGTCTGTTGGTGTAAGGGAGCGGTGATGCGAGCGTTTCTTTTCCGGTACCCTTACAATGCTGATGTCATCGCCGTAGTGCAATTCGCAGCTTTGACCGCGGCCAACAAGTTTGTTGTTGACGTAGGTGCCGTTAGCGCTGCAATCTGTGAGTAGGACGCGACGCACACGCCAACAAGGCAGTGGTGTCCCTAACAATAAGCTTGTGCTGCGCAAACTTTCCCCTACAAGATGAGTCTCAGCGGTGGCAGTAGCCCCCTCGTCAGTCCACTTCCCCCATGGTTGGGTGATAGCTGGGTTGGCTAGTGAGGGTGATAAAGTCAAATCAGGAGAGCTGTTGTTCTCATGGCCTCCCCTGGCAGAGTTGATAGCGCCGTGGGCGTGCGTGTGCACACCCCCATCTACGGCGGAGATGTCCTGTGATTGTGGCAGCAGGAAAGCTACCACACCGTCACCGCCACGTTTCATGTGGTCCTCGCCCTGAGAATTCATCCTCTCTTTGGCAAGATTTACATCGGAGCAACCAACGACACCTGCTCCGTTTCCGACCATTTTCTGGTGTCTGTCTCCGTATGGCTCGAGCTCTAGGGAGATGATGAAGTGTGTGCTGCTCACTCGGGGGTCACTCAGGACCGCCTCGCAGTGTCCAGCCCGGCCTACTCGCACGGTTAATTGGCTATACGTGCAGTTCAGCGTTGTGTGCTCGGAAATGAGTAGACCCCAGAGATCTGAGGGCTGAAAACGACCCGACAGGCGACCTGATGGGCCGTAGAGCAAAAATGGACCGCTCAGGTTGGCGTCGATGGCGAGTGGTGGAGGGCAGGATCCGCTGCGGCTTATAATTTGGGTTGGGGCTGTCGAGGGCATGGAGGGGTGAGACGCGGGGCTCTCTAGACGAAAACCAGGGGTGTGGGGAGGCGGTGAGGGGGGCGGCTCTGCATCCACTGAGGCACCGTTCGACCAACCATTAGAACGCAACATTACGTCTACGTGAAGCAGAGAAACTGATGAATATATAGATATATATATATATATATATATATACACACAAACGAAGCACCGAGACCGCAGTGAAGGAGGCTGGTATGAAAAGTGAGGGGAGCTACACTCCTCAGGCAAGTAGAGGTGGGTGAGAAAAAGTGAGCAACAGCACGCCGTTTCCCGCTGCGATGCACGAAAAGGTAGCTATAGGTGAAAGAGAGAAAAAAAAATATATATATAATATATATAAGCTCAGATGGCTAAGACAATTGCAGGCCACATCTACTTTTTCTTGGATGGCAGCAAAAGCACCACTAACCGGAGCACCGGAAACTGATGGGAAGCAAAAAAGATGACGATGCGCAAGAAAAAGAAACGGGATGAGAAAGACGGGGATAATGGACAACAATTAAAACATTTTAAAAAGGTAAGTAGATCAGCAAGCTTCGGTGTTGCACACGGCAACAAGGACGATACGGAGAGGCAGATGTGCACAGAGAAAACAGAAAAAGTTTTACTATGCATGCAAGACACCTCAGAAAACGAGGCGTAAATGTTGACTCGCTACCCATGTATGTATACATGTATACACAAGTGGGTTCTTGTTTCATATATGTTTTGTTCTGTGGTGCCCCACCGTGCAAGGAAAGATTTCATCGAAGGATGTACACACACACACGCACTATATGAATATATATATATATATATATATATATAT